>JAJJWX010000911.1:0-389470 GCA_023529315.1 Papaver bracteatum
AATCAACCACATGGTCTTATAAACATTCACGTCACAAAAGTAAAGTGTGATAAACTCCTTTTGAACGCTTTAGACTAGTGAAAATTGTCTGACATCAAGGGGAGAATTTAATGGTGTGTTTAACTATTTTACTTCACCGAGGTTGCTTTTTCCCACAGGGTTTTGTTACTCGGCAAGGTTTTTAATGAGACAACAACAAACACCAGGTATGTAATTTTCCAAACTAAGGCTATTATCTTTCCCAAAAATATTTTCTTCCTTAAGAGTTTTGAAACAACTAGTCAGCTTCAACGAAGCAAAGTGATTATCTGCAACGGATCACCTTTACTTGCATCTGTCACATTGTACTATTTTCCCTTTGTCAAGGTTTTAAAGAGGAAACATATTCGAGTCCAACTATGTTCTAAGTTTGCTTAATATTGTACTCTTTTTCTTTAGTTCAGGTTTTGTCCCTCTAGGTTTCCATGGCGAAGTTTTAACTTAGACTCATCGATCTTTGAAGATTGTATTGCATGTGATGAACTACATGTAAGGTAAGAGACAACATGTGTAGTACTAAATGTGAATAGGTTTACCAAGGTTTTATCCCACTTAGTTTTTCCTTTTCAAAGTTTTAGTAAGGCAATTGATTTCGGCACAATTCATCAAGGATAAAACGACATTTGAATACTTACATTCGAAGCACTATACGTGGAGCACTACAAACAGATTTCTACTGAACCACACAAGGGGGAGTGTTGTAGGGCTTATATCCCATGGATGTGCGGCCCAATATAGTATCTAGGGTTTACTTTCTACATGTATATATATAGGATATTGTTCTATGTAAACTGCTGATGCAAATCAATGGAAAATCCTTCTCTTTGTGCCTCTCTTATCTTTCTCTATTGTTCTCATTCAAAATACTTTATGTTTTCTTTTTACTAACAGTTCATCGATCTTCCTTAATTCTTGTTGTATTTTTGTAGGGAGAGGGTGCAAATTTTTTTCCTATACTAGGTGGGACGCCCGTGCTCTGCACGGGCCCAAATATTCTACTGAGAATATATACGTTTTGTTGTAGGTGTAATTTTTGCAAGAATTATATCTAATTTTTTTTAAAGTAATTGAAATAATGAAAATTAACTGAAAATAATAAAATCAAACATCCAAATAATTCATTGTAGTCCTTCAAGTCTCTTTGTCGGATATGATATATTGTTTCCAGTTCCAGGGGTTTTGGGAATAATTTCTATCCGATAGTATGATTTTTTTACCTCGATACTTGACCATTTATATCTTTAATGGTACCCAAGATGCAAGTTCACTGGAATCATTTATATATACATTAAGAGAAAAAAAGAACATAAATAATACGAAGATTAAACAACCACAGACTTACGCATTTAGTTACAGGTAGTACTCAAGAAAAGAGCTATTTAGATTTTAACAATAGAAAAGTATAAGTCAATGAACAATCACATGAAATCTAAATTTACATGTATTTATATCTCCAAGGTGACTTCAATATAATCAAATGAGCAAGCTACATGGCAACAAAAATATTAGTAGCAAAATTCGATAATCGGGTACATTTCCCTCTACAGTGACTTCAATATCTGCCTACTCCAACTGGATCTGAAACAACAATTGCAAATAAGAAATGGCTACATCTCCTTACAAACTCATAAATGTTGTTCCCATGGAAATGCCAGCAAATATTCTCTGCAATGATATGGTCCAAAAATGACTCCAAGTAGCTACTTTGATTTACTATCAAAGGTGCCGTCGAAGTTAAAAAAAGAAAATAAAAAAATGAGAGCCCTTGACAAAATTTATGTCATACAGTCACAACATGTGTAGACTCAAATCCGACTGAAGTATAAAATTTCAAAATTTTGGCCACCCATATTGTCGCAACCTAAGTCACATTATCATATAGTCATCCAGATTTTGATGCAAGGACCTTGCTGTCCAAATATTGTTGATTTTTCCGCATCATATAGAGATATTTTTCTTACTTGAGTCAATTTCAAATTGTTAACAAAGGTGGCTAATCCACTTTATAAGTGATTCGAAGTTAGTTAATTAAGGAATAAGGATCTTACAACCAAAGCTTCCGACTTGAAAAGATATGCACAGACATAAATATATACCTAATGAATAATGCAATATAACCATACAAAACTACAATTCGGCAAAGCTAGTATGAGCTCACCATAGATATTTGAGGTTTTCCTATCTGTCAGAATAAATATGACAATTGCATGTTAGGCTTGTTAGGCTTCCAATTATTTCGAACGCTGTTTGGACCTTAGATTGGTAGGCTTCCAATTATTTCATTAATTATGTAATAATATTAAGAAATATTAAATTAAAAATATACTTTTTTGCCACAAGTTATTTCCTCACTTTCAGGTGTGGCAAAAGACCCAGCTTCTGCTATAGTACATTAAAGGTGTGGCTATAACTTATTGCCACCCAGGTTGTTGCCAACGGTGTGGCAAAACAAATTTATGTGGCAATAGGATTTAGCCACACTAAATATGGGTTTTAGCCACATGAATGACATGTTTCAATACATCATTTTTCTTGTAGTGTTAATATTTCTGTGACACTCATAATTATCCGAAATTATTAAAACATGTTTGCATGATGATTTATGCATCCGCATTACGTGTTATGCATACTATTTTTTCAGGGATAACTCGTTATGCATCCTAATTTTTCAGGGGTATAATTGGCAACGCAACTTGGATATAACATATCTAAAAATCAGCGCCTTGGAATTTTACAAATTTTATATCATTGGAAATATTTTTTAGAGAGTTACGGAACGAGTACAAACAACAACATCAAATTCTTGTTTTTAGCGAAAATATTGGAGGTGATCTTCATTTTAGGCAAAATTTCGAAAACTGACTACATAACCATTATGTAGCGACCAAAAACGATGCATAATACATTATGCAGATGCATACCGAGTTATGCAACCCTTTTCTCGATTGCATAACAAATTATGCATTTATAACAAGTTATGTGACCATTATTTTGGTTGATTTTAGTGCGTGCATAAAAAATTGATGCATAATGCAACCATATTTTTGGATGCATAACAAGTTACGCATCAATTTTCTCGATGCATAATGCATTATGCAATCATATTTTCGAATGCATAACAGATTATGCATCAATTTTCACGACTGCATAACATGTTATGCAGATATTATTGTAGGTGCATGACAAGTTATACAGTCTTTGTTTTTGTTGGTTTCAACAATAACAAAAAAGTTGATACATAACATGTTATGCAAACATTTTCTGGACTATATAACAAGTCATGCAACAACTTTTGAAACAACATAACCATTTTCATAGCTACATAACATGTTATGCATCAGATTTTGTGAAATATTTATATCCAAAAAAAAGGAAATGAAAATGCATTATTTGACCAATCCAAAAACAAAGATCTTTGATACAAAACAGCCACAGAAAATGAAACCAACAATGATCAAAATTATGAAAAAAAAAAGGAAATCAAACTAAACTAATAAGCTCATTTATGTTGCATTCTACTGCTAGTGGTGAGTGAATTAATAAGTAGAGCAGAAAAGAAAAAGAGTAGTAGTGCAAATCAATCTCATTATTATCAAACAACACCAACATATTTCTCACTGCCTCTCCTCTCTGAATCCCACTCACTCAATTCACTTATTTATTCAACTCATTAATTTACAAACAGACAAGAAGAAATAAACAAACACCTGCAGGTTTCATCAGTTTCATCGATTACTTCTTCTTTTTTTCTTTTTCTTCTTGTTTTTTATATCTCGGACTACTACTTCATCACCAACACCTGCATCTAATTAGAGAGAAGAAATCACTTGATTGTTTTTATCAAGTGATTTCAAACATCGCTGCAAGCAATCAATTAAGTCAGGACTTTTGATAATATCTGCCATACGAAGAGTAAAATCATCAGATTTTATTCGTGGGAAGAAGTTCCCAAATCGGTATCGAAACTTTGATATCCATTGTTTTCAAACTTTATCCAGTGGGTCTGTGAAATATGATTCGCTGAAATCAAATCTGCATTCAAAACTCGTTTTAAAACTTGCGTTGAAGAGGAAATCAATTCATGAGTTTTGTAAACTCTTTACAAAACTTTGTTTGAAAATAACCAGATCTAAAAATTGTTTGAGTAGAATGAAGAAACAAGAGGAGGATTTATCTTTCAGGATCGATTGTTGATGTAGCTCTATTTCGATTTCTGCTTCTAAACAGTTTATTCATCTCCGAATCAATTTAGGAAAAGAAGAATAAAAGAAAAACGAGGAAGAATAAGCGAAAAAACAATTTTAGAAATTCTGGGTGTGGGATAAATTATGCCCTAGAAAATGGGTGCGCGCCTAAATGTTTTTGAGTGCGGGTTTCACAGTGGGAAAGATCCGAAGAATAGGTCTCCCTACAGTTTTCACATTAATAAGCCCATTCTAATCGATCTAAACACATGTACCAGGCCTGTTTAGTTGATTAGAGTCCATCCATACCAAATCCATCAATTGAATCTATCCATAACCGGTGTGAAATTCGAACCCTAATTCAGCTGCCAAGTTCCTGCCAAAAACCAGAATTCAAATTTTGAATATGAAGTGCCCTGAACCAAAACTCGGGTGCCTTTAACACTGGGTGTAAATAACAAATTAGGGTGCTCCTTATCCACTTCTGAAGTCCCTTTAGCACATGCTCATGGGGTGCAAATAATAATTTTCCGGAGTGCCTTTAGTGTATTTCTGGGATGTCTTTAATAGTTCCTCCTAGGGTTGCAAATACCACTTTCAGAGCTAATTTCTCCGCACGAGTGTATTTCTCTGCACAAGTGTATTTCTCCAAAAACACTTACAAAAACATAAAATAATCAAATAATTGAGACCAAAATAGACATATAAATGCGTCTATCAAGGACTATTTCTCGGTTTTCTTCAAGATCGTCTGTCTTAGCGAGTATCACGTCCGAGTTTGGGTTTATTTCCCTAGTGTCGATCTCATTTATTGGGATGATCGCTTCTGCAACTTTAGTGAGGGAAAAGGGGTCGTTCTTCTTACTCCTTTTCGTGTGGTCAAATAGGCCCATAACACGTTTCGTAATTGTTCGCAGCGTCTAGTCCCATATCCATCTAGTTTCATTCTGATTATGTCAACGATAGCTTCATTAGGGTAACCGTATAGACTTCGAAAAATTGGGGTGGTATTATGCTCCTAAGCTTTCTCACTACGTGAGATTCAGTTATAACCCGAGTATCCGTCTATTAGGGACAATAATCCATATTCATATGTTGCATCCACAAGCTGACCAATATCGGGGATCGGAACGTTGTCCATATTCGAGTATCCGTCTCTAGACAAGTTTTATGAACATGAATTCGTACTCCTTCATTTTTCTTTAATTATTTTTGAATTTATCGGTCATGTTTTGTCGCCGATGTTCTCATCTTTTGCCTCACAGGCAAATGCTTTGGATCATTTTTCAGGTGGCCTGCTGAGACATTAGAGTATTCTTTTGATGCTCGTACGAACTTTTTTTCCCCTCTTTTTCGAGGGAATTTACGATTTTAACCATACCCAAATTTTCGGGTGTTCTGATTTTTGCCTCTTCTTGGGTTATGAGGTCGAGAGGTTTATCTTTCACTCTCCATCAACGGAGGGGTTCTGTAGTTTCTATAAAACCTCCTTAAGTGAGTCCGAAATTTGGAAATCGTCCGAGGATATGTCATCCGATCTCCTTGCCTATTTTATTATTCCCATGCAAGAAACGATGTTGGCCGGTTATTGGTGTCCTTGGTTCTCTTAAACGTCTTCTTCGGGGAGTTTACTCTGTTCTTGCCATTTTGTACGTCCATGTTGTAATAGTACTTGGCTTCGCCCAAGTCTCCAATGATCTCTGCGATCCCATCGGGTGTTGGGAACCTTAGCCTATGATGGTAGGTAGAGGCGACTCCCTTTATCCCATGGACCCGAGATCGCCCGACAATAGCCGTGTAGGGGAGAAGTACATCCACTACACAAAAAGTGGTTAGGGTAAGGATTTTTCCTACCCGGATTTCTAGTGTGACCTCGTCCCTTGGGCGGGTCGATGAGTCACTGAACCCAAATATATTATAGGTTGACGGTATTAGGCACTCACCTTTAAGACCCATTTGTTTGAATGTTTCATAGAATAAGATTTCAACGGAACTTCCTCCTTCTATCAGTATTTTAGGAATGGCCCATGGTAGTGCTTTTGACCTTTCTTCCTTGCCGTAATGCTCATGGAGTGCGATTGACATCGTAACCACAAGTGATCGTTGTGGTTTTGTCATCCATCAGGCATTTTCGAGGCTAAAAAACGGACAGGTATTTTCATCCACTCCTGCATTGGAGGTTCTTTTGCTAAACTGAATACTTCGTCATCTTTGAAGTTTTGTTTGTGAATTCTTCATGTGTTATTTCCTTCAGGTGTGGGGGATGTGATAGCTGAGTGCGATATTGTATTGCATCCCAAGTATTGTGCCTCACGTTGTATTTATAAACGATGTACAGGTGCTCCTGTAGTTGGTTGGAACTCCAGCTATGCGATGTACTCCTGGAGCTTACCTTTGTCAATTATCTTGCACCATTTTCTTCATATCTATGTATGAGTCTATGGTAGGGATATGGAACTGATGGAACTCACAGAAGTCTGTTCGGTTCTTAGCTCGTTTGGGTTGCTGTCCTCTGTTTCATGTATAGGTTTTCTTATATTTCCCATAGATATTCTAAAGGATCTCGGATACGGGAGAATTTAATTTCGTATAGACATGGTCTACAAAATTTCACTTCTTTTGTTAGGCTTGATCTCACCCTTTCCATCCTCCACTCCGATGTTTATCAATCAGGGTTGATCCATTGTTGGATCGCCATGCTCCTTGGGCTAGCATATGAAGGTTCTGCGGTTCTACCACATTTTCCCCCATATTGGTTCCTTTTACCAACTTGTCATAAGTACCGTATTTGAGTTCTTCTAGGGCTACGTAGTCCTCTTGAATGTCTCTCAAATTTACTAAGTTAGGTGGCATGGTTTCGTACATGCGGACAAATATTGGGTCTGTCTTTCTTAGATATTTTTTGAAGACCAAGATCACACAGGTCTCTAGGAATCTTCTGATGTCGGCATATAGTTTCCACCAGTGAGCGGAGTGACTCGTTCGGTCCTTGAGCTAGTTAGAACTGTATGTCGATTTCTGGTTTGACTCTGCTGTTATGTATGTATGTTTCCATGAATAACTCGGATAGGTGGGAAAATGACTTAATCGAATCATTTGGAAAGTTATTAAACTACATTAGGTCTTCGTATTTTATACTGGCTAGAAAAAACCTACACATTAGTATATCATAATGGTTCCATTGAGTTAGTGTCATGTGGTATGATCGGAGATGTTCAATTGCATCCCATTTCCCATTGAAGGGAGTTGCAAATGTTGGGAGTGAGCATTTACTTGGAAATGGTTGGGCCAATAGATTCACCGATAGGGGAAACTGTCCATCCTCTTGAAGTACATCCTTCAATTTTTTTCCTCCTTATTTTCATGTCGCCTCTATGCACATCGCTTCGAGTTGACAAAGTCGGGCTTGTAATTGGTCATCACTACGTATCATCTCGGCATTCTTCCTTCGTCATTGCACTCTTTTGGGCGAGAAGGAAATTTCTAGGTGGTGATATCTTGATCGCCCCGTATTCTCGTCCGATTGTTTGGCGTACATCACCATCTTAGAGAGAGTTGACTTTGAAGTTTATCCTTGCTTAAGGTCTGCGACTGCGTGATTCTCGATCACGCAGTTGGTTTTTACTTCATCCTCCTTTTTATTTTCTCTCCTATGTTTGGATCAACATCTGATGATCCCTCGGAGGGGATTTCATCCTCGTGTTGAACTCCTTGGATTCCCTTGGAAAGCGCTATCCAATTTCCTCATTTGAGGTGTTAGGAATGTAGACTCTCTCATCATCCTTTATATTTCCAAAAGGATTCTCCTCCTCGGGCATCTCCTCGATGATAGTGAGTGGCACCACTTTCCTTGTTTTTCTTCTTAGCATACGGTTTCTCCATTCTAGCCTCCTGTTACATCTTTCTAACTTTTTTATTCTCTCATCTTGTGAATCCTATGCTTTTAGGATAGCTACGATGGTAGCGGTGATATGGCCGAGGTTAGAATATTCGCATTTCTTCTCCACATTATTTACTTCTTGCTTTTTCAAACAATTCAACGAGTTAACTGGATACCATTCCGTCTTTAGAAGGGATTTATCTCCTCGTCATAGCTAGAGTTGTCAGTTAGTCCTTCCCGATACTGGTTATCGGGTTCTCCCTCTCCTGGGAGTACACCGTTGTGCATAGTTTAACCTAGTTCCATCTCGTATAGTCCTCTAGTTGGGGCTCCACCAGTTTCACCTTGGCTCGTGCGCGCAGATCATCTCATCACCATCTACTTACCTGAGATATATGCAATAATGCTTTTAGAAATTTGGGACCCTAAGTTTGCAGGTCATGTACAATTACTAAGCCATAGTTCAGACTGGACAATTTAGTAAAGGAAGACTTTGCTGTAAATTTTGGAGACATGTGGAAATGTCAAAACATTCCCTACTTGCAAAAAGTTTTAGTGACAAAAAAAGGTGTTTTGTTTGTCTCGCTTTCTGAGAAAAATACCTCCTTCTACACTTCATACCTTTGAAGGGAAAAAACCAAGTTATGACAATTGAGCATATCTTCCCATTTTAGGAAATATCTCTCATCATCTTTAAACTTTCGATTTTGAACAAACTTTGAGTTTTATGAATGATTATGTTCTCATTAACCCTTCCCCTAGACTTAGAGTTAGATTATAATAAGAAGATAATGGATTATTATGAGCCTCTTAGAAAATTAAGAACATCATGAATGATTTGTCTTTTCAACTTTCATAGGATTATATTTTCCCTTATGAAGTGTATTGACCAAACTTTCTTCCCAGCCCTTTCATGGAGGAGATCGTTTGAGTGCCGAAGTGTTTAAGACTTCATTTTCAATCCGATTTTCAACTCTCCTGAGCGTCTTGAGGAAGATTTAGAAAATCTTAAAAGAATGATTTTTTTTAAAGAAAATCAGTAAAGAAGATGTAGATCTGTTCATTTTTAGGGTCTCCAAGACTTCACAGATCGTGTAGACTGTGTTGAGTCCGAGGTACACTCATCGATTCTAACAGAACTCAACACAGTAGTATGAAATCCACTTCTCTCAAGAAGATTATGAAAACAATATAGAGTTGTTACTAGGGAGGTAGATTAGATCCTCATACCTCCCTGTTTCTAGCGCCAAAATGTAGTTGCATCTTTTCTGATGACTACATCCAAATGAATTTAAAGACTATAAACTACTTTAACATTCAAGATTCAAAGACAAACATAATGTAAAGAACGTGAAAGTAAAGATTAACACAAACATATAACGTGGTTCGTCCATGAAGACCTAAGTCCACGGGAAAGAAGATGTTTTCTATATTGATTAGGGTCTTATCCTTGAAAGAGCTACAAATATCACTTAGATTTCTCACTCTCTATTTATCTAGATCTCTCTCAGGAATTCTATGATCGCGCCGAGCTGGTGAAACTATCGTACATCTTCATCGTTGTTTTAAACGAGTTTTATATTATCCCTTGTAGTGGTTTTCTTAGTTCTCCTCCCGAGTCGTCTCTCATCGTTCATCATCGTACAACTCTTTCTTGGAGAACCTCGTGTTGTATCACCTCTGGGTCATAGTATAAATCTTTCGGACCTTCTGCTATGATGTAGATTTGTCCACGTATGTTCTTATCCTTCATTAAATGCAGTTTTTATTTTTAGACTTGACTGTCTGAGTCGATTAGATCACTCCTCACATGCATCATTCATGCAACGTTTGTAGCATATGTCTCGATTCAGATGAGATCAGATTTATAGAGTATGATTCGATGTTTACACCTTATAATCTTATCATGAGATTATCCCTTAAGATGTTGACACGTGGCCATCTGGTATTTTACCCTCACATGTTTATCATTTTCTTTGAAACTTGACAAGGGCATGATGGGAAGAAAACTTCATAACCGTCCCGTCTTTGTCTCCACGTCCGAGATTTTCGCCACGTCTGCACTTTTAGTGCGCTTTTACCTCCTGGACTTGAGGCGCCGGCTGGTTATCCATTGGTTTCTTATGAAATATTTTGAGGGAAGAGAATTATGTCTTTATTTATTCTTTTTAGGGTCAGAACTTTTTCATTCTTTTTCTCCTCTGTCTTTTGTTGTTCCTTCTTAACTTCTTGTCTCCTCTAAAGAAATTCATTATGTATGGAAGAAACTCTCCATCTCGACTTCAAAGACGTTAAGATCCTTCTTTTTTACTTTTTTTTTTCGTCGGTGGTTTACACCGTTCTTTCGAACTGTGTAGTTCTTATGTGATCATCAACGGTTCTCGCCATTGTTCTGTAACCTCGAAGTTTTTATTATCTCCGTCCACTTTTTGGTGTTCTTGCCAGTTTTTCGCCGGCATAAGTTCTGATTCTTTTCTTCTGTTTACTCTTCATAATGCTGGTAAGGGACCGATGAAGACTCCGAGCACTAACCGTTCTTTCGTCATGTCTGATGCTGACTTCTTGGACACGGTGAGGACAAAACATCGTCTTCAAAGGTTGCAATTTAGTTTTGCCACTCCGAAGGGTCAGGCCGAGGTCTTGTCAAAACAACCCTTGTGGTCCCAACGAGATCATCCTGGAAGTGGGCCAACTCGATGCTGGGCTTCGCCTTCCTCTGTACAGCCCTTTAGTCAAAAAATGATTGTATATAAATTTAAGGGTAACTTTTGTCATTTATAAAATTAAATAGGGATAAAAAAGATAAATCACGCATTAAATTTAGTTGGAACCAAAGCTTAGAGTTTCTCTTATGGAATGTATGTGAAGATAAATGTCTAAGTCCACATATGATAGACATTCATTTTTCTTAAAATTCTTCTCCAACCCCAACTGCTGTGAAGATGATGTGGCTTAATTTTTGTTAGACATTGTCAAGGTGAATGTCAAGTTTTAGACATTTACCTTGACAATGTCAAGCTATCCTAGTGAGCTTTTGCCTACCTAAATTAATTTTAATATATTAAATAACCATTTTTAGCTCTAATAAAATTTAAAAATTATTAAAAATAAAATTTATATTTAATTCATAAAACATCACAAACAACACCATTGGAGATGAACTATTTTTCCTCCCTAAACTGAAGGAAAAATTGAATGAGGATTTCTTGTTTGTGTTGCCACCTAGGAAACACACACAACCACCATTGGAGAAGCTCTTATGCTTTTGTATCTTTTAAAAACTACTCCTCCCTAGCTTTTGAAAATTGAGGAATTTTGGAAGTCGTTTGGATAAAAATCGTTTTGAATTTTTTTTTACAGAACACTAGTTTCAAAAATTATCTCGCAGGAGATTCTGAAAATCGTAAGAAGTTAATTCGAAGCACAATTTATCGGAGTTGTTTATGGGCAGGAGATTTATGTATTCTGGGAAGGAAAAATATATGTGATATTAATATGGAATTAAAAATGATCTTCATCAATCACCGGCTGGATATATACTTGTTCATTCCTTTTTCTAGGAAAGTTAATTGATGCATTACAGCACAAGATTCTGAAATTAATGTGATATATCTTGCAATTAATGCAAATAAACAATATATCTTACAATTAATGGAAAATAAACAAAAAAGATATTGCAATTCTAAACATACCTAGTGTGGACCGATGAAGCCACTATAAATACCGGTTGTATAAACAATCTAATACCATTCAAATCCGACCTCAAAATCTTAACGAAGATGTCCAGTTTCAAGATTACTCAGCTGGTTGTGGCTCTGAGTTTGTGCTTGCTTCTTCTGAGTTTTTCCTACTCTGCCGAGGCGGCTGCACGACCAATTACTGGTTAGTATATGTAGTTTCAATAGAAATCTTTAATGTGACCTTATCTAAGTTAAAACAATCAACTGACTAATCAGTGCTATATTGTGTAGATGTTGCAGAACCAGCAGGGTTTATAGAATGTGTCGGGGGGGATAAATGTATTAATTTTGATGAGGATAAGTGTACTAGGTCATGTCGTCAAAAAGGTTATCGTTGGGGCAAGTGTTTTCCTACTTCTTCATCAAATGGCGAGGACAAGATTGATGTCAATTACGCAGTTAGAACGATAGTCCCTTGTTGTTGTCATCACTGATGGATCTCTAGCAGTCTTGTCTTTCCAATGTCCCAAATAAATAATAATAATAGTGATATTTATCCCCTATTCTTGTTCTTGTTCTTTCTCTTTTTATTTTATTTTGGAAATCAAAATTAACGATCAATGTTCTCTCTGTAATCACCTTTGTGGAAATTTTCCCAGCCAAACATGCATAGAATTCACTTCGCCGAGTACTTGAACTGTTTAATGGTAACAGTGGTCGAACCATAATAGGGGGGCTAAAAAAAATCTTTTACTGCAATGCATCAATTAACTTGCCTAGAAAAGGAATGAACAAAGTATACATAGCCAGCCTGTGTGAGTGATGAAGATCATTATTAATTCCTAATTAATATCACATATCTTTTTCCTTCCCCGAATGCATAAATGTCCTTCCGATGATCAACTCCGATAAATTGTGCTTCGAATAAAGTTAGTAAGATTATGTTTCACCTGTTTATAAAACGGTGTTGCTTTTTGCTCTAACCCCCAACTGAGTTTCTTTCCCGTAAGATTTAGCGTTAAGCCTCAGCCTCATGGGTAACGATAGAGATTATGTTTTGCATCTTCTTCTTATAATAATAATATTATCTATTTCATAAGACCTTTACTTAATATGGGGGAGTTTGTTGTCTTGCCATACTTACTAACCAACATTAATCTACTCTTTGAATTCAAAAAATTTGTATGACAGAGAATGAACTACTTATTCTGCTTATGGGTATTAAATCCAAAATGGGAATCCATAAACACCACATTGGGATAATGCAATGCTTTTTTTTTTCTTTAATCAATTATACTTTATAAACTCCACGAATAAGACCGGAGAAGCCAATATGAGTCCAAATTTGTGCACCTCAAAGAAACCGGGGTGCACGTTTGGGCTGTGATTATTGGTTATTGAAACCTTCCAAACCAGTTTACCAGTCTTTAAATACCACCCTCTTTTCCGCTTTACTATGATGCTGTTTTTTTTTAATTTATTTGAAAATTAAACACATTATTGCACGAGTATCTGGGCTTTAACTTTTCTATTCGTCTCTCCTAGAACTCCATTGAAGTATCAGACCTTGTTCCTGTTTGTTCATCAAATCAAAATTACCATTGAAATTATAATATTGTACTAATCAATTACTCAGAAAACCTATTGAAATTAACTAGCACCAAATTCTTATTTAGTAGAGAAAGGGTGAAATAAGAATTAACTTTTGATGATTCTGTTATTTAAAATCTCCGAACTGAAAAGGCTTCAATCAAATTGATATTCAGGGGATGAAAAAGAATTAATTTCAAGGAAGAAATAAGAAATAATCAAATTCAAAGTAAATGGCACAAAAAAAGAAGTCTTATATTCCATATGCTCTGTTATTGAATTGTGTTGATTTTTTATCGGAGACCTAGATCGTTTTCTGTAAATCAGTTCATCAATATATAAAGAAAAAACAACCCAGCAACAACAATAAAGAGAATATTGATGTCTCAAGTTTATTCTTTGAAATTAATACATTCAAAACTCTTAAAGATTAGCTAGGGCTAAAAGATTAAAAACTATTTTGAAAGGTAAGATATACTCTGTCACAATGGTGGGTGTTTTATTCAAACATAAGAACTAGAGAGCTAGAGAGATCTGAATCTCGTTTTGGCTTTGGGGAAGATGAAAAGAGATTATTTACAAGAGAATGGTTTGTAATTTCTTATCAGAAATAAAGAAAATAAAAATATTTTCAAAAGGGAAAAAAATAAAGCGGTTTTCAAAATTGTGGGGAGAGGTTTTGAAGATTTTAACAACCAATAATCACAGTCGGAACTTGCACCCCGGTTTCATGGGGGTGCACAAATTTGGACTCAGGCAATATGAGGAAGGCACTATGCCGAAGGATTTAAATGTGCCCAGATTCCATCCTGTCATGATGGTAGTTGGTTTTCCCTATTTCCTATCTTCATTTTTTCTATTTCCTATCTCCTTCATAATATGTAAAATTAATTTTCTTTTGAGTTCTGTTTTTCCTATGTACCATCCATAAAAATCAAATTGACTTTACCATGACTATTCCTATTTTTATGAAGAGTATCTTCTTTTTCTTTGTACATCCATATTTTTCGTTAAACAAAAATAAAAACTATCAAGTTAGAAATCGTAAACCAGATTTCAATTAATTGTTAACACACCTGTTAATTTACTAATGGACGATTTATTGGTAAACCATTATTATTGAATAACCTGTTGGGATATATGTGTTAAAATAATTCTTTTGTACGTTTATATCATAATTCGAGCTTGGCACAGTAGTTAAGCATTTTGGGCCTGGAGGGTTAGGTCCAATGATCGAATCCCTCGCAATACTGATGGGCTGAGATACATTCTTTTTTCTAACTGGTGGCTGAGATCTTCCTTCCTCCTCTCAGTATCATCCGAGCATCATTGATCCATCGGTTGATCCTTTCCTTTACCCCCACTCACGTCTACTTAATACGTCTCCACTAGAAACCCATTTATTTCTTTATTTCCTCTTCCCCAATTAATCTTCTGTAACACTTTTCAGATCTTAACCTAAGAAGAATTCGACGGTCTCCACTCCAACCACAAAGTTGAAGATCTCTCTAAAAAGCCTCTGATATGAATTGCCAATACGGTTAAAGAATTGCCATCCAAATAGATCTGATGGAAATTCAAATAGATCTTCTTTTCTTTTCTTCTTTTCTCCCTAATTTGTATGTATATATTATATTATAAAATTCTAGCTTAAAGATGGCAATTCTTTAAGCTGGCAATTCTAGTAGTAGATCTACAGAGGTACAGAGGTACAAACACAAGACACAGAGAGAGAGGTGGAGAAGGTGTCTAGGTTTTGTTTGATGAGGATGAGGAGTGGAAAGTTAGAGATCTCCGTTAATATAGTGAACAGCTTGCTAAACCCTAAGACCTGACGTGATGAAGCCCCATCTCATGTTGCTCATCACTTAGCTGTTTTTTTTTTTTTTTTTTTTTGTTGCTGCTCATCACTTAGATGTTTTACCCATGCCTAAGAAAGTAACTGATAGGCTTGATAGTATCCATATGAATTTCCGGTGGAACAACATTAAGGAAAAAAAAGGTGTTTATCTAAAAAAAATTGATGATGTTTCAAAACCTAAGGTGCTATGAGGTCTGAACCTTAAAAACACTGATGATATGAATGTTCCTCTTCTTGCCAGGCTTGCTTGGAGAATGATACATGAACCTGATGCCCAATGGGTAAAATTTTTAGAGCATAAATATTTTTACAATGCTAATAATCCTTGACATTGTGTCTATACTCATGGTTCTTTTATTTGGAAAGGTATTTGTAAGGGTCTAGAAATTATAAGACATCATTGTTGTTGGGAAATAGGGGATCGGAGAAGTGTGTCAATTTGGGTTCCTGACTTGAATCATAAGGTTAGTAATAGATTTAGATCAATTAATCTAAAGACTGTTGATCAACTGATTCTGCAGGAGGAAAAAACTTGGAACGTTGATACTTTAAATATGTTTTTTGATAAGGATATTGTTGATTAAATTGCAAAAATTAGAATTCCTAACTCAGGAACTGATAAGTTAAGATGGACACCAACAAAGAATGGTATTTTTACTAAGGTTTTGGAAAGCTACTTTTCCTCCAAAAATCTTACACTTTTTATGGAAATGTGTTCATAACTGTCTGCCTGTTAATGACATATTAGTAAAGCATATGCAAAATATTGATAACTTATGTCCTCTATGTAAAACTGAATCTGAGTCTATTGATCACTTGTTTTTGAATTGTTCTGTGTCAAGAGCTATATGGGTTGGCATAGAAAGTAATTATGCAGGAGTAATAGGTAATAGGCGCATGGCGTGACTAGCTTTGGCTAGGTGCGGTTTTGGCTTGGCATGTGGGGCCAAGGGTTTGACATAGGCGCATGGCGTGACTAGCTTGGGCTAGGTGCCGTTTTGGCTTGGTATGTGGGGCCAAGGGTTTTCCATAGGCACATGGCATGATTAGCTTATGTCATTCAACATCAATTGAATGGCATTATTTCATTGTTCTTCTTCTCTAGCACCAGGGCTTGAAAGTTTTGTTTAATACTGCTTTTATTGTCTCAAATTCTTGTTGTAACTTCCGCAATTCTTTATACAATATAAACCCATCTTCTAATTTTCTTTTAACTTCAAAAATATTACTCCGTTCATCCCCTAGTTCAATGGCAGCATCTCCTTATTCTTTACATATTCAACTCATTTCCCTTTCTTTATTCCCTATAACATCAAAAAACAATACTGCATCTCAAGGCCCATTCTTCTTCATTGCATCTTCATTCTCTCCCTAACTTCACCTGAGTTAAAACACCAACAGCACCACCAACTATCCTAGTATAATTCTGATGGAAGAAATGAAAACTACTAAGTTCATTTCATTCTCACTTAAATCACTATAAGCAGATACTACGTAGAAACTTACTCAAAACCTACAGCTGCTAAGGGGACCTAATGCCTGCCATTTTAATGGTAGAACCTCTTGCTGGAACATATAGGGAATTTGAATATGCTTTCAGAGGTATAAGCCATGAAACAATATGTTTGTCCTTCCACCGGCTCAATTTTTTGTAGGAACACCAATGAAAACTCCTGTAAAGATCTGCCACTGCATAGCTGAATAGATATGAAAGAAACAATAAGACATCTGAGAAGGATACTATGTGCTGTCAGATTCATGTACGATTTCTAAGCCATGAGTATTTATAACAGCATTGTTGTTTCATCCAAGAAAATAACCAAAAAACTATATAATCATGCAAAGTATAATTAAGAATATAGAACAAAACTATGTGACAGAAACTTGGACAATATAAATTAGTTGTCAAGAACATAAGGATATAGGATCGAACAAGAGTACATTACATTTACCTAATAGCATTTTAAACTTTAAAGAGTGGCTTCTCAAAATTTAAGCTGATAAAATTAGCAGTTGTTCATTACCAAATTTATGAACAACCATTTCAGGTGCTCCAATCGCCTTCTTTAGTTGAAAAGCATCCTCCATTATGACCCCAAGATATGTATCAGCGGCACAAAATAGTCATGAAAATTGAGAAAATATTCTAAACTCCAAAGTGGCATATGTAAGGAATAACAATACATATATATAAATACATAAGAAGATTTTTTCACGTTCACTACTATTTATAGTGGCTCGAAATAATAACCCGACTCTTATTTATGAATACGTAAGGACACATGTGCGATGCACATGCTTGAATTTTTATTCATCCAACAATACTAAATTTGACAGCCATGAATTTTTTTTCCTAAAACAAAAATTTACTATTCTTATTTGTACTCGTTGCGTAGATAATTGAAAGAGCTTTTCAAATATATAAATTTTTAAAAAATATGGTGTATATTTTAAAAGATATTAAGTTTTTAAAAAAAATTATCTAATTTTAAAACAATGGTATTCATGTAAATATATAAAAAATAGGGGCAACTAAGTAATTTAGGGGGTCTATTGCCAAAAATAGCTCTTTTCTTTTATATTAATATATATTATAAGATAAGATTGGTCTTTACCTGTTTATGGATCCTGATATTTATGATGTGAGCAGTTGAAATATACCTTGAAATTAACTTGAAAGAAGCATCCTTTTGTACCAAATTAGGAGTACTATTAGAATATTTTTTTTAAATTAATAGAGTTTAGTGATTTCCTAGTAGAATTTCTAATTTTTGCATGGAACTTTTAAGTTTCGTGGTAAGATGGAATGTAACTACATATAATTTTAAGAATCAAGTATACATTTTTTAATGGTAGTCCATTGAGGTTGAAAATAAAATCTGGATACGTGGGAATGAAATATGCGGATGGACCATGGTGTTAGAGGTGTTTTTAGAGGTAGATGGTTGAAAGGTATTTTAGTGGAGAACGCGGAACTCATGGCAGCATCTAGGTGTTTGTTGATCTCCATTTCTTGAGAAGATAACCATTGTTCATCTTGTACAAGACCAGATCTAAGAGCCCCAAATGTAAAGGGAGTGTCTCTCTTCAATGTGGATATAACGATATTTTCGTGTTCTGTGTGGCCAGGTAATTCATATGTATCTACCATACCCAAACGCATTTACGCCGAAAGGAAGGAGATTTCCTAAGTTAAACAATTGCCTACCTAGTGTTATCTGAAATCATATTTATTAATGTTATTAATCAACAAAAGAAATAATTAGATGTATTTAAATTGCATTATTACGCGTTCAAGAATAAAAGACCCGGCATGGATTGTTCACATTCTGAATAATAACTACTATGTGACTCTTGTAGCACCTTAGATAAACATAAACTAAAATTCACATTGAAATTCCAGATTACACAACCCCTTCAAATTTATTGGTTCTTATAACATGAACTGATTCCTATTAGATATGAACTTATCATCCACATTCCTTTTGAGTCGCTCGTTGATATGATATCATCTAATCTTCGTACTCTTTCTCATTGTTTGTAGTTTCAAATACTAATCTGGATGTGACTTATCACGATAAGCCAATTCCATGAGTACGAAGATGACGACGAACTAATGTAATACCCCGATATTCGGCAGTGGTTGGACGAACGAAATATAAGTAATAGTTTGTCTTTTCCTATCACCGAGGCCTTTTCAGCACAATTGGCTCCAAATTTGGAAGAAAACTCTGCAGTTAAGCATGCTCGGGTGGGAGTAATCCAGGGATGGGTGATGTGACCTCCCGGGAAGTTATTGTTCGATAACCGCAGCGACGCCCATTGAAAACCCCACACTGCCGGATAACTGCAGTGGCTAAGAAGGGACAGTATCGGTGGAGGGACGGGTGATTACAAATGGTATCAGAGCCGACGACAATTCACCAACAAGGGTGGGAAAGGTACGCTTGACGGGGTTGGTCTAGGTGCTTCTCATGAGGGGCAAGGAATGTCGCAGATCTGGGTTTGAGAATATATTTTGGAGCCGAGGACGGCTCCAATTTAAGGTAGTGGTATTGTAATACACCGATATTCGACAGTGGTTGGACGAATGAAATATAAGTAATAGTTTGTCATTTCCTATCACCGAGGCGTTTTTAGCATAATTGGCTCCAGAGTTGGAAGAAAACTCTGCAGTTAAGCGTGCTCAGGTGGGAGTAATCCAGGGATGAGTGACCTCACGGGAAGTTACTGATGGATAAACGTAGGAGTAACCGCAGTGGCTAAGTGGGGACAATATCGGTGGTGGAGGGGCGGGTGATTAGAACTAAAAACAACTAAAAACATAAAATAGTTTTGAGAGGAGAAATCATTGTGATGAACTAAATCATTTGTGTTATATGTGAGAAAATAATTGGAAAACAAGATACTAGTAGATCTATAGAGAGACAAAGCAATAGGCGGAAAAGATGTGAAGGTTTTGTGTTTGTTGAGAATGAGAGGCCATATAGAGAAATTTCCAAGTTTATAAAGTGAGAGGTCATCTTCCTAAAAACAAACCCTAAACCTAACCTGAGCAAGCCCCCATCTCTTGTGGCTGAGGCCCAGTATTAGCTAGTAAACTGAATGTAGGACTTATTTGGAGTATCATACATTCATCATCCTAGTATCCATTCATATTGATAGGGCCTAGGGGGGTTGCCGGTGCACACCGCGCATGATAATATATATCCCTACAACTTTACTTAACCATGGATTTGTGTAACGGGATCAATGACTATAATTTGACCAACAAATTAATTTTGTAGATTTTGTCCTGCCAATAATTTGAACAACAAACTTTCACCACTCTATCATAAGACCAGTCTTACAGAAGAGTGAATGAAACCTTAAAGTTCGTAAGTTTCTTGCTTTCTTTTGCATGAATTACCTTGGTGGTTCTTTCTTAATTCACTGAATTTCTCATACACTTTCATGTAATTACAAATCATCACATAACTGATCTTAGGGGTTCTACTTTAGAGTCAATTTTATGATCAAATTTGACATTTTGCTGCACACTTAACAAATTATAAACTTCTTATCAGGTTCGCCATGAAGAAGCATTCTGGTGTTGGTGGGTTTGTAATTAATGACACTTGATGTACTAATTATTATTATAGAGATGTTGAGAAGGAGGAATAGTTCACTGTAGTTGCAGTACCTCAATCAGCGACTACCAGGAGGTTTTATCGTAAAATCATTTCAAAACAGTTGTATCGCACCAACCAGCCCTGCACAAACACTATCATTTGAAAACAGTTGTATTGCACCAAGCAGCACTGCGGATATAGAAGTATTGTGTTGTTTTGGTCTATATTTATCTTGTGAACAAGTTTGTAACTAGAATTTTTATTTATAAACTCCATCAATTGTTCAACTATAAATGCAACCGATTCTTTCATTTCATAGGTAATTGCACATTGTGATCAATTAGACTCCATCGCCCATGAACTTACAAAAGAGTCAATTTCGTCATTGGAGTGTGTAGGCTATGTCCATAAACGAAACTCCCAAGCATATTAGAACGAAATCCCTTAATGACCAATGAGCTGGTCGGCTCCAAGAGGCCACATGCATGTTATTTGTCATGAAAATTTGATCATGTGATGTGTGTATTACTAATTTTACATTACCAACTCAAAACTTGTTTCATATACAAACAATGGTATGACAAAATTATTCATATTTCATAAGCTAATAACCCATTCAACTTTATTGATTCTTTTTACTATTACATATGAGAATACTTACATAAACTAATTTATATTACATTAATGACTCCATTTTACAAGCAATTTTAAAATTCTTTGCAAATTATCTGCAATCATCCAGCAATCTAAAAAATGTCTACATAGAATGTATGGGGTTTGTTCAGAGACTTTCTAAATGAGGTAGATCTGATTTGACCACGGATGTTGAGCAAAAGTCACAAGATAATAAATGGAAAAGAAACACAGAAGCAGAAATCTTTTGGGAATTAAACACCTGATTACCAAAACAAGAAGAACACACCTACTCTGGAGGCCCTAGATCAGAATTGGAATTTGAGAGGATAAGTCATTATGACGGAAAATGATTCATTTGTGATGTTGTGTGTGAGAATTCCCATCCAAAACTCATTCTCGATCCCTTTTGCTATTATCATTTTACAGAGTAGTAAGTAGATCCACAGATAGAGAGTGAGATGACGGCAAGGTTTTATTTGATGAGATTGTGATTTGATACAAGTAAATTAACTAAAGGAGCTTTATATGGTGGTCATCTTGCTAACCCTAATAAGACCTAACCTCATAAAGTCCGGAAGGCCCAAACCCAATATATTACCAAAACCGAAACAAGTTCCATGAACAAAACAAAGTTTCGCGTACTTTTGTTAAATCAACATTACATGGTCCCTAATAAGACCTAACCTCATATAATGCTATCAAAGTTTTGTCAAACAAACTCTAGTGCAAGTGCAATAGCAAATACCACCGCTAAATAATAAAGTGGTTGATGACTTGCATATATTGAAGGCGCTTGAGTATTGAAATATAATAGCAAAGCTGATATTAGGCTTCTGTTTACATGGAGATGAAAAGCTACTCGTTTACCGAGTTCATAAAACTTGCACCGAATCCACCATCAATTCTTTCTTCCCTTCAGTTTTTATCGGACTGGAAATACTAACGTCGATCACAAATTCGAAAAATTGATTGTGTCGGTCCAAAGGAAATTTTGAAAAACACCCTAAAATTGAATGCAACCCCGGAAATATGCTCCATTGTAGAAAACTTTCGGAAATGCCCCATTTTGTTACCATTTTCGTCCGAATATTTTAGTGAATTTGTGCACATATGTGGGTCTTCACGTGCCCAAAAAAAATTGACGATGAGATTCATCATCTCAAAAATATCAGATGTCCTCTCCCCTGATCACAATTTGCTCTCCCTTTAACAAATGACGGGGTATCTAAGTAATTTATAGTTCCTCTTATCGCCCGAATTTAATCTGGAGGTCATTTATAAATAATCGCTTCAAAAGTTAAATTAATCAAATATGCTTTCCGTTTTGATGTGTCGTACTTGGGTTAGGTTCTTTGACGAAGCATGCTTCTAGATTGATGTTTGATACTTTGTAACTTTATATTGGTAGATAGGTCCATTGTTTATTTATACTTTTAAATTGATGTTCCATGATTAGTAATATTTGATGGGGCATGCTTTACTATTGATAAATAAATCTCTAGAACTATCAACTTAGAAGCGGAGGAAATTACAACGGTGAAACAATTTTATGAAGTATAAGTTTCAGAAATTTGATATGAGTTTACATGATTAGATTGGTGGAAACCAGATTCCCTAGTTACCATCTTTCATGTTGCATTTGAGTAATTCTTTTCAATTTTATTCTTTTAATTCCTTAATTCTAAAAATCTCAAAAACATCTCTTCTTGTTAGTCAATCAGGATTATTGGTTACGATATTTCCATCGCTCCCTGTGGGTTCGACCCTTTACTTGCCTCTGTCTACTAGTTAGACACCGTGTGATTTTGGTTATTTACATATAGGTATCTCTAGATCCGATCAATTTTTGGCGCCGTTGCCGGGGAGCGGTTGAGGAATATTGTAATTAGTCTTTTTGATTTTGTAAATAGTTAATTTATTTATTTTTTATTTTTATTTTTTTTTTAATTAAAAGTTTTACTTTTATTTATTTAGTTATGTACTGTATTTTTATTTTATTTTATGATTTCTTTTTCCTTTTGACTTGTTTTGTGTTGTAGAATTTTATTTCAGGTGCCTTTTTGAGGATGATGAGTGCTTTTCAAGGGACGTTATCTAAGATGACACTGGCATTAGAGCTGTCAATTTTAAACCCGGCTTGTGGGTTGGACCTAGCTTGGCTTGTTTCAACCCGGCTCGGCTTGTCCCGTTGGATAAACAAGCCGGGCTAGGGTTAGCATATCTAACCCTAGTAGAAAAAAAGCCAAGCTAAGGTCAACCCGCGGGTTACCCGTCAACCCGTGAGTATATACTCATATAGTCATATGTCTGATTTTATGGTTGATGTGAGACACAATTATTTTTTTCCCGTGATATCATTTTATATTTTTTCAATAATCTGAAATTTATATCTTATTTACTATTGAATGACAACCAATAACTTGAAATTTAGATTCAATAGAACTAAAGCAGCCTACACCTAAGAAATAAAAAACACATTTTACGTTTATTGTATACATATTTACAAATAAAAATTAGTGCTTAAATCCTTCGTATTATTTTAGATCATCAATGCCTTCACATTCCATATCAATAAAATTGATACATCAAATCCAAAATAAATTGATTCATTAGCACCAAAAAAATAAAATTATTTTTAAATAGAAATACTTGAATTTTGTGTGGCTTAGTAAAACAAGCCAACCCGTCTAGAGCTAGGGTTGAGATTTTGGACTTGTAGATGAATAGTACTAGGGTTAGGGTTAACAAGCTAGGATCGGGTTGACCCTATCTTGGCCCGTTGACATCTCTAACTGGCATAATATAAGCGTAGAAATTCAATTTATCAGGAGACCTCATCTGAGATGACGCGTGGAGAGTATATGCATGGGAAACGGTATGGAGTTTTTTCTCCACATATGGTGAGTGAAGAATCTCCTCTAATGATATATGAGAAGTATTACAAACACACACCACCTAGTTTGGAACAAAGGTTAAGAATTCTGGCATGCCAAGAGTTATATGCAGATGATGATTTAGAGGAATCTGTTTATACAAAAGATACTATTGTTGAGTCTAACGATTTTGAGACAGTAGACGTTCATCATAAGATACCTTCTAGTCATTCAAATAGTGAGATTCTAGTTGTAGATAATGATGATTCGATTCATGATATTGTTGTCCCATTGAGCTCCTATTCCGCTGATCCATCTTGTGATTTTATAAATGCAGATATGAATGTTGAACATATTGATATTGGTCAGATAACTTGTACCGATGATTTTGATCCTTTATCTGTTTGTTTAGCACACTATGCTGATTCAAATGACCCGATTCCAATTGATATTTTCAATGCATTATGACTTCCAATAGTAAATCAAGGTAACTCACCTATGGAAGTATTTGTAGGTGAAAATGGTTTCTGCTGATTTCGGTAATTGCGGGTGTGCAGGTGAGAAACAATTTAAACCCTAAATAATGTACTGCAAGGGAGTACTTTAGATTCGAGAGATCAATCTGTACAAGTCCGGCATAAGCCAAGAAATAGCCATTCCAGACTTGCTTCGGTCACAAAGTGGAGGAGAAGGGCTAGTTTAGGGAGGGAAGCGAAGAGAGTGTTGAGACCAGAATAATTCTAGAGTAACACTTGACTTGTATCAAAAGGTGAAAGCTTTTGGGAAAACTAGCAAGAGTTGCTTTTCTGAGTGCGGTGTTTTTCTCCTGACCAAGAACTTGTGTTCTAGTGGAAATAGGTAAGCCTATTTATACAAGTCAAGAAATAAACGTACTCTGGCCTCATAATAGAAGGAAACGGGTGAGTTAAATGGGAAGAGGGGGTAATGCCTGGCACGGTGCATCTTTAGCAGGAGGGGGAGCCGCGGAAATGGCATGGGCGTTCTTGGGTGCGTGACCGGTTTCATCTTTTCCCTTCTTGGCTCAAAATTAGAAATCCTCTCTTCGTTCAAACTCCCACATATCATGTCCATATAAAAGGAGGACCGACTTCCCCTCTTTACACTTATCCATTATTCCCAGCCGCGTGACAATAATAGAGAGGAGCAGACAAGAAAATCCTAGGTATGTCTTCAAACACTTTTATTTTGCTTTTCCCTCTCTCTGTTTTTTTTTGTTGGTGCAAAACCTAAGCGTAGGTGCTCCTTTTCACGACCCTATAGAAAAATTGGCGTGAGTCTTGGGTTCTTTATGCCCTAGTTTGTCGTGACACTTAGGCATGAGCACCATAGTAGCATTGACCGCTCCTTCTCACTGTGCAAGGCAGGTGTGTGACGGTGATTGACATGCCCCTTCATGAAAACCTATATTTTTAGGGTTTGCTCCTTATTTTGGTCGTTGGACGCGTCCATCTGGATGTGCGTGAGTCTCCTTGTTGCGTGTAGTCATGATGTATAGTATGCCAGCCCCATTATTAATAATAATTTTTTATTTTTTTCCACAAGACCTTGAAACCAATTGACTTGTGCCCAGAGTGGCTCTTTTGCTTCTAGTAAGAATGATTCCTGCATACTTTGTATAATAATTCCTGCTCCTCTTGTTCCTTTGTAGTTATTGCAGTGGTGAAAAATACCGTAAGATAATTTCGTTAAGATGTCAATTGTTTCTGTGGTACCGAAAGATGTGAGTAATTCCAAGCCAAACATAGACGATGAGTTCTTCACAATATCAGCCACGATTAAGAGGAACCACCCTCAATGCATGCTAATCGTCTTGACCGGTTCGGAGAGTGAAGGAGAAAATCGATTGGCTCGACCAAAAGGTGTAATTAGGTTTTGCCTTCAGAGGGAAGAATATCATGCCTCTCCTATCGACTTTAAAATCCATGCAAGTCCGTTGCGCTCCTTTGAATAATGGGTACGATTCATGATGGACCAGGAAACTGTAAAGACCAATTTGACCAGGGCGCAGATTGTCGGTGCTGTTGCGGCTGCTGCAGTGCTTCAGATTAGGAAGGACATTCCAGGGTTAGTTGCTTTTATTTCCATATGGGGCCAGGACACTCATACAGCCGTATGCAGGTGGGGCGAGATGACCATTTCTTTGGAAAGTGTAGCTGTACTGCTGAACCTTCCCGTTGTTGGAAATCTTGATGTTAAGTTATCTGCTGATGAATATGAAATGCACGCGGCTCTAGTTTCCGAAAGAGAATGAGATGAAGTTCTTCTATGACTAGTGGGTGTGCCAGTGGTTTCCTGACGCGTTAGATCCAAACCAAAAGAATAGTACGCTTCATGTTGCGGCATTCCTGACCCTTTGGCTCTCCATAGATATTTTTGATGACGGCTCGGGCAAGAAGGAAATAAAACATGGACTTATGAAGTTTGCCATAAAATTGGCAAAAGGTGTCGTTCTTCCCCTTGGTGGTGTGTTTCTTGGTTCCCTGTATGCATACCTGGACCAGCTAGTTTCGGACATGCGCACCTCAAATGGTCATATGAAGGTGAATTAGTATGTTCATGCCTCATTTATCCAAGGATGGTTGTGGGAGAATTTCATAAAGTATGCCCCGAAACCGTTGGCCATACTTCCTGAGTCTTGTTGCGGCTCCAGAATACTGCGTTGGTCGAACAAGCGTCGAAAAACCAGTCTGAAATTGATTAAGTTTCTTGACAACTCGTATGCGGTTAATTTTCGTCCATTGGCTCTAGTGAATGCGTCCATGACTCAGGTTAGTACCTTTGCTCCCGTTTCGAACATGTCTTTGTTTTCTGATGATGAGGGTTTGAGCGTTGGAGAGATGGTGTTCATGCTCAGCTGTACACCTGGTCACGTGCCATCTTTTTTCCAAGGGGATTACAAAGCGATTTCTTAAAAGATTTATAGGGCTTCTCGGCATATGGGTTTTGACCAAGGGGTCCCACTTGATTGCCAGCCAGTTGTTCAAGAAACTTTGTTGTCGACTGTTCTTGATTTTAGTGTTCTTGTTATGGGTAAAAGTCTGTAGTGAAAAATACCAAATATAACGCGTTTTGGCAGGACGGATTCCTTGTTATCCAGGAATTTGTGAAGTATGTAGTGAAAAATACCTGTGGTAGGCTTTCCGTCGAGTTTTTAGCGAAACCACCGTTGTTGAGGGATATCTCTTCGACCAAAAGAAAATATGTTGGTCCAGACATGGACAGTCCCAAAGTGAATGAGCGAAGATCTAAGAATCGTGCAGGCAGTTTCCAGTCGGATCCCATGGCTCTACCGTCTTTTAGTTCATCCAACATGCGGGTATGTGCGGTTCTCTTCTCGACTTAGCTTGAATTGTTTACATTCCCTTCCCCTTTTCTATGTCTATTTCATATATATATATATATATGTATATTTTTAAGAAGGCGTCTTTGTGTTTTGTCCAGGGTTGCAGCAGCACAAAATCCTTTGCCAGACTTTCAAGTACCCAGAAAACATCGCTTTTAGAGACATAGGATTGCGAGGGCGAGCCTATCCAGGGTGATGAAGAATCTGAGAAGGATAAAAGTTTCGAGTCTGGTGGTGGTGAGAGAAATTCTTCGGATAGCAGTGTTGAATCTTCGTCTGGTCAATCTGAAACTGAATCGGTGAGTCCCCTCCATATTATATATATATATATATATTGTAGCAAACTAAATCCTCTTTTTTTTTAGGAGGAAACGGTTCTTGAGGATGATCTTGAAGGGGACGACCACCAGAGCGAAGATGTAAACATGTTTCCTACTATGGAAACTGCACAAGCCAGCAATTTGAACATGGAGATTCATTGTCTTGAAGGCGCCGCCGCGACTCAGGTGGAGGAGGGTACTTCGGGGGGTGAAATTGTAGTTATGGATCTCCTACCAGTTGTTGGTTCAGTTGCAGGCACCATCTTTGACCCTCCATACTTGGTCCCTTTCCCAGGCCATGTGCTAATTGGAGGCTGTAGCGTTCCATATAAATATGTGACGTTATACACCAAGATCTGGGAGAACTATGGTCATATTGCCATGACTAAGAATATCACTAGGCGACATGCGTTGGTAAAGCGTGTGGAGGAGGCCTTGTCTTCGATTGATGAAATGAGAAACGTGACTGGTTACACGGTTTCTGAGGATATAATCTCGAGCTGGAAGTTCCATCCTGGCATGTGCATGGGCTTTGAATTAAATATTCCTTGGTTCGTTGAAGGTATTTCTGATGCTGAAAGGTTGCTGGGAGAAATAGTAGAAGGTCCAGCCGCGGACATGGTGAAGAAGCAGGAAGCATATGATGGTGACAGACTACGTAAATCATTGAAAACATGGTGAAGAGAGTCCGACTAACCTTTTCAGTGGTAGGGGAGTTTTGTTTTCCATGTTGGTGGCCACGGCAAAGGGGGCACGGTCTCGGAAGGCGGAGCAGGTGGGTAGCTTTGAGTGAAAGGGCCGAGAGGCGACATGGTCTTGTCCACGTTAATGGTATGGTGGAGCATGCGGGGGCGTCTAGGCGTTGTGGGGCCATGGCAAGGCGAGGCGCGGTCTGGCACGGTGCGTCTTTAGTAGGAGGGGGAGCCGCGGCAATGGCGTGGGTGTTCTTGGGTGCGGGACCGGTTTCATTTTTTCACTTCTTGGCTCAAAATTAGAAATCCTCTCTTCGTTCAAACTCCCACATATCATGTACATATAAAAGGAGGACCAGATTCCCCTCTTTACGCTTATCCATTATTCCCAGCCGCGCGACAATAGTAGAGAGGAGCAGACGAGCAAATCCTAGGTATGTCTTCAAACACTTTTCTTTTGCTTTTTCCTCTCTCTGTTTTTTTTTTGTTGGTGTAAACCCTAGGCGTAGGCGCTCCTTTTCACGACCCTGTAGAAATATTGGCGTGAGTCTTGGGTTCTTTATGCCCTAGTTTGTCGTGACACTTAGGCATGAGCACCATAGTAGCATTGACCGCTCCTTCTCACTGTGCAAGGCAGTTGTGTGACGGTGATTGCCATGCCCCTTCATGAAAACCTAGTTTTTTAGGGTTTGCTCCTTATTTTGATCGTTGGACGCGTCTATTTGGCTGGGCGTGAGTCTCCTGGTTGCATGTAGTCGTGATGTAGAGTATGCCAGCCCCATTATTAATAATAATTTTTTATTTTTTTCCAAATGACCTTGAAACCAATTGACTTGTGCCCAGAGTGGCTCTTTTGCTTCTAGTAAGAATGATTCCTGCATACTTTGTATAATAATTCCTGCTCCTCTTGTTCCTTTTTAGTTATCGCAGCAGTAAAAAACACCGTAAGATAATTTCATTAAGATTTCAATTGTTTCTGTGGTACCGAAAGATGTGAGTAATTCCAAGCCAAACATAGACGATGAGTTCTTCACAACATCAGCCACAGTTAAGAGGAACCATCCTCAATACATGCCAATCGTCTTGACCGGTTCGGAGAGTGAAGGAGAAAATCGATTGGCTCGACCAGAAGGCGTAATTAGGTTTTGCCTTCATAGGGAAGAATATCATGCCTCTCCTATCGACTTTAATATCCCTGCAAGTCCGTTGCACTCCTTTGAAAAATGGGTACGATTCATGATGGACCAGGAAACTGTAAAGACCAATTTGACCAGGGCGCAAATTATCAGTGTTGTGGCGGCTGCTGCAGTGCTTCAGATTAGGAAGGACATTCCAGGGTTGGTTTCTTTTTTTCCATATGGGGCCCGGACACTCATACAGCCGTATGCAGGTGGGGAGAGATGACCATTTCTTTGGAAAGTGTAGTGTACTGCTAAACCTTCCCGTTGTTGGAAATCTTGATGTTAAGTTGTCTGGTGATGAATAAGAAATACACGCGGCTCTAGTTTCCGAAAGAGAATGAGACGAAGTTCTTCTATGAATGGTGGGTGTGCTAGTGGTTTCCTGACGCGTTAGTGCCAAACCAAAAGAATAGTACGCTTCATGTTGCGGCATTCCTGGCCCTTTGGCTATCCAGAGATATTTTTGATGACGGCTCGGGCAAGAAGGAAATAAAACATGGACTTATCAAGTTTGCCATAAAATTGGAAAAAGGTGTCGTTCTTCCCCTTGGTGGTTTGTTTCTTGGTTCCCTGTATGCATACCTGGACCAGCTAGTTTCGGACATGCGCACCTCGAATAGTCATATGAAGGTGAATTCGTACGTTCATGCCGCCTTTATCCAAGGATGGTTATGGGAGCATTTCGTGAAGTATGCCCCGAAACCGTTGGTCATACTTCCTGAGTCTTGGGGCGGCTCCAGAATATTGCGTTGGTCGAACAGGCATCGAAAAACCAGTCCGAAATTGATTAAGTTTCTTGACAACTCGTATGCGGTTAATTTTCGTCCATGGGCTCTGGTGCATGCGTCCATGACTCAGGTTAGTACCTTTGCTCCCGTTTCAAACATGTCTTTGTTTTCTGATGATGAGGGTTTGAGTGTTGGAGAGATGGTGTTCATGCTCAGCGGTACACCTGGTCACGTGCTTTTTTTTCTTCTGAGGGGCTTACAAAGCGATTTCTTAAAAGATTGATAGGGATTCTCGGCATATGGGTTTTGACCAAGGGGTCCCACTTGCTTGCCAGCCAGTTGTTCAAGAAACTCTGTTGTCGACTGTTCTTTATTTTAGTGTTCTTGTTCCGGGTAAAAGTCTGTAGTGAAAAATACCAAATATAACGCGTTTTGGCAGGACGGATTCCTTGTTATCCAGGAATTTGTGAAGTCTGTAGTGAAAAATACCTGTGGTAGGCCTTCCGTCGAGGTTTTAGCGAAACCTCAGTAGTTGAGGGATATCTCTTCGACCAAAAGAAAATCTGTTGGTCCAGACATGGACAGTCCCCAAGTGAATGAGCGAAGATCTAAGAATCGTGCAGGCGGTATCCAGTCGGATCCCATGGCTCTACCGTGTTTTAGTTCATCCAACATGCGGGTATGTGAGGCTCTCTTCTCGACTTAGCTTGAATCATTTACATTCCCTTCCCCTTTTCTCTGTCTATTTCATATATATATATATATATTTTTGAGAAGGCGTCTTTTTGTTTCATACAGGGTTTCAGCAGCACAAACGCCTTTGCCAGACTTGCAAGTACCCAGAAAACATCGCTTTTCGATACATAGGATTGCGAGGGAGATCCTATCCATGGTGATGAAGAATCTGAGAAGGATAAAAGTTTCGAGTCTGGTGGTGGTGAGAGCAATTCTTCGGATAGCAGTGTTGAATCTTCGTCTGGTCAATCTGAAACTGAATCGGTGAGTCCCCTCCATATTATTATAATATATATATATTTTTAGCTAATTAAATCCTCTTTTTTTTAGGAGGAAACGGTTCTTGAGGATGATATTGAAGGGGACGACTACCAGAGCGAAGATGTAAACATGTTTCCTACTGCAGAAACTGCACCAGCTAGAAATTTGAATATGGAGATTCATTGTCTTGAAGGCGCCGCCGTGACTCAGGTGGAGGAGGGTGCTTCGGGGGGTGAAATTGTAGTTATGGATCTCCTGCCAGTTTTTGGTTCAGTTGCGGGCGCCATCTTTGACCCTCCATACTTGGTCCCTTTACCAGTCCATGTGCTAATTGGAGGCTTTAGCGTGCCAGCTAAATATGTGACGTTATACACCAAGATCTGGGAGAACTATGGTCATATTGCCACGACTAAGAAGATCACTAGCCGACATGCATTGGTCAAGCATGTGGAGGAGTCCTTGTCTTCGATTAATGAAATGCGAAACGTGACTGGTTACACGGTTTCTGAGGATATAATCTCGAGCTGGAAGTTCCATCTTGACATGTGCATGGGCTTCGAATTAAATATTCCTTGGTTCGTTGAAGGTCTTTCTGATGCTAAAAGGTTGCTGGGTGAAATAGTCGAAGGTCCATCTGCGGACATGGTGAAGAAGCAGGAAGCAGAATTCAAGAAATTACGCCGGCAATTGAAATTGAAAAGGGCGGCTCTCCAAAGCACAAATGAGGCTTTCTCCTAGAGGAGCAAGCCGTTGTTGGAATACTTTCCTTGAATGTATATCTATCTTATGGACCCCTGGAAAGCAAGTAAGGAAAAAGGGACGTCAGATTTGTGGTTTTAATTTTCTGGTTTTCTGGGGTTGATGGACAAAATTTACCTTGACAATTTTTGATTATATATTTTTGGATAAATGTTTTAGAATTGAAATGGCTATGAATGAAAGTGATGCACACGTCCCAAGTGGGCCATGGAATCGTGTGTTGTTAGATGACATGGGATGGAACATGGTTATAGGTTTTATCAAAACTTGAAAAAGAATACCTCGTATTTTTCCAGAATAAGACTTACTCGGTTTCTAAGGTCTTCTGATGAAAATAAACTTTTAGGGCGAAGGGCCAAGTTTTTTCGAAAAACATAGATGAAGGAAGTCCCCAGTGTTTCGAATCGTTGCTGAGTTGTCTAATGACCGAGCCATCAATCCCTGGGCGGACCGTTTTGCTTCTAACCCTTGGGGAGTCCCCAACCATCCCTTGTCTTGTCATGACTGATAATCGAGTCGTCGACTGGAGTGAGTCGCTTTCCCCTCTGATCTTGGCGCCTGGGTCAAAGAACCAGATCGATAGTCTAAAATTGACATTGTAACCGATAGATCAATCCTCCCGATGTGGTCGCCAATTGTTTATAGGTGAAAATAGTTTTCACTATTTTTGGTAATTACAGGTGTAAAGGTGAGAAACAGTTTAAACCCTAAACAATGTACTGCAAAGGAGTACTTTTAAGTTCGAGAGATCAATCTGTACAAGTTCGGCCTAAACCAATAAATGGCCGTTCCAGACTAGCTTCGATCACAAAATGGAGGAGAAGGGCTGGTTTAGGGAGGGAAGCAAAGAGAGTGTTATGACCAGAATAATTCTAAAGTAGCACTTGACTTGTATCAGAAGGTGAAAGCTTTTGGGAAAGCTAGCAAGAGTTGCTTTTCTAAGTGCGGTGTTTTTATCCTGACCAAGAACTTGTGTTCTGGTGGAAATAGGTAAGCCTATTTATACAAGTCAAGAAAGAAACGTACTCTGGCCTCATAATAGAAGGAAACAGGTGAGTTAAATGGGAAGAGGTGGTAACGCCTGGAATTGATGGGATTTAATAGAATTGATGTCCCATTATGGAGGAGCGTTTCACCGTTGCTTCTTTCATTTACTGACCGCCTTACTCCCATTACACTATCTTGAAACGGGCATTTGTGTATGTCACACGCTATAGACCACCAAACCAAAACCCTAATGAGCGTCCCCCAGTTTGTATTGATGTCTCGAACGTTTTGAAAGACATGTAAAACGTTATTGTGGCTTGGAAAGTCGAGCTTGGGGGACTTTCTAGCCAGGTGACCTTCGACGGTCGAGATTTTGCATCTTGAAAGGAGGGGAAACCGTTGATCATTGCAGGCCTTCTCTTTGGTAGCCGTGTAGTGAGGTACAACAGGGTGGCATGACTAGGGTGTGTTCATACTTGGCATGAGGAGACAAGGGTTTTACGTGGGCGTTAGGTGCGCGACCAAGCTATGATTTAGGGTCTAAGGTCGTGAGGTGACTTTAGATGGACAAGATTTTCTCCTGGGATTGAAGGGAAACCGTTGATGGTCGTCTGGATTGAATTTATTAGCCGCATGGGGAAGACCAGTAGGATGGCATGACATGAAGGGCCATGGTAAGGCGTTTTTAGCAAGGCGCGGCTAGCTTGGCAAGGTACGTGACCAAACTAGGGTTAAAGTCATGAGGAGACTTTATACGGCTAGGATTTGCTCCTGGGATTGAAGGGCAACCATTGATGAGCGTCTAGCTTCAATTTGGTAGCCGCATGGGGAAAGCCAGTCTGGTGGCGCGGCATGAGGGGCCATGGAGAGACGTGTTTGGCATGGCTCGGCTAGCTTGGCTAGGTACGTGACCAAGCTAGGGCTTAAGTCATGAGGAGACTTTATACGGCCAGTATTTTCTCCTGGGATTGAATGGCAACCGTTGATGGGCGTCTGGATTTAATTTGGCAGCCTCATGGGGAAGGCCAGTATGGTGGCGCGGGATGAGGGGCCATGACGATACCTGTTTGGCATGGCTCGGCTAGCTTGGCTAGGTACATGACCAAGCTAGGGCTAAAGTCACGGGGAGACTTTATACGGCCAGGATTTGCTCCAGGGATTGAACGGCAACCGTTGATGGGCGCCTGACATTAATTTGGCAGCCGCATGGGGAAGGCCTGTATGGTGGCGCGGCATGAGGGGCCATGGTGAGGCATGGCGCGTCTAGATTGGCTAGGTACGTGACCAAGCTAGGGATAAAGTCATGAGGGGACTTTATACGGCCAGGATTTTCTCCTAGGATTGAAGGGAAACCGTTGATGGGCGCCTGGCTTCAATTTGGTTTAGAAACCCTAATTGGTTACCTTCACTAGAACCGCTACAGAATTCTAGTACGGACTCGGATTTTGATGGTCCGCCCATCAAATCAACAGGAAAAGAATTTCCTATCTCCATGCGTGGGTGTATTTAAGGTTTGAACTTGTTCGGGAGGGAAAAATAGCCCGAAAGCAAGACTCAGGAAGATTTCATGAGGGACAACGGCATGGCCAGGCTATCATGGCATGCCTCGGCGTAACTAAGTTGGCATATGAGGCGAAAGGTTTTCCATGGGTGCATGGCGTGTCTAGGGCCAAAGTATGGCGCAACTAGCTCGGTCTAGGTGTGGATCGCATGATTTTCCATCGGGACACGAGACGTGGCTAGCATGGCTAGGGCCATGGCATGGTGCAATTGGCATGGCGCGGCTAGCTTGGGCTAGGCGTGGCTGACATGATTTGCCATTGGCACGCGGGGTGCAGCTAGTATGGCTAGGGCCATGGCATGGTGCAATTGGCATGGAGCAGCTATCTTGGGCTAGGCGTGGATGGCATGATTTTCCATTGGCACGCGGGGTGCGGCTAGCATGGTTGGCATGCTTTGGCGCGGTATGGTGTGGCTGGCATGATTTACCATTTGCACACGAGATACGGTTAGCATAGCTAGGGCCATGGCACGGTGTGATTGGCATGGAGCGGCTAGCTTGGGCTAGGCGTGGCTGGCATGCTTTACCATTGGCACGCGGGGTGCTACTAGCATGGTTGGCATGCTTTGGCGCGGTAGGGTGTGGCTGGCATGATTTTCCATTGGAACACGAGATGCAGTTAGCATAGTTAGGGTCATGGTGGCACGGTGCGATTGGCATGACGCGGCTAGCTTAGGCTAGGCGTGGCTGGCATGATTTTCCATTGGAACGCGGGGTGCGGCTAGCATGGTTGGTATGCCTTGGAGCGATAGGGTGTGGCTGGCATGCTTTGCCATTGGCACACGAGATGCGGATAGCATAGCTAGGGCCATGGCACGGTGCGATTGGCATGGCGTGGCTAGCTTGGGCTAGGCGTGGATGGCTTAATTTCCCATTGGAACGCGGGGTGAATTAGGGTTTGGTTTGTCGTAACCCTAATTTGAAAAAATATACCCTAGTAATTATTAGGGACATATTAATAGTTTTTATTAATGTGCCTAGTAAATGCTTGTTTTATATGTCTCGTAGGGTTTAGCGTTTTATGATTTTAACCCTAAACTAAAGACCACCATCAACAACCCTAAACAATGTACTGCAAGGGAGTACTTTAGATTCGATAGATCAAGCTGTACAAGTCCATCCTAAACCAAGAAATAGCCGTTACAGACTTGCTTCGGTCACAAAGTGGAGGAGAAAGAGTTGGTTTTGTGGAGGGAATCAAGGAAAGTGGTGAGACCAGATGTTGATGGTGGTTTTTAGCTTACGGTTAAAATCATAAAAAACTAAACCCTAGCAGGCAGTGATGTCACAATATTTAAAGTACCAAGCATTTACTAGGCACATTTACTGAAACCTTTAATGGGTCTCTAAATAATTATCGGGATATCTTTTTCAAATTATGGTTACGACAAGACAAACCCTAATTCCCACGTGTGCCAATGGAAAATCAGACCAGCCACACCGACCGCGCCAAAGTATGCCAAAATAGTTTGCATATGCATACAAGGTATTTGTCAAAATCCTTGAGTGACAAGTTTTTGTAAATGTAATTCAGTCATGACCAGTTCTGCCTTATTTTGTTTCGGCCTTTGGTTCTATCCGTAGTTTTTGTTACGGCCGTTGGTTTTTAACCATGGTTATGTTGGCTCCTCAACAAGGGTTTTACCATACTTTCGAAGATGACAAGAGATTGAGGTAAGTTTAACCTCTCAAGTCTTCTCTCCTCTACAAGTTCAGTTGCACCAAGCTTTTTGACTGTATCTACTACACTTCATCCATCATCTATGTACGACCGCTACACCTGCATACACACCACCAACTATCATATCACCATCACCTGCATCCATAAGCATAACAACATACGCTGAAGTACAGCACCAGTACCATCCCTAATTACCCCATACCCCTTGCGACTGTTTACCCACCAACAGAGGAGATTTTTGCTCCTCTTCAAAAATTTACATCCACTACGATTGCTCTCTTCCACCACGAGTCAAGTTTGCAGACTATTATCAGTTACCAAGTTTGAGATGTTGCTGGTATTGAAGGTTGAGCTGAGATTTTAATAATGGTGGAATTATAAGACATTTAATAATGGTGGAATTATAAGATAGGTTGTTGTGGATTATGGAACTGTGAATGGTGACATGTACAAATTTTTATCATGGCATGATAAGCACATAAGCAGTTCACACGGCATTATCCGAGTCCACATGTACAAAATCTATCCTGACTTACCCGAGTTATATCAGCGATGCAGGCCTAAATTTCCGATTCAAAGGACTAATAAGTCTTTTTAGGTACACTTAACGGTGCTAACTTTCCATCCACCGTTTTTGGTCAAATAAGGTCTAGTTTTGTAAGAAATAATAAAAAAAAAGCTTAGTTTTGTAAACCATAAAAAAAAACAGGCCTAGATTTGTAAATAGCCCAATATTTATTTATTTTCAAAAAATTAAAAAGAATTAAAAAGAAAAAAAAGGCTGAGCCAAGACTTCCGGGCTTGCTGATTCAGATTCAGACTTCCGGGCCTCTCCATCTGTTGCCGATTGGTCTTTTAGAAGTGTTGATGTTGGTTGGCTAACTTGGCGTTTTGCTAAACGTGAACCAAGTTGGAGACTAGCTAGCTGCTGCCGTTTAAACGTGTTACCCAGTCTGTAGTTAGTAACTCGGTGTGACATGGAAGGCTCCTGCCGTTTAAATGTGTTACCCAGTCAGTTGTTAGTAACACAAATAGTTTAGCGTAAACAAATGGAAGGCGATAGATGTTTAGCCTAAACCCAAATAGTTTTCTTCAGCTACAGTTAATTAGCAGATTAAAAGAAGAATTGTAGCACAGGACAATAAGTCAAATTCCAGAGCTACCGTCAAAAAATGAACACATGATACCTTCAACAACAATTCTTGAAGTTGTTTTCAGCTACAAAAAATGCATGTTCAGATAATGATAAATAGCAGATTAAATGAAAAAGAAAACGGATTCATTACGTTACACTAATATTATAATATTGCATAAAGTGATTCCTATTACATATACAACATCCAGGATCGTTTAATTCATTTTACCACCAATCTTGAAATTCTCTACCACCAACCTTGAAATTCTCTACAAATTGTCTGCACCAAAATAGGTCAAAATCAATCCAGATCATTGAACATGAATAATCTCGGTGAGAATGTAGCACCAATCTTGAAGAACCAAATGATCTAAGCGAAGCTGAAATAAAAGAAATGGAATTTGAGAGGATAAGTCAGTCATTATGACAGAAATTGTTTCATTTGTGATCTTGTTTTTGAGAATCCCCATAAAACACCAATACTACTTGATTCCCAACCCTTGTTTCCATTATCAATTTGCGAGAGAAATTTTCAAATCACATAGTAGTTGTAGATCTACATAATGCAAAAGAGGTGGAGAAGAAGGCTAGGTTTTGTTTGATGAGAATGTGATTTGATAAAGAAGACGGCTAGGTTTTATAACTGAATCATTTTACCCTAACTGATGAAGTCAATGAGGCCCAAGCCCAGTCTTATTTGAACCTCATCTATCAAAGAGTCTTGCTAAACAAATTCTAGTGCAAATGCAATGGCAAATTCTAGTATCCCTGAAATTCTAAGAGCTTGAGCACGGGTCTGGTTCATGCATTTGAGGTTGTTGGAAAGCAGAATCATTCCCATTGTTGCAAGGTGCAAATAATCAAGGCAACGAAGAAGTTAAACAAAATGGAGGAAATGTGATATATTTAAGAAAACAAAGTATTGGGTTTTTGTTTAGATGGAGATGAAAAGCTACTAGTCTAAGAGCGTCCACAATGGACGAGTAAAAACCAAAATTAGTCTCAAAAACCAATCACAGTGGTACAGAGTAAAACCAAATATATGAAGTAAAACCAAAATCCAGAGTATATTTTGTCTGAAATCCGGACCAAAACTATATTTGGTCGAGCGAAAATTAAAAGTGCGTTCGATACCAGGGACAGATTAAAAATTAGTTTGGACTGGGACGAATGTATAAGCTACGCGCATAAACCAGACGCAGATTAAAAGAGCGTTCACATGGGGCGAAGGTATAACTTGGTTTAGTGGGACGGGAGTATAAAGTTGGTTTGTTTATCAGGCGAGGTCATAAAGTTGGTTTGTTTATCATGTGAGGTTATAATGTTGGTTTGTTTATCAGGCGCATGTATTGTATGCGTTTCATTGCAACCGGATATATAGAGTTCGCCCGACTCCAGGCATAGTTACAATGTCCGTCTGATTCAGGCGTAACTGTAATCTTCGCATGTGATTGAGACACTGATTATACGTTCGTTCCATCTTAGGCATAGATTATACTTGCACTAGACTATAATTTGCTCGTCACCTGCTGTGTTTAACACCGACTATAAACTAGAAATTTTGGTTGTTTTTGGTTTTTGCTCGTTGGTTATGGTCGCATGATTGGAGATGCTCTAACAGATCACAGAATACGGAAGCCTCGATCAATTTTTACCTGGTTTGGTTTCTTCCCTTATGTATTTGCTACATTTTTATTTTCTTCAATTTTTTTTCCAAGCGCTAGACTCGCAGTACTACTGCCAGCAAGGTGCCGAGTACTTGGTCATATCAGGGACCCAAATGCTTATTCCACAAGGAATGAGCCCTTAACTCATTCTTAATACCCTTGCTACGCATCCACTTAGAATCATGATTAATGTTCTTCCTTATCTTTTTCTTCGTTTTTGCAGAACCTATCTAGGCTAGAGAGATATAATGTGATTAGAGAATTGAATTTGACTTAATTGGCAATCAAGTGGGAGGTCAAATGCCCTAAATCTCCCCATGGTCTTATTCTATAAGCATTGCAATCATTTGAACTTTTCTTTGCCTGTTAGCTGCGGTTTTGACTTGGTTAATATCCAAAATTTGAAGTTTTTTTTTTTTAATTACCTATTTTTTTATAACTATTACATATCTTTTTTACGACACCTTCATGCACTACCCCTGAAAATTCGAGTTGCGTTTCTGAATCAAGTTGGGTTCAAATTGTGTCATTTGGGAAAATTTGAAAAAATAAATTAGATTGAGAAAGAGAGAAATAGAGAAATTAGATTGAGAAAGAGAAAAGTTTTGTGTAAAAAAAAATTGGTGTAAATTTTTAGTTTGAAAATTACCTAAATAGGCGACAATGAACTAGTCGTTCGCGCTAGTCTTTGTATCGAGCGATATTCATGGTAGCGCTGGCGAAGAAGACTTTATCATTGGTGATATCATCTATTTCGTTCGCTGGAAACTATATCGCTCAGTGGTTTCTCATAGTGGCGTAACTCATTTGTCATGCCACCTGGTTTGTCAAACATGTTTTATTAACCATGTGAACAGAAATAGGCCTCATAATAATTACCTATTTACATAGGAAACAAACTTGGCCAACAAGAATCCTAGTCGGTTAGGATGATTCGACGAAAAATAATGAAAATGCAAAAAAAAAAAAAGCAAGAATTTGATGGGATAAAGAAATAAACACATAATAAAGATATACCATCTAGTGCAGTGCTAGTTTGCCAAGGGTTGGACTCCTAACTCGTAAGTTGAGGGCTCATTTCCCGCTGTTGATCGATAAAAAAAAAAACCTAGCGCAGTGTAGTTGGCTTCCCATTCCTTCATTTTGTTTTCACTTCTTGGTTGCTCTGATTATTTATTCCTTGCAATGAGGAGATTCTGCTTTCCGACAGCATCCAATGCACGAGCCAGACCCATGTTTAGGCTCTTCAAATTTTACCGAGACTAGCTTGTTTGTTGTGCGGTGGTACCTTTGCCAAGACTAGGCTTGGGATACATGATGAAATGGAGATGGTGTTAGAGGTACTGCAGGAGTGACAGACTAGTTATTGAGAATGTGAATGATCCGTGGATTAAATTATGAGGAAGATTTTGCCTACTCTGGCCTTGTTATAATTTATGGGCTACAATTTGGAATTCAATTTTACATCTTCAGTAGTGCAATTACATGTTTGCTTATTGCAACTCTCTCAGATTAAAACGTAACAAATAACAACATCAGTAGAATTCATTATAGAAAACAACATAGTGAAGGCAAATAGCAGCTTCAAAATTAGTCTTAAATTATGATTAGTCATTAAAATACAAACTGAAAAGGGATCTATCTATAATAACAAAAACACAAAATCTAGATTAGTTGGGTTAACTAATACAGAATCACAGAAAAATAAAAATTGGTATAAAAAGATCTTCTCAATCTAAACCATTGTATGCAAAAAGTTTCTGATCGATGTGCAAATCTGCAATACCATTTGGAGCGCAGCAGGGGATTTCAACGCCACATGAGACTAGAGAGGGAAATGAAATGAAGAAAATGGCATAGAAGGATCGTAAATAGCGTCAATAAGATACTGCTGAAATGAAATGTGTATACATTTTGAGAGGAGAAATCATTATGGTGCGCGCGGTATGTTTATCACGCTAGCAGTATAAATGGACACTAAGATGACCACCCATCCCCACTATATAAACGTCGGAATCTCTCTTCATTCTCATCAAACACAAAACATTGCCGTCTTTTCCAACTCTTTCTTCTCTCCGTAGATCTACTAGTAGTACTTACTATGTAACATAAATTCTTTTCTTCATACGGTTTATGAATGAGATATTGGCTTATTATAAGAATCATTTCTCACATACAACAACACACACGCATGATTGTTGTCATAATGACTTCTCCTCTAAAAACTATTGCATCTTGTTTCACTGTGAGTCAACAACTTAGGTGTTCTTCAAATTCAGAGCATCTTCAATAGTTCTATACCCACTATAGCATCTGCTTTCACTGCCACCTAAATATCTGTCAGAATCACTCTAGAGTCACAAGTTTTAGTATCGGTGGAAAAAGGAATGGAACTACATCCTGGATGATATGTTTATGTAATAACAATCAATCAATATAATTGTATGGATTAGCATCTAGAATTCGAATGTGGTTTATGTTTTTATTTAATCTGCGTCTTTCTTTGAATGTTTATTTTGTATATCTACTCAGTCTATAATTGGAATTTTGGTTTCAAAATGACAATAGAGATTCTGTTTATTTACTTGACGAGATATTGGTATATTTTAGAAAATACCCTAAGATGGAGGTGACGTTTATAGAAATTAAGGTTGTAGTTAATGGTAGTTAATGGTGTCGCGCACTCAACGGATGATTTATTGGTGAAGACTGTTTTTGGAGTGATTCTCCTTTGCTTTTTGATCCGCAATGGGTAATGACAGAAAGCACTCTGTCTACCTTTAGGTTTCGCTGCTTTGTAATTTTGATTTAAATTTTGTAGCTGAGATTATTGAGAAAACGAAATTGAAATTTTTTCCAGTTGATTCCTTCAAATGGTGCCTTATAATCCTTCCGACTGACCTCAGTGGTTTTATTAATTCCATGCCTAGATAAAGTTTGCAGAAGAATTACAGAGAGAGACTTATGTAGTATTTGTTGGAAAAACTGGGTTGCAATAGAAGATGAAATAACACAGGAAAAGATTGTTGTACTCCAAATTTCCAAGGCTCATAAGATTTCTTTTAGACAATTATTTCTACCCTCCCAATAAATTGGCGATTACATTAGGTATGTGAAATAATTCCTTCATGATACAATGAAAGCCCTACAACAGAAATTGAATTCAAGGTTTGTACCCCTTGATCCAATCAAGAACACATGTAAACAAAATTTCTGATGATTCTTTAGAAAGAAAGAACAGCAAAGGTCTTTCGATATCTTTTAAAACGAGTTTTGGGAGATGCTATTTATAGAGGTTTTCGCATATTTTCACCAACAGGTTTCTCTTCACCATCAGTCATTAATCGTGTCTGTCGGACAAGAAGATTCTCTTCACCATCGACCACATCCTGGGGGGCTACGCCCCCCCCAGGACCCCCCTTGGGTAGCTCAGTTGAAAATATTCCAACAGTATTATCATGATTAAGAACAAACATGTAATTGATGAAAATCTATATATAATTACCTGTCATCTTTCCGAGTCTCCATATACCAATGTAATAAATCAAGATCAAGATTAATAACATGGTTGCTATTTGTTCCTTGTAAAATCATATAATTTTATTCAAAAAGTGTATTCATTTAGTGCTTTCATGAATCCATGAGTTATCACATAATTCTTGAAAACTTGGGTACTGACAGAGACATCTGCCTAATGCTCAATGACCTCAAAAAAAAAAGATACACTCACAACCAATGAAATTAACTAGCTATTTGCCAATAATATCTGCAAACCTGCCTCACCCGATCCAATACCTGTCGAGATTGGGGTATACCCAATAAGACAAAATTAATTGGAGGTGACGTTTATAGAAATTAAGGTTGTAGGTTTCAGTCCAGTTGACCAAAATATGGTTATATTTGGTTCTGAGAAGCGCAATTGGACATATAACAGCAAAACCAGGGTATGTGAACGGTTATGTCATCCTCCTGTGAGTACCCCAACAACTGTTTTAAGCCCAAGGCTTCATTACTTTCACCACATTTTCCGAGTGACACATGAATCATTCTTAGATGTTCATATATGAACAGGAAATAAAGGTAGTTAATGGTGTCGCGCACTCAACAGATGATTTATTGGTGAAGACTGTTTTTGGAGTGATTCTCCTTTGCTTTTTGATCCGCAATGGGTAATGACAGAAAGCACTCTGTCTACCTTTAGGTTTCGCTGCTTTGTAATTTTGATTTAAATTTTGTAGATGAGATTATTGAGAAAACGAAATTGAAATTTTTTCCAGTTGATTCATTCAAATGGTGCCTTATAATCCTTCCGACTGAACTCAGTGGTTTCTATTAATTCCATGCCTAGATAAAGTTTACAGAAGAATTACAGAGAGAGACTTATCAACACGGTAGTATTTGTTGGAAAAACTTGGTTGCAATAGAAGATGAAATAACAAAGGAAGAGATTGTTGTACTCTAAATTTTCAAGGCTCATAAGATTTCTTTTAGACAATTATTTCTACCCTCCCAATAAATTGGCGATTACAATAGGTATGTGAAATAATGCCATCAGGATACAATGAAAGCCCTACAACATAAATTCAAGGTTTGTACCCCTTGATCCAATCAAGAACACATGTAAATAAAATTTCTGATGATGCTTTAGAAAGAAAGAACAACAAATGTTTTTGATATCTTTTAAAACGAGTTTTGGGAGATGCTATTTATAGAGGTTTTCACATCTTTTCGGCAAAAGGTTTCTCTTCACCATTAGACATCAATGGCGTCTGTTGGACAAGAAGATTCTCTTCACCATCGACCACAGCTTGGGGGCTACGCCCCCCCAGGACCCCCCTTGGATAGCTCAGTTGAAAATATTCCAACAGTATTATCATGATTAAGAACAAACATGTAATTGATGAAAATCTATATATAATTACCTGTCATCTTTCCGAGTCTCCATATACCAATGTAATAAATCAAGATCAAGATTAATAACATGGTTGCTATTTGTTCCTTGTAAAATCATATAATTTTATTCAAAAAGTGTATTCATTTAGTGCTTTCATGAATCCATGAGTTATCACATAATTCTTGAAAACTTGGGTACTGACAGAGACATCTGCCTAATGCTCAATGACCTCAAAAAAAAAAGATACACTCACAACCAATGAAATTAACTAGCTATTTGCCAATAATATCTGCAAACCTGCCTCACCCGATCCAATACCTGTCGAGATTGGGGTATACCCAATAAGACAAAATTAATTGGAGGTGACGTTTATAGAAATTAAGGTTGTAGGTTTCAGTCCAGTTGACCAAAATATGGTTATATTTGGTTCTGAGAAGCGCAATTGGACATATAACAGCAAAACCAGGGTATGTGAACGGTTATGTCATCCTCCTGTGAGTACCCCAGCAACTGTTTTAAGCCCAAGGCTTCATTACTTTCACCACATTTTCCGAGTGACACATGAATCATTCTTAGATGTTCATATATGAACAGGAAATAAAGGTAGTTAATGGTGTCGCGCACTCAACAGATGATTTATTGGTGAAGACTGTTTTTGGAGTGATTCTCCTTTGCTTTTTGATCCGCAATGGGTAATGACAGAAAGCACTCTATCTACCTTTAGGTTTCGCTGCTTTGTAATTTTGATTTAAATTTTGTAGATGAGATTATTGAGAAAACGAAATTGAAATTTTTTCCAGTTGATTCATTCAAATGGTGCCTTATAATCCTTCTGACTGAACTCACTGGTTCTATTAATTCCCTGCCTAGATAAAGTTTACAGAAGAATTACAGAGAGAGACTTATCAGAACACGGTAGTATTTGTTGGAAAAACTTGGTTGCAATAGAAGATGAAATAACAAAGGAAGAGATTGTTGTACTCTAAATTTTCAAGGCTCATAAGATTTCTTTTAGACAATTATTTCTACCCTCCCAATAAATTGGCGATTACAATAGGTATGTGAAATAATGCCTTCAGGATACAATGAAAGCCCTACAACATAAATTCAAGGTTTGTATCCCTTGATCCAATCAAGAACACATGTAAATAAAATTTCTGATGATGCTTTAGAAAGAAAGAACAACAAATGTTTTTGATATCTTTTAAAACGAGTTTTGGGAGATGCTATTTATAGAGGTTTTCACATCTTTTCGGCAAAAGGTTTCTCTTCACCATTAGACATCAATGGCGTCTGTTGGACAAGAAGATTCTCTTCACCATCGACCACAGCTTGGGGGCTACGCCCCCCCAGGACCCCCCTTGGATAGCTCAGTTGAAAATATTCCAACAGTATTATCATGATTAAGAACAAACATGTAATTGATGAAAATCTATATATAATTACCTGTCATCTTTCCGAATCTCCATATACCAATGTAATAAATCAAGATCAAGATTAATAACATGGTTGCTATTTGTTCCTTGTAAAATCATATAATTTTATTCAAAAAGTGTATTCATTTAGTGCTTTCATGGATCCATGAGTTCTCACATAATTCTTGAAAACTTGGGTACTGACAGATCCATCTTCCTAATGCACAATGACCTCAAAAAAAGATACACTCACAACCAATGAAATTAACTAGCTATTTTCCAATAATATCTGCAAACCTGCCTCACCCGATCCAAAACACACTACATTTTATAAGTAGGTTTACCTATTTCCACCAAAAAATAAGTTTTTGGTCAGGGAGAAATATAATACTCAGAAAGGAAACTTTTGCTTGATTACTCAAACCTTTCAACTTATGATACAAGTCAAGTACTACTCTTCCAGAACTGTTCTGGTCTCAACACTCTCTTTGCTGCCCTCCCTAAACCATCCCTTCTCCTCCTCTTTGTGACATAAGCAAGTCTGGAATGACCATTTCTTGGTTTGGTCCGGACTTGTACAGATTGATCTCTCGAATCTAAAGTACTCGCGTGCAGTACATTGTTTAGGGTTTAGACTCGTTTCTCTCCCATACACCCGAAATTACTGAAATCAGCAGAAACTGTTTTCACCCTCAAACACATCCCAAATCAGCTTGAGTAGTATTAATGAGAGAGATGCAACGGGGAGAAGGTTTTTCCGTGCAACAGTTATGAGCTAAGAGTACTTGCAGGTTCAAAATCAAATTGCTGCCTACATTCGGTGAGTGTAATCAGGTTCATCAGATGAGTATGTTTTAAATTTGTTTTTTTGTTGGTCGATTTATTGATAAGTCTTTATGAATAAATCTTTATTTATTGAAGGATAGGATGAGAGGCACGGTTACAAAATCGATTAGAGAATCACTTGACTCTAAAGTTGCAGGATAAAGTGTCTGTAAACCTTCTGCTTCTTCTTATGTATTACCCAGTTAGTTTATAGAATTGGGGATTAAGAATTTTCAGACTCAAGAAATGGGAACTGCCCAAGCCATGTTGGAAGTTGTTAAGGAAAGAATTAGGTAAAACTTCGATACTTAAGCCTTTAAGGTTGAGGAACCACAAAAGTTTCGATTCTCCAATATCTTTAGGTAATGCTTATAAATTTTGCACAAATTGGACTTTAATTAGTACTATGGAATATCTTTCCATATAGTCAAGTGCATAGCTCTTTTATATTTGTACAAGAGACGTCAAAACACCTAACATATTCATAAGCTTTAATACCTCTAGGGAACTCCTAAAACTCTATGCACTGAGAGAGGTCCATAGTTTTTAAGGCTAACTAGATTTTGTGCTCGTGCTACGCCCGGGCATCGTTTTTTTTAACCATATTTTTGATTTAGTAAAGCCCATTTGATTTGGTGTGGCTTCGCCTCGCCCCATTTGATTTGGTGTGGCTCGGCTTCGCCTCGCCCCAATTTGAGAAGAACAAATGAATATCACTCAATGCCAGTAATAGATGCCGCCATCCTTTCCTATACATTGAAATCAGAAGGAACTTGGGAGTAAATCATCTAAATGTTAATGTGGACAACGTAACTTATTAGGGTTGACTAAGAACTAAAATTTAATTCAATAGTAGTTCATTTCTCAAAATCATTAACACCTAGATGTGAAAATTTCATATTAATTTGCTTTGTCAGATTTATCAACATCCATCGATGCATCAATTCAAGGGACACCTAAATAACTACAGCCCAATCATCCTAAATTTGATTAGCCGACTTTATTATTTCTTAAACCTTTATGCACAACATTCACCATCATGCGATTGAAGTTATTTCCAAAAGTCAAAAAGCTACAGGCACACACATTTCTCTTATATTATTTCCTAAACAACTAATTTGTTAGGAACCATATTTTTGATTTGGTGTGGTATTGCTTTTCCTCGCCCAGTCATGCATTTTTTATTAGGTGTCGTGGGGCTTCACCTTGCCCCGTCGCGATAAATTTTTTATTAGGTGTGGCTCGGCTTCGGCTTCGCCTTGCACCGTCCCAATGTTTTTTTTATTTGGTGTTGCACGGCTTCACCTCGTCGCGATGCCTTTTTGATTTTGTGTGGCTCAGCTACGCCTCGCCCCCTCACTTTGGATTTTTGATTTGGTGTCGCGTGGCTTCGCCTTGCCACGTCCTGTCACCTAGGATTTTCTGAGAAACAATGAATAAGAGCTTGGTATTCCTCTAAGTCTCTAACTGATTTGTTGATATAGATTGTGCATTCACGTAATTTACATCATCCTTTGATAAAGTGGTATGACTTGTGTTTCTTTTACTGCATAATAGTATGGATATCGGAAGACTCCATATGCTCGGCTTCGCGTCGCCTTATCCCGATGCATGCTTAGGATTTATAATTTGGTGTGGCTCAGCTTCGCCTCTCCCCATCCCGATACATGTTTACCCGTCTTTGATTTATTATGAGGAATTTCATCTCTAATTGAATGGGTGCTCAACAACAGTTGCAGAGATACGGACGTTTTTAAGCTAAAATAATCACAATGCATACCTTTTGGAATCCCTGGCTCTTGAAAAGTTGATAGTTACTCGCTTCCTTTATGAGGATTTGGGCCATCAACAACCGCTGCAGAGATATGGAGTATGGACGCTTTTAAGCTAATATAATCACAATGTTCCCCGTATGTATTGGACTTAATCTAAAATGATCACAATGATTCCGGTATGTATTAGACTTTTGGTTGTGTTTTCACTTTCTCCCAGATATTTGTTATGACTCTAAAGTAAAACTCTTTGGGTGAACCAAGTTTGATTTGAGTGAACTGTGAGTGAACCCGTTAATTAAATTAGTATAAACAAATGTGCACTACAATTCCATTTTCCCTTATTGTTATTGCTTAGAGAATGTGAAGTTACCAAGAACAACTCTGTTAGTATATATTTAAGTTTGACTAAATCTACCACTACAATAACAAAGGGAGATAGAAAATGGATACAACTATATCTGCAGTAAGGACCTTCTCATGGGAAATCTTGGCACACTTCCATGATCGAAGAGGTCTCTTCAGGTCTTTCCCTAGCAAGCTTAACATCATTGGCATCCATCCCCAAAATGCGAAGAGTTAGATGAAGATTAAATGACTTCCATATCCTTCCAGTTAGGCACTAAATTCGTTCAACTGTAAAAAAAAAAAATACGCCAAAAATTAACTTAGTGTAGCTTAGAGATTAAAACACATAAACCAAAAAAGAAGTTTGGAGCACGTGCTAGCTTCATAAGATGATCTAGTAAATTATAAGACGTTATCATTTTAATTGTCATTCTGATTTGAGCCAATGGCTTTTACAGTTTCAGTTAAGCACCAGAGAGGTGGATTTATGTCAAATGTGGATCACAATTTATAGTTTCTTAAGTATTTATAGCACGCAATAGATTTTGTGAGTCATTAATCCTCAAGATGGACTACCTGAGCTATATCACTTCAATTATACTTATTCATTTTCACGCCAATCAGGTTTGGTTCCTCCAAATATGGAACCCTTCAATGTCACGCAGAAAAATTCATCTAAATAAATACTTCTTTCACATCCTTCCCCATGAATTACAGTCAGCCCTCTCCCTTATTGAGTATAAATTCATAAAATATTATATGTGATTGTCGAGAATAGTTAAAGGTGGATAAAATCAAGATGACTGTTGTTACTTGCAGGTTTTTGTCTTCCTGAGTCAAAGGTTCGACTAACAATGATGTTACTCCGGTCAAAATTTCAGTTCATCCTTGATCTCTAGCAATCTATAATTACGAAAGAGAAGAAACTAATAGTTAGAAACAAATATAAAATTAATTGCCAGAAACTAATTATTAGACAGTCGGAAAAAATATTGTCAGATGCAACAGTTCCTGTTATCTAAAAATGTCCAACTTAAAATGCACTCTGGTATTCACCCTTGTAAGCATATAAGGATCCTTGGTGCAAGAAGTCACTTTTTTACTCCCAATTATAAGACAAAAAGTACAGCTATTGAAATGTATAATGTAGGACATAACTTGAATTAACTGTACCATTCTTCGATTGACTGAGATATACTTTTCAAGAATAGTCGAAGAACTGAAACATCAATTTTATCATATAATGTATCAGTAAATGATGGTATGATTTCTATTTCGAATTTTTACAACTGAACTACACTTGAATAGACATCCCTGTTTTCTTACCTGTAACAACAAATATAAGGTAATAACAATCCATCCAAGTCCCAACACATATAGCCTATAGAAAATTGGAAATTGGTTCTCCGTTTTTGATTCACATATTTTTCGTTTTTATTGCTTTTCTTAAACTAATTGTTCTAAGAACCACGGATCAGTTACATATGGAACCCATTTAACACCAAAGATAACACTTTCTTATTTTCTCTAATTTGTTCATTTACAAAGTCCATGGCTGCCGAATATATCTATATCTAAAATTAGACCAAGTACACAAAAGTCTTTGTCCAATGTACTGTGGAGCACAGAACTGGAACCTTATAATTTTCATGCCCTTTCTATCCAAGGGTACATAAAATCTCAATGATTGTGGACATACCTGAATAGCGCAGAATGCAATCGCATTTATCAGAGTGTAGATCGTTCTATCTGACTAAATTTCTCCATCCAGAGTCTCATATATACTTTCGATGGCCACCTATATCAGAGTAGACCGTTTCCTGTCAGCTTTCTTTGTTCAAAGTATGCTGATGCTTTCAACGCCCACCTCTCCAGCGTCTCAAAGTTACAACATTCTGTGGCATGTATGAGCTGATAACCATCTTTGAGGCAATCAAAGACTCAAAGCTACAACATTATGTGTCAATGATGTGTTTTTAATTACTTTCAAAACTTAAAATACTCTAAGGGAAATAATTAAGAAAAATATATAACAGTTAAAATCTAGCTCACTCAATTATAGTACCTACCTTAAGCGCCAAATACCCTAGCAGCATCATGTGCTGGTTTTATGCATGGACGTCCACAACTGATTCCAGTAAATACATATACCTTGATGAAAATTTACTCCACTAACTAATATCATTTGTGGACTATAGCGACAATTCTTGCAGTAAAATTTGTCGAAATCTAAACATTTAATGGAGGTTAGACAAATGAAGAAAATAAACAAAGGTGTCAGACAAAAATATCACATCGCACAGTACTTTTAAATAGAGTAAGATCTCAAGGTATGATCCTGGACCATAAACTCCAATTAATGGTGGAGATGTTAAGATCTTATATATATGGTTTTCCCACTCACGAGTTTAAGGTAACGAAACAATGAAACATCATATATACTACCCACCTGGTAGAGGAGAACTAACTACTCTAGGAAGAAATAAACCATCACCAAGTGCATCAAAAATTAAGACTTGCAAACGTTAATTTTAACCATTTATTAACAGGCTTGTTCCACCCTGCAAAGCATCCAAAAACAGGAGGAAACAATCTTATAAGATTCCGCTCAAACTCTACTAATTTAAAAAAAAAAAATCAGAACAAAACAAAATTAAACTGCTTTAATGCACCCTTCAGATTAGCCGAAGCTTCTTGCAATAATAATTTTCTGAAAACAAAATTAATATAACGACCAACAACCAACAGGGATATATAAAAAAACAAAGAATTCACCTGTTCAATGTGCGTTGTATCTGTACATATGTCAGTGCCTCTGCTTCAGAAACAAACCTGGTATCTTCATTTGCTTAATTCATATTTTTCGCTTCAATTACACATAACCTCGTGCTTCCAGCAGTTTAATGAAGAATACAATCTTATGTTCCTGCGATAGCTAGTTGTTTATCCGAATTGGCAGTTGAAATGTGAATACGTGCTTACTGCATAAACTGTGGATACATATGATTCAACTGCCAATCAGGATCGAGCCGCTTAAACTAAGTTAACGCATATTCCTTTTATGAAGTCAATTTAAGTTAACATGGCAAGAAAATACATACCTCGCCAGAATTCTTTCCATGCTCTTCTATTTATTATCCCGTTGCTGCTTCAAATGTAAAAGAGTCTACCCACTGTGAAATGTTATCCTCTTGCAACATGGATAACACACTGATCCAAGTGTACACGGAGCCCATTTTTAATCTCTTGTCTGTAAAACCATTATTGAGAATAAGTGAATAACCCTATAATCAAATAAAAATAGCAAAAAGCAAAAACTGTAAAATTAAGCGATAGAAATTAAAATTTTCAAACCCTTACGTTCTGGTATAACATTTTTTGACCTAAAAACCTAGGCATAAATCAATCCAAAGACTTGAGTTGAGTTTATTTACCTTGATAGTGTAAACTTCATCACCATTGTCATTGTTGTAGTACCTATCTTCTTCAAGTGATTGATTCTCTAAAGCCTACAATATCTCTATGATTGTTAGCCTCTGATCAATTACATATACCGAATATACCAAAAACGAAAAACTTGAACTATGAAGAACAAAAAACTTATCGTATAAAACCCTAGGATTCCAGAAATAGCGTGTACTTCACATCTTCAGCTGTTGGATTTTATGGGGCATGATAATAAGATTTTATGGGTAGTTTTCTCTCAATCACGATGATTGTTAAACAATTAATGGTCTGGTTCTAGGGTTTTTTTGTTTTTTCTTTCTCTCCAGACGGAAGATTTTGTAGAGAAGATAAAGCCTTTGTCCCCTGGCTAGTTTTTTTTCCTTTCTTTGTATCATTATCTCCCGATGAACAAAGCATACCCTAGGGTTTGTTCTCTGTTTTTTTTTTTTCTAATGTTTCGTGAGAGAGACAGAAAACCTATGCTTAGGGTTTGGTTTGTGTTTTGTTTGGTTTTATGTTTTGTGTGTGAATTATGTTTCGCGTGTGAAATTTGTGTGGGAAATTCCTCTTTTTTCTCTTCTTTGAGGAAAAGTGAAACGGAGCAATTCTGTGCGAGGGTGAGCGTCACCGTGCAACGTGGAGCCTAAGGACCTTAGGCTTTTAAAGGAGTTAGATGATAGAATCAGGTAGGGGCAATGACCCCTCTTTATTTTGTGTTATGGCATTTCCTTTTAAAAGGTAAGAAGACTGAGAATGACTTGGGAAGTAACTCTCTCTCAGTAGGCTAAGAGCTTTGATGTGGTGTGGTGCAGGATAAGTTTGTGGTGTTAGTGTTATTTGTGTGGTTAACACCAGTTTAAAAAATCAATTGTATAACTAATATACACGTGTACCACAGAGAATGACTATGTGGAGTATTAATATGATCGTTCATCTTGTTCTTCAACCCTAATTCTGTTGAAGCCTTGAAGCAAGCCCTTTCTTCTTTACAAAAATTCTCCTTCTTCTTCTTTTCTTCTCTCAAGATTGAAAATGTCGATCGTCTATTCGTCGATCTCTTCCTCGCGATCTGATCTCTAATCAGAATTACTTGTTCATAAGATATATGTGTCGATCTTTCTGTTAGAATCGATCTCACGGATTGGAACAATTTCTTGTAGTAATTTTGCATAGTTGAAGATGATTTGATTAAGTTTCCTGATTTCTTCCGGTGTAATAATCATTCATATCTCAACAAACAAGACGATCGTAGTTTTGGACTAGATCCTCCAGAATGACCAAAAAGAAAAGGAAGAAGTGGTTTAGATCTTGTTGGAATTGGTATGGGCGGACTCGGAAAAACCTCAGGTAATTCTTCTTTCTTTCCATTGGATAATTGATTAACTTTAGGAATTAATTAAACACAGGATGTTAATTGTTGACGGTAAAATGAAAGTAAATTGATTGATTTGCGGATTAGTTATGAAATTACTGATCAAATGATGTGTTGGTTTGTGTTTTCAGATATCTGTAGGGATTTTGTGTCAATCCGGTGCTGCAAAAACAGACGCAGATCCCTACGACCTGTATAATCTGCTGGACTTTCAAAGGGAGATTAAAAAAGATCCATACTTCTGAACTGGCCCGAAGATGGAGAGTGGCCCACGATCCTATCTTGACCATAGAACCAGTAACCCTCTGTCCATACTCTTCCCTTTGATATTGATTTGGAATTGAGTAGCCTCGAGCACCGGATGAAAAGATTCAGTCAGAACCTAATGGTCCTAGCTAGGATACAGTTCCATTGGGTACTTCCCCATTAATGTGTTTATTTTTCGTAACTACTCGTACTTAAGAAAAGATGCATTGTATTTTGTATACTATATATATATGTGAGGTTGCATTGTGAATTGATTCCTATCATCCATAAACTTATGCCATCCAGAATGAATAGCATTAAAACATTGTCTCGCTACCTTTATCATGTAATATTTTTCTGAGTTCAAACTTGTGTGCCTCTGCAGCTGCTATGAGTGATCTACAATAGACATGGATTGTGGCTGAAGACTGGTACCAGGAATAGCATGCTCTGCTGTAGCAGAGGTAGTAGTCTTCTAAAGAGAGGACTCACCAACATAGACAGTAGTCTTAGGATCATTTCGCAAAGGTGATTCGAGAGAAAGATTCTGAGACACTGGTTTCTTAGCAGGGAGCTTTGGAAGTGGTTTGATAGTAGGCAAGAACAGCTTGGTGGAAAAATCAAGATCATCCTCGTCAGAATCAAGGAGTTGAACATGACTTATTCACCTGGCAGAGGTCTCAGCATCAAGCATCAAGACCAGATTCGGTATTCTTCATCTCACCCTTCGGAACGCTGGTGGGGAGCTCTTTTCTCAAACATTGAACCTGAGTCGGTGGGTTAGATGCAAAATCATTTCTTGATTTTCCATTTCCATACACCTTTGGCCTGGATTGATATTTTCTCTTAACAGGTTAGATGCAAAACGAAACTTCACACGGATTTTTCTTAGTTTTTCATCTTGAAAGAGTTGTATTTATGCTTTTAATATATTTTTACGCATCATACATTGTATCTCGTTTTTCTTGTTACTGAGGGGTGCATCTCTTGGGGTCTGCTTTAGTTATGTTTTATTACCTGTGATTTAGTTTTGGTTCTTAAGCCATGTATAGGCAAAGCTGATACAGTCATACAGCCCAGATTGCCAATGTCAACACCATCTGGAATTACTAGACATCCTCCTCAGTCCTCTCTATATATTTGGAAAATGTAACTAGGAGGGTCGATCTCCAGATTTCCTATTTACAATGTTACGATGAATGCAGCACAAAGTTGCACACTCCTGTCCTGGTCTGCACCTGCTGCAAATATGGAGGTCTAGCTCTTGAGTGTTTCCCATCTAACTCTAATCTGCTTCCGCAAAGTAAATTCCAATAAATTATCATCTTTTTACTTCAATGATGGAGCAATAGAAACATAATTACTCGGACCTAGATCAGTAAATTCCATAATTTCAATGATGGTAGCTTTTTGTGCAACACTTGCTACTTTACTCGGACCTAGCTAGATTCACATGGCTTCCATATCCTTTGTCTCTGGTTTCTCCGATCCAGGTGGGTATGTTATTTTGCTCACATCTTCCGGTGTTTGTCAAAATGGTTCGTTATACGCAAAACCTTAGTATATTTTGTAAAAATTCCTCGCCTCTTCTATGCTGGTTTACTAAGAATTAGGAGTTGTTGGCATCAAGTCAACCTGTGATTGCAGCCAAGGACAGATATGTTGCTATAGCTGGGGGATTTTACAATTGTTTCTAAATATAAATACCAGGCAGTCCTTGATATGAACATTTGGGTGTCATTCTGTAACCAAAATTACAACCATCTGAGACTATAAGTTATAAATACATGAATTGCTATCGGACTAGTCCATCTACACATTGCAATTTCATTGGTTAAGAGCAGTAACTATATGGAGAGTCATAAAACTTAAAGTTTGTAAGTTTCTTTTGCTTTCTTAATTCACCGAATTTCACATGGATTCTCATGTAATTACAAATCATGTTCTAGTTATTTTTTTTATCTGCTGGATGGGACATTGGACATTATACCTGGCAAATTCATACTATTTCATCACATTGCATATTTCTGGGTCCAAGATCTGGCAGTCATATCATACTTGGATCTGTAACTCTTGTACATTTGCGCAATTTCCGGGACCAAGGGATGATCAGGATTTGGATCAGTAAGAAGTGAGCAAATAGACAGCAGCAACTTGGATACGGTAAGGGCTGGACTCCAATATTGTTGTCTGAGAATGTCGAGGCAGATACCCTCGTTGCTATTGATATTTGGATGGAAAACTTGAGTTATGAAAGCAACCTTTGGTGGCTTCAAAGGGTAATCTCTTGAAAAGTGAATGGATAGGAGAAACACACCACCAGGAAAAGGGCTGTCTGTTGGTCCCGTTATGCTGCCTTGCCAATGAAACATATCCTCACCTACAGGACCTGCACTGCAAGAAATAGATATTCAACTGCTGTTTTAGCTCTCGTGTGATTTTTCACAAAAGTGGGATTTGAAGTTATTGCAAACCAAACAACAGTATTGACATATTTAATTTATTTTGATGGGTATTTTTAATTTTGAATGACACAGTTCTGGACTAGACTAGGAAAGGGTTTCCCTAACTTAGCCTGGAAAGAATACATAAAAAGAAAAATTCAAGTTTCCTTAATTTAGACATGGTTATGCTTCCTTAATTTTGACATTATCCATGTTTACATCACCGGCATTCAGAGATGAACTAGAAAATTTCAAAGAGGCCAAAGTGAAAAACGGTGTCATTATTAATTACGGGTGATCTTGCTACTTTAATCGGCACAATGTTTAAAAGTTTAAAATAAAAAACAGATAAGAACTCAAATTTTGAAGTAGCTAATTACAGTTTTGCGAAGAGAGCTAGAACTAGTAGGAAGAATCGAAGTTGGTTGTCAACTTTTTCCTAATGTTGCTCAAATCTTTCATTAGAGAGGAACTTGATGTGGTATGTAACTCAATTAAATTGTCAATGAAGCTTCTTTTAAAAAAAATAAAAATAAAATGATTACGTGGTGGTGGTGCAAGTGGACATGCCCTTGCTGACATAGGGGCATAAGTGTGACAACTGAAGTGGTTTATAGGCCTGTTTGTGGTGGTTGTTTTATAACAACATTGAGATGCAAACTTTGCAAGTATGAGTTGAGCAAAAACATTATTTATTCTTGAAAAAGAACCCCTCAGGTTATTGGCACGGAACCATAGCCAGTCCATCATGTGGAAATGGCCACAAGAACAAGTATTGCCACAAGTGGCTATGGTATGGCGCCTTTATTAGTGTTTCCTAAGTCCGCACGACTCGTGGCATGTTATGGGGGCCGAAGTGGCATAGTTTGTGTTATCGCTGGAAATTAGGGTTTCATCCATCGCCACTAAAACAAGGTCATGCTTCTGGCTAGGATAACCACGTTAAAGTCCGTTATGGCGTTGTGATGGTATTTATCAATGATGTTGTAGTAAAATAGGTTCGTGAACTTGTGAAGGCAATGATTTCTAGACTTAGTAGAACTTAAAATTATAGAAAACTTAACTCAAAATTGATTTCAAGTAATTGGAAAATATAACCAAGACACTAGAATCCACTATTACACATGAATGATGTCAAATATTTCATAACTCTAATTATCATTTTAATCCTTTATTTCTTAATCCACAAATAATCAAACATATTCTCAAAAATTAATTGTATCCCCTAAGCATAGATTATCTAACCAAAGCATAACTTACCTAATTGATCACAACTAATGAAGAAAATTATGTAAACTTTGAAGAACTCTGCAAAAGCAGTGATTGAGTGAATTATAATTAAATATTAGAGAAAATAAAATAGTTACCCATTGTTCATGTGTGAATAGCTTCATCCATTGCCTTGGTTACGAGAGAATTAGCCGCTCATCTGTTGGAAACACGCTTAAAAGTTAATTTCATTTATGCTCAAAGGGTTACAAATGATGAATAAGGGAGAATTATAATAAAAACCAGCTTTGCAACGCTTATAACTGTTACAAAAACCGTTACGGGAAATGATAATGAGAAAATGTTGCGGTTACTGTTACTTTGAGACCCACGGTTCGGTGTCGTTTTCACTGTTAAAAAGAATGACTGCCTTGTCAAGTCTGTTCTTCACGTTCTTCAGAAGCGTAGCAGCAGCAGAAGAATTTCTCCAAGCTTGATTTCTTGACTTTGCGGTGCTCTGTAACTCTCCCAATCTCTCTCCTCCCTTGCCTTGTACCCCAGGACCCTTTATATACTCGACATTGCAACAAAATCTCTCGCAGTAACTCGACAGTGCAACTGAAGTGGTTTACAGGCCTGTTTGTGGTGGTTGTTTTTGCTCCTTGCCACTAACCTGAGGGGTTCTTTTTCAAGAATAAATAATGTTTGCAGAACAAATACTGAGAGACTTATCGGAAAACGATATTATTGTCATGTTTAAGAACAAAATATGATAATATTTTTCATATTATCTATGGTTTTACCTATCCACCACCCATAATTTCCCTATTTACCGCCTACCTAAATTCCCACCACTAAATATCCTATTTACCACCTATAAAATTTATCGTATCTCCTAAATAATACTCATTGGCTTTCATTGACTATTTATTTACACCGGCATACATAATCAAAATTTTAATTCTTCTTCTTCACTTCCACACACGCCGACCAGCACCTGCACTACTCCTTCTTCACCAACCCGCCACCACCTTCGATATCTCTTTTTTCTTCTCATCTTTTCTATTTATTAATCTTGTTTTAGATGCCACCAAAAAAAACAATCATATAAGTAACTTGGATCCGATGTATATATATTATATCAATCAGAAAATGAATGACGAACGAAGAGCGACATTACTAGAAATGTACTGACAGAAAATGAATCTAAGCATATACCTGAATGCTAAATGTGAGGGCTAAGATGTAAGCCCATCCGAAAACTGAAATAATCCCTATACTTAGGATAGCAATAGGACCATTTTTGTCGGCACCTCTTGTTTCTTCTGTAAGATGAGCAGCGGCATCATACCCATAAATATAGGTGAAACCTTATCTATTTCTCTCTTTCTCAATCTTATTTATCTTTTCAAATTTTCCCAAAATATGAAATTGGGTTCTTTTTCATGCCTAATTTATCTACGAAAAATGGGTCATTTGTCCAAATATTTTTAAAACATGGCTCAAATGGACAAGTAAAAATTAGTATGGGTGAAATGGACACCAAAAAAATAGTAAGGATGAAACTGGATTCATCCTGACTTAAACTTAAAAAATATCAAGGATGAAACTGGATGCATCCTGATGTAAATTAAAAATAAGAAAAAATATTTAAAAATTGGTAGGATGAAACTATTTACATCCCGACTATTTTTACATTTTTGTCCATTTAAACAGTATCAAAATCTAAATGTTCATTTCACCCAGAAACTGTTGATTTTGGTCTTTTTAACCAATTTTGTGTCTATTTCTCTCTTTCTCATTCTAATTTATTTTTTCAAATTTTCTCAAATGACACAATTTCAAACCTCACTTGATTTGGCAACGCAAGTTGAATTTTGTTCAAGTTCCATCATGGTTTTACCATCCTCATGTTTGGACCCTCTTGCGGAAGTAAAACAAGATACATGCGAATTTCCTTATTCATTACACTGAAGCGATGAGACTCATTGTTTGTTCTTGAATAATCATTACACTGAAGCGATGAGACTCATTGTTTGTTCTTGAAATTTTCCAAATATTCTTTCCCAAAATTTTTGGGGATGGAATGCATCTCCAAATAAAGTCTAAGTAAAATAAACATAATTTCGGCAAATACATTCATCTTCTTCAGTAGTAAACTTTTGTAATCGCCTCCTAATTCGACTTCGCATATTGGCACGATAAACAACTCTTTCATTTTCGGCAGCATGTTGGTTTTCTAAGAACTCATCCATGTTCATATTATTAACCATGTTCTTTGATGAATTGGAAGAGTGATGAAAAGAATTTGATATTGAGAAGGTGTGAGTGGAAATGAGTTTGAAATTGGGTATTTATAGAGGGGAAAAATTTTAGCCATTGGATGAGGAACAAATGAGCGATGATTACCTCAGCGAGCGATAGGATGACTATCGTTGTCGCTGGAATGACCAATGAGCGGTGGTTATACCATATAGCGATGTAGACTTTATCACTCGTTAGAGACTCCGTCGTGTATGCTTAAATGGTATTTCTTCCACCTAGACATGTTTGACACTTTGACATACCAAATAGGTGCTAAAGTGGCAAAATAAGCTTCTTCCATGAGCATAGAACTAGGCCTTATCTAATATGAAGATTAGATACATGCATGCCATTAAGAAGCAAAGAAACATAAAGGTGGCAGTAAAATTGTTCATCAACTTGCAATTTTCTACCATACTAACATCTTTCTCTGCCAATAAATTTCCACCTTGATGAATGAGGAAAGAAAACTTTATTCCATGATGAATTAAAACCTTACCAGACCAACAACAAATATTTTGTAACTGGTTACGGCAGCACCGAATCGACACTCTATCGTTGTATCCTCCAAGTAAATATTTCTTTAAATGTTACAGCCACGTGGAAGCCCTTTTCTACAAAAACCAACCAGAAACGTTCCTAAACTTAGTTGTTTACTGTTGGAAAATTTAGGTTAACAAAGAAAATGAAACCACTAACAGAAATATTGTACTTCAACTTCAAGGATCGATTACGATTTTTTTAGACAAATATTTGGACCCTCACAATAAATTGGGGATTACAAACGGGTATGTAAAATATCTCCAGTCATGATACAATAAATTGGTGATTAATGAAGCCCTGTAACGAAATCAATGGATTCAAGGTTTGCACCTCTTGACCCAACCAAAAACACAGTTATAAGATTCTAATGATGGGGATTCATTGCCTATTGGAGATGTTTTTTCATTTCCAAAAGACATATAAGGTGTCTAATGGGAATGGTTGTATCTTTTGCAGGGGCGGAGCCAAGGGTTGACTAACCCTGGCTCTAGCCCCTATAAAATCAAAATAATTACATTTACACCCTTAGTTTTGTCAAATATTTAGGATTTAGCCCACCATTATTTAGCCCATTATATTTATAGATTTTTTTTTTAGCCCCCCTCTACATGAATGGCTGGTTCCTCCACTGATCTTTTGTGAACCATCACACCCTTTAGAGGTTCCTTTTCATCCCTAACATCCATTGTGTCTATCCGACACGAGACGCTCTCTGTCGCAGCGACAAACCAAAAACGAAAACCTTTTTAATATCGCCAATAAGTTTTTATTTTCTAGGGTATTCAGAATATTTGATACGTATTGATCTCTGTACCTTGGTGACTATTATTATAGAGGAGGAATTCAGAATAATAATAGATGAAAATTAGAAAACAGAACACACTAGAAACCAGTTCTGAAGAAATATATCTTCTCTAGATTACGAACAAGAAAACTATTACAATTCTCTCTTTGTTACGCTCACAATATCTCTAGGTAAATAACCTTAAACTATTTGCTAAGCTTGATTTTGCAATAATTAATATTGCCTCACAAACTTACCTCTAGGTATGTGTGTTAAACCTCCTTTTCTAGGTGTCCAACCACATTCCCCAGATTGTCTTAGCTATGAGATAAACATCTCTATTTATAGGCTTGGTTGGTTTCCCAAACCTCTTAGGAATATATTTCCTTATCTAGGAATAATTCCTTTTCTAGGTATATTTTCTTATCTAGGAAAATTACCTTGTCTAGGAATATTCCTTATCAAGGAATAATTCCTTTTCTAAGTATTTTTTCCTTATCTAGGAATAATACCTTGTCTAGGAAATATTCCTTTTCTAGGTATATTTCCTTATCCAGGAATATTACCTTTTCTAAGAATATTTCCTTATCTAGGAATTCCTTATAATCATAAATCTCTCATAAAGTACAATTATATCCTCAATCCATCTTGAGGATCGTTAGTTCCCGGAGAGAGGAAGATACACATGTATCATGCGCCCCCACTCAAGAACTTGAACTCCTGTGAAAGTTAGATTTAGAGGTTAGGAAATAAGAGAGTTCCTTTCAACCTGCTGAACCATCTCTCTTTGCTGGAAACTTGACCTCGACGTCTAATTAAAAAAGCGTCCTTATCTTCTTGTCTTGTCTTAGTCACTCTTTGCTCCATGATGCAATATTCTTTGAACAGTTCTTCTTCTTCTTCTTCTTATTCAAAAACACCAGATGAAAAGGTAATATTTTTCTTCGTCTTCGGCTTGGGTGTGTAATAATTCATGTATGTTTGTAGCGTAACCACATTCTCTTCCGTAGTTTGTTTTTCACTTTTCTTAGGATCATCAATTGACTTTCCCATCTTTGTACCCATTGTTCTTCTAACGTATTCTAATTTTCGAGTAACTCACCAAGTTGTTTGTAGAGAGATCTAGTGAAGACCATAAACCACAAGAATCTTCCCTAAAAGAAACGAACCTTCCTCTGATACCAACTTGATATGTTTGATTTCCATACCTTGGTGACTATTATTATAGAGGCGGAATTCAAAATAATAATAGATAAAACTAGAAAACAGAACACACTAGAAACCAGTTCCGAAGAAATATATCTTCTTTAGATTATGAACAAGAAAACTATTACAATTCTCTCTTTGTTACGCTCACAATCTCTCTAGGTAAATAACCTTAAACTATTTGCTAAGCTTGCTTTTGCAATAATTAATATTGCCTCACAAACTTATCTCTAGGTATGTGTGTTAAACCTCCTTTTCTAGGTTTCCAACCACACTCCCCAGATTGTCTTAGCTATGAGATAAACATCTCTATTTATAGGCTTGGTTGGTTTCCCAAACCTCTTAGGAATCTATTTCCTTATCTAGGAATAATTCCTTTTCTAGGTATATTTTCTTATCTAGGAAAATTACCTTGTCTAGGAATATTCCTTATCTAGGAATAATTCCTTTTCTAAGTATTTTTTCCTTAACCAGGAATAATATCTTGTCTAGGAAATATTCCTTTTCTAGGTATATTTCCTTATCCAGGAATATTACCTTTTCTAGGAATATTTCCTTATCTAGGAATGCCTTATAATCAGAAATATCTCATAAAGTACAATTATATCCTCAATCCATCTTGAGGATCGTTAGTTCCAGGAGAGAGGAAGATACACATGTATCATGCGCCCCCACTCAAGAACATGAACTCATGTGAAAGTTAGATTTAGAGGTTAGGGAACCCGAGAGTTCCTTTCAACCTGCTGAACCATCTCTCTTTGCTGGAAACTTGACCTCGACATCTAATTATAAAAGTGTCCTTATCTTCTTGTCTTGTCTTAGTCACTCTTTGCTCCATGATGCAATATTTTTTGAACACTTCTTATTCTTCTTCTTCTTTTTCAAAAACACCAAATGAAAAGGTAATATTTTTCTTCGTGTTCGGCTTGGGTGTATAAGAATTCATGTCTGTTTGTAGCGTAACCACATTCTCTTCCGCAGTTTGTTTCTTAGGATCATCAATTAACTTTCCCATCTTTGTATCCATTATTCTTCTAACGTATTCCAATTTCGAGTAACTCACCAAGTTGTTTGTAGAGAGATCTAGTGAAGACCATAAACCACAAGAATCTTCCCTAAAAGAAATGAACCTTGCTCTGATACCAACTTGATACGTTTGATCTCTATACCTTGGTGACTATTATTATAGAGGAGGAATTCAGAATAATAATAGATGAAAACTAGAAAACAGAACACACTAGAAACCAGTTCCGAAGAAATATATCTTCTCTAGATTATGAACAAGAAAACTATTACAATTCTCTCTTTGTTACGCTCACAATCTCTCTAAGTAAATAACCTTAAACTATTTTCTAAGCTTGCTTTTGCAATAATTAATATTGCCTCACAAACTTATCTCTAGGTATGTGTGTTAAACCTCCTTTTCTAGGTGTCCAACCACACTCCCCAGATTGTCTTATCTATGAGATAAACATCTCTATTTATAGGCTTGGTTGGTTCCCAAACCTCTTAGGAATCTATTTCTTATCTAGGAATAATTCCTTTTCTAGGTATATTTTCTTATCTAGGAAAATTACCTTGTCTAGGAATATTCCTTTTCTAAGTATTTTTTCCTTATCCAGGAATAATACCTTGTCTAGGAAATATTCCTTTTCTAGGTATATTTCCTTATCCAGGAATATTACTTTTCTAGGAATATTTTCTTATCTAGGAATGCCTTATAATCAGAAATCTCTCATAAAGTACAATTATATCCTCAATCCATCTTGAGGATCGTTAGTTCCCCGGAGAGAGGAAGATACACATGTATCATGCGCCCCCACTCAAGAACTTGAAATCATGTGAAAGTTAGATTTAGAGGTTAGGGAACCCGAGAGTTCCTTTCAACCTGTTGAACCATCTCTCTTTGCTGGAAACTTGACCTCGACATCTAATTAGAAAAGCGTCCTTATCTTCTTGTCTTGTCTTAGTCACTCTTTGCTTCATGATGCAATATTCTTTGAACACTTCTTCTTCTTATTATTATTCTTATTCTTCTTCTTCTTCTTCTTCTTCTTCTTCTTCTTCTTCTTCAAAAACACCATATGAAAAGGTAATATTTTTGTTCGTCTTCGGCTTGGGTGTATAAGAATTCATGTTTTTTTGTAGCGTAACCACATTCTCTTTCGTAGTTTGTTGTTCACTTTTCTTCGGATCATCAATTGACTTTCCCATCTTTGTATCCATTGTTCTTCTAACATATTCCAATTTTCGAGTAACTCACCAAGTTGTTTGTAGAGAGATCTAGTGAAGACCATAAACCTCAAGAATCTTCCCTAAAAGAAACGAACCTTGCTCTGATACCAACTTGATACGTTTGATCTCTATACCTTGGTGACTATTATTATAGAGGAGGAATTCAGAATAATAATAGATGAAAACTAGAAAATAGAACACACTAGAAACCAGTTCCGAAGAAATATATCTTCTCTAGATTATGAACAAGAAAACTATTACAATTCTCTCTTTGTTACGCTCATAATATCTCTAGGTAAATAACCTTAAACTATTTGCTAAGCTTGCTTTTGCAATAATTAATATTGCCTCACAAACTTATCTCTAGGTATGTGTGTTAAACCTCCTTTTCTAGGTGTCCAACCACAATCCCCAGATTGTCTTAGCTATGAGATAAACATCTCTATTTATAAGCTTGGTTGGTTTCCCAAACCTCTTAGGAATCTATTTCCTTATCTAGGAATTATTCATTTTCTAGGTATATTTCCTTATCTAGGAAAATTACCTTGTCTAGGAATATTCCTTATCGAGGAATAATTCCTTTTCTAAGTATTTTTTCCTTATCCAGGAATAATACCTTGTCTAGGAAATATTCCTTTTCTAGGTATATTTCCTTATCCAGGAATATTACCTTTTCTAGGAATATTTCCTTATCTAGGAATGCCTTATAATCAGAAATCTCTCATAAAGTACAATTATATCATCAATCCATCTTGAGGATCGTTAGTTCCCGGAGAGAGGAAGATACACATGTATCAATATCGAACAACGAATGAGAGTCGGTAGAGAAATATTTCCTAGTTTATATATTATGGACACTAGTCATGTTGCTAAACAAACCCTAAGGGATAACCTGACTAGGCCATGTTTGCTAGTAATATTAGGGTCTTCTGCCTTACCATACTGAATGAATAAATGAATGCAATGCTTAAAGAATTAGACCATATGGTTCACTCTGTTCTGTAATTCACGCTCGCCAAGGACCCAATTTGGAGTGACAAGATATTCGCTTTGTCGCAGTCTTTTTTTGTTTGGTAATCACCACACAGGATGCTCAATTTCAACAACATGTATGCTTTGTTATCTAGTAGAAAATCTACAAATTAATGTTGTTGAGACCATCATAATTTATTAATTAAATTAGAGATTAATTATTAATTTATATATTAAAATATGCCTCAGGGGCTTCCATTAGAAATTAAAGTTTTACAAGAAACTGGTTGGAAGAATCTCACGACAAGTTGAGCTCCCACACCTTTTTTAATTAATAATTATTAATCAATATCTTATTAACTTATAGATAAATTTAACTTCGATCAACAGATAACATAAGTTTACACAGTTCAGATGAACAGTTAGACGGTGATATCACTCAAGATATGCAAAATTTTATCGAAAAATTGGGTTATCACAATTAAGTAAACGTCAAGATGTCTTTAATATTTGGAAGAAAATGAAGTTATGCAATTGTTGACTGATGTAGAAATAATTAAGAGCGTTATGGGAACTGATAAAAATAGGAAAGAAGAAGATGAAGGTTCTACAATAAATCCCCTTCACGAAAAGAGGTTTTTAACGGGGAAAATCACATTAAATAACTTATTGTTGACAACACTAGAAATTCTTATGATGATAAGAAACATTAGAGATTAAATTCAATGTGATATTGATTTTAGCAAAAAACAGAAGGCTGAATCATTTTTCAAAAAATATTCATAAAACATTAATGAACTGTATTGAATATATATATATATATATATATATATTATTAATTTATATTTCATATGAGGTCTACATAGGTAATCAAAAATGTATTAATTTATAATTTTAGCAAATTATTAATTTGGCACGTCGTCCTCGACTCGGACCTGCTTAAAATATTATTTAAGAAAATTTATTAAATAATCGAGTATTAATTAATGAAATTTCTACCGTACACTTTCTAGATTATTATAGCTTCATTTGCATAGAAAAATATTAGTTTTTTTTGTTGTTGGAAACACCATCACTCAACCTGTTGAGAATAATGCACCTCATTGGAAACCATTGGATTCTCCTTTTTGAACTCTTAAATGTCACCCTTCTTATGATATTAATAATGGTTTTACTTGAATAGCTCTAATATAGAGTGATTTCCCAGGAGACTAAAGAAGCGGTCGCTCATAATGGAGGGTATTTATAACATTTCCACTTTTTCATTTTTACCTGAATACCAATTCCATCAATAATTTTTGGGTTGTCAACGTATTAAACTCTATCGGAATTTCACAAATCTGATTCTGATAAGCTTAGTGTTATCAGATTTCCGAAATCCGACATAATTAAAAATCAAATCCGATTCTGATAGGCTAGTGTATTGGAAAACTGATAAATTCAAATAAAATATTGTGCTTTAGAGGTTTTGAACCTGCTGTCCTCAAGGACAAAAAAAAAAAAAAAAACGCCTGAGTGGTAGAAATTGAATTTGCATGCATTAAAAATGATCAATCAAACACATATATCTAATCTTAAAAACTGAAAATTGAACCCAAATTTTTAACCTAAATTTTTTGCCTTAATTTTATATCTGACACAAAGATATTGGTTGAATTTGTTTCATCATCATACCAGATTGATTTGTGTGATTGTGAAATCAACAATCAACAAGTAGAATCGTAGAAGTTCAGACACTGAATCGTTGTCTTTAATTTATTTTTTCACCTGTTGATGTTTGATTTTTCAATTTTGATATTTGATGCTAATAAAATTTCGTTGAAGTTTCAGGAGTAAGAGATTCATCTTTTGGTTTGTCTATTTGTACTGTTCATGAAGAGAAGACGAAGTAGAGAAAGATTGTAGAAAGTAGTTAGAAGCTGCAGTAAGAAGAAAAAAAAATTGAGGAAAAAACTCAACACTATGTCTCAACATCAAACCCAAAGGTTGGAAATTACTACTACTTCCCTAGGTTAACGAGATATCCTCGACTGTCAATGGGTACCTAAATGCCCGGAATTGGGTGAAAGGGTCCGGATATGGGTCCTAAAATTGGACCCATTAATGAATTCGGCTCAAAACCGGGTCTACCCGATTAAACCCGTTATCAAACGGTTCCATACGGGTCCTACCCGGCGGGTAACCGGGTTTCTGGCAAAGGGTTAATTTAGTAAATTGCTTATGTAGAATTAGGTCATATATAAACGCGTTTTCCCTTCAGTGGAGCGGATTCACTTGGTTTCTTCATATACTCGTTCTTCCTACAGCCGCAACTTCTTCTACTGAGTACAAGATCCATTCTCTTTCGAAGTCTTTCACTGGTAAAAAGGTATTACTATTATTACAGACTATTTCCTCTCAAAGATTTTATTTGATTTTAGCCTAATCCTTACTTTTGAATCGATTTGAGAGATTTTATTTGATTTCAAAGATTTTATTTGAAGGATGAAGGTGATATGTTCAATTGTTTATAAGAAAATTTGTGAAATAAAAATTGAAAGTTAATTGATTCGGTATTTTGTATTCAATCTATTTAGGGTTCTTATGGAATTTGGGGATTCACATGTTGATGTAATCCTGTGATAAATGGGTTGATTCATAAATGGAAATTGCGGGGTTTCCATTATATTTACAATTATGATTATATGTGTGCGTTCTTAAGATAGAATCTTGCTTGTGTTAATTTCTAATTTGGTTGGATGTTTACATCTCATGTGAATGTCTATGCAAGAATGAAATGATATGCTTCCATGCTAAAGAATATGGTTATAGAAAATGGTTAATTTTAGTGGTTATGTTTACTGCCCATAACTTGTTTGCCAAAGTGCTACAATGAACTATTAATCCTATTAATATGGGATTTAGGTAATTTTAATCTTGTTTCTCAGGTCATCAATAATCCTTATTTTGGAATTAAAGTAGCATACCAATTGATATCTAAGTTCAAGCATGTATGATAGAAGTCAAGCTACATTATGAGAGTTGAAAATCTTTTATCAATACTGCATGGACTGTTTTTAAGGTTAATTTATGGTTCGTATCGGTGAAGATTTAAACCAAGGTTTCTTCATGGAAAGTGTTTGCATTAGTGTCCTCTATACCCCTGCAAAAGGGCCTGAAGTTTAGACTTGTCGTTCGAAAGTTATAGTAGCAAACATACAGTCAGCCGCGACTGAAATTTCTGAATGGCAGCACCTGTTGGGGTTTTGCCGGATGATTTGTCGTTTATAGTATCAAATGTGCATCTTTAAATGTGATCATGATATTGTGACCGAAATCCTTGCGCATGGAGTTGTGGGTGCATTTTGGTTCTCACGCCATGGATTGTGATAGGCTTGTTTTGTCGATAAGCAAACCAAAGTTTTAGAGAGAAGGATGCGAGGAATCATTACACTATTACAAGGAATAGCAACCTTGCCAATTTCTAGGGGCATACCATAGGCCATATAGGTTAGCTGGTTTGCCAACTGGCTTTCTCTTGGAAGTTGTGGTCAATACTACGCAGGTAGCAAAAATAGTTTTTTTTCCTTGGAAAATGTGTACGGCTGAGGGTCATTGTTTTGCGTATAAATCATCATTGATATCTTGGTTCTTCTCGTAGTTATCTCTGCTGCTGAATTCTGATCTTTTTGAAGCAAACCATTTGTTCAATTCAACAACCCTTCTGTGTGATCATCATCTTCATTTCTTCTCTCAAGTGAAACATTAATTTAGAGATTGAGAACTGTGATCTCATTCTCCTCTGATCTCTAATCAGAACTTGTTGTTCTCGCAACTGAGTGTTCTGCTGAAGAATGTTTTGTTGGAACATGTAATTTATAATGGGTATATGGTAAATTAAAGAAGCAATTATTTTACAAGTCTAACGAACATGGAGACTAGAATAGCCTAGACGTGCCTAGATAAGTATGGTCCTAAAGTAGCTACACAAGAAATTTATAAAGTTCTAATGTAAACATAAAAATTTATGTTCTAGAGTTGTCTAGGAAAATAGGTGGTCAAAAAGATACGGCTGTTGGAAAAATCTAGACAAAGTAATGTCTACAATAACAAAAGTCGGTCAATTACTTAAGATAATAGAAAACTCTAGATAAACCTAGAGTACACAAGAGTCGTCCATTGTAGCCTATAAATAGGCATGTTGTATACCATTTGTATCCAAGCAAAGATCAATTCAATAGAAGATAAATTTCATAAATGAAGTTCTTGCTTCCACCTTCATTACTAGAGTTCTAGGAGCTCTATACGAGCAACACCAATATGCTCGTATACCTCCGTAAAATATATCATTCGAGTGTTCAAAGTTCTTCATAAAAATATACATTTCCAAAATGGTATAAGAGCTCCAAAAACATTTAAATTTTTAACATGGTATCAGATCTCCGAAATATCTCAATTTTCAAAATGTTTGAAATATCTTCAAATTATCTTCATAATGTATCTGTCAGTTAGATTCGATCACAAATTGAAGCATTTTCCTACAATAATTTTGCATAATTTCAGATGATTTGGTTTGATTAATTCTCTTCCTGTAATCATTCATTTCCCAACAAACTGATCGTAGTTATTGACCGGGTCCTCTAGAATGACCAAAAAGAAAAGGAAGAAGCAAAATGGTGCTTTAGATCCTGATGAATCGGTACGTGCGGATTCGGAAAAACCCCAGGTAATTCTTCTTTCTCTTTTTTCTTTCCTTTTTTTCCATTGGATAATTAATCAAGTTTTGAAGTCAATTAAACACAAGATATTGTTTGCCTGTATGATGAATTAAGCTGCTATTCCAACTGTTGTTGTAATTAGTGATCAAATGTATGTATTGGTTTGTTTTGATCTTATTTTCTCTACCTTTGTTTTTCCATGGGTTTGGGGATTCGCTTGCAACCTTAGGTGTTTTTATCTGTTTGGATTTCTTATATTTACCAAGATTTTTTTTTCTGTGCTAAATTTGATCTTAATTTTTGGAATTTGGATCTTATTGTTTTGGCCTGATTTGGGATTTCTTGTTTTTGTCAAGTTGTTTTTGCTTAAGATATGATGTGGTTGGGATGATGTTAGAGTTGGTAATATTTTTCCATGTGATGGAGATGGTAATGTTAGGCTTTCTCCTCTTTAGTGTTTTTTCATTCAGAAAGAAGTTACAAGCCCCTAAGAGGTAACTTGTTGGTGTCTATACTAGTTTCGTGCCAAGGTATAAGTTTGATGTAATAAAGGGGCGATGTAAGGTGCGGACTATACAACAGTTCATGTGCATTATGCATTGTTGGTGTTATAAAGAATTCGCTCAATGCTATGCTCAAAAATGTCGTTGGAACTCTGGATTTTCGCATTATATACCTGTTACAGGGGGATACCTATTCTTAGCTGCATTATACTTCGATAATTTGCTAATTTAAGTTTGTGGCTTAACTGTAACAGTTAGTAATTTGATGGTGAGAATCACTTCAAAATTATATTCCTTAATTATGTATGCTTTAAATAACATGTGATGTGTAAAAACTTCCTAGATTTCTAGACAGGCTTATATGTTACAAAAACATCCCAGCCCTGGTTTATTTCTTTGGCTGATGGACGAGCCGAATAATATATGGGACCCCTTAGTCTGTGTACCTCTTTTGGTTGGATTGTTTGAAGTACAACCTCTGGATCCAATCTGTCTTCACTTATAAGCCTTTTGATCAATGCAAAATGCTTTTCTCTTTCTTGCTTTTTGCTCTTTCGTGGTGATGTTAGAAAAAAAGGTGTGATTCAGTGAGGTTTAGATTATTTGAATTTTTTGATGGATGTTTCTATTTATGGTAATCACCGTTTCATTCTGTGTAGTGTCCTAGTATTGTTCGTTTGGGATTTGTTTTAAATTATGTGCACCTAACTTGCTGAAGCTCAATATAATGATATTATGTAATTGGTCCCATTCTCTTAGCTAGCTCTTTATTAATTTTTCTCTTTTGAATTGCAGCTCTTCTTCTTTGAGCTAGCGTATCCCTAAATTGTTGGAAGTGGTTGCAGCCGGCAAACCTGAACATTGCCTATGAAGTTCCCTCTCATGGTTGAGTGGTCGCATATCATAGATAAAAGTTTTCTCAATCATGGGTTAAATTTTTCCGATGTATTGGAGAATCTGTCAAAGGATAATGTAAAATTTGCTTGTTTTTTCATCTCTATTTTTTTTTTCTAATGTATTTTTGTTGAGAATTTTGATAAAGTACCCCGCTTTTTGGATACCCACTAAAAAAATACCCCCGTTTTTTTAAAATTTGTTAAAGTACCCTTACGTTAGTTTTTCCATCCAATGTTAGTTAAGACTATTTTACTTTACATATTTACCCTTTTATTATCGCCACATTGATTTTATACATCATTTTTCAGGTTCGTCGAGTCCGGTTCAAGATCGTTACACCGCTTTCAGGTTCGTTACATCATTTCCCAAGAAGGGTTCATCATTTCAAGTGTTTTGGGGTTTTTGGTTGGAAGAAAACGACATTCTACAACATTTTTTAGGTTCGTCGAGCCCGGTTCAGGATCGTGAAAATGCATTCAGGTTCGCCGAACCCGGTTCAGGATCGTTACACCATTTTTAGGATTGTCGGATCATTTACCCTTCCCACCAAGGAGATGTATTTCAGGGGTAAATAAGACTTTTAATTGGAAAGATAACTGCCACCTAGCACTTAACTGGATGGAATTTGCCTTTTGAATAAAACGGGGTACTTTAACAAATTTCTAAAAAACGGGGCACTTTTTTAGTGTAATGTGAAAAATAGGGATACTTTATCAAAAAGCCCATTTTTGTTTTGCTTCTAAATGTAATTTTTGGTTTTCTGTTGCAGGTGACATGGATGCCTTATCATAGGCTAGAAGGCAATTTTGTTCCATGCAATTATAGGGAGCTGGGTAAATTTGCTGCAACTAGGACCAAATTGCATTGCTTTGAGAAATGCTTCTACTATCGATTTGGCTCCAAAGCAATTTGGGATTGTTGATGAGAATAAGTTGAAAGGCATGATCGAAGTCCATGTTTGTAGTCCTAAAGGTCCTAGAGTAGGAAAGAACTTTCTATCTTATACTAATAAAAAAAGTAAGTCTGATTACGCTGCCATGGAGGATGGTAAATTTATCCAAATAACTGAAGTATTCCAGTGTTACCGAGGGTAAAATCTTGCCCTAGACATCATTAGGGCTTATAAATAATATATATAATACTTTTCTCTTCCATTCAGTTCTCGCTTTATGTTCTCCATTTGATACTTATGCCTGTGACTTTCTGTTCAAGTTGAGTTTCTGGGACAGGTGTTGTGTATTGTAGCTGCAGCAATCGATTTTTAAGACAAATACCATACTGTGCTTTCAATTCTCATTGGAACATGATAAAGAAAAAGAAAAACTAAAATTTGGACCTCTACCTCGATTTTACTAAAACACCCTCAACTTTATTATAAGATTTCCAAACTCCGTGTCCTCTTTTCTGTCCACGCGGACTAATTTTATTTTTCGGCTTATCTACGAAACTATCTAAAAGAAAATAAAAAAAAAATTATACGCTTGCGGCTTTTTTGAGGGACATTTTCGGATATTATTCGAAAGACACCAAATCCAATCTTTTTGTGCCAAATTAAGAAAAAAGTCATATTGGTTCGACCGATGAATTTAGCTAGACTAAACTAGTACAACCGTTCTCACGGTGGGAGGACCGACCAAAAAATTTGACGAAACGACACCACAACGTGATTGCTCCTTCGCATACTGAACAAATGGACCAAGATAACAGTGTCTACAAAACGGTTTTGTAAGGTACTACCAAATGTATATTTGTAGGACTAAGCTAATACCAGTTCACCAACAAAAGTACAGTTGTGCAAGCAGGGGCGGAGCCAATATTTCCGGATAGGGGGTGCAAAAATGTGCTCCGGGGGAGTATAAATTTTTTTAGGGGCTGCAAATAAGCAAAAATGGGCTTGTAAATATAGGAAAATTTGTTTTGGGGCCTAAATTAGGCTTTGGAGCCAGCTGGGAAGGGGGTGCAAGTGCAACCGGATGGGTCCCTATGTCCCTGTGTAAATAACAAAACATCATGCATTTAAATAACTGGTGGCCACCAAAATTTACAAAACATCAAGCATTTAAATAACTGCTGACCACCAAAACATCAACTGGATGGGTCCCTGTGTAAATAACAAAATTTACGATATCTTATAAGGGCTTTGTTATCTCCCTGTGTCGCGGTAACAAAAAAAAAGTATGGAAAACGGGTCATTTGTCCAAATATTTTTAAAGCATGGTCCAAATGGACGAGTAAAAATTAGTATGAGTGAAATGGACACCAAAAAAATATCAAGGATGAAACTGGATTCATCCTGATTTAAATTAAAAAAATAGCGAGGATGAAACTGGATGCATCCTATGTAAATTAAAAATAAGAAAAAGTATTTGAAAATGGGTAGGATGAAACTGTTTACATCCTGGCTATTTTTACATTTTTGTCCATTTAAACAGTATCAAAATCTAGATGTCTATTTCACCCAGGAATTGTTGATTTTGGTCTTTTTAACCAATTTTGTGAAAAAAGTAAAGTACGAAATTTTAGGGTAAACAACTCCTATTTGGTACCATGAAAGATGTCGGAACCAAATAGATCAGTGCCTTACTAAGGGATAGCCCTAAGGTCCTTCAACGTTTCCTACTTACTAGAACACCGCTACCACGGCGGGGAGGGCCGACCGGAAAAAAACAAAAACAAAAACAAAAACGAAAAAAAAAACACGAAACATGGCTGCAATAAAACAATTATGGTGGTGTAGCCCATGAATTGGACCTTAACACCGGACCAAATAGATTGTGGTCAAGTACTCGTGGCATATTTCAAAAATAAAATAAAATAGTCGTCGCATAGTGAAATTGGCAAGAACATCTTTTCCCAACGTTTTTATATGTCCACCAGTTACACCAAATTTCATGGCATATTTCTCTTGAAATCTAGCCCATAGGACTTAGCCTAACCAGGGAAAACTGTATTCTATGTGTGGTGCTTGTGCGCATGACAACCAAGTGTTAAGGCTTAAGTCTCCGAAAACTTAAAGCTAAGAAAGCTATTGTAAGGCACGAACACCGTTGGTACTTAATGTTCTCCCTGCAGCAGTATTGTGGTGTTTATGGGATGAAAAGAACAAAAGAGCGTTTCATAATGTCAGTAGAAACGAGAAAGATGTAATTGATTCAGTAAAGCTAACTATCGCCTATTGGTTACATAATAGAGGGTCTTTTACGGTATTTCTTTGGAGCAACTTGCCATCAGCTGGAAGGAAGTTCTTTTTGAACCTCCTTGATGTATGTAGTTTCCCGGGATTCTTTTGGTGCTTGTTTGTGATTGGTGAATGTTTTTTCCTTTGAGTCTTTTGGATGGTGGTTTGTGGCATTCTATTTTCTTTTATGTCTCTCTTGTTTGGTCGAGGGACTAGTCCATAGTTCATGTAATTTACCTCATATCTATAAAACGTTTATTTTGGATGCTGGTTTGTGGCATTCCATTTTCTTTTGTGTCTCTCTTGTTTGGTCTAGGTACTAGTCCATAGTTCATGTACTTTACCTCATATGTATAAAACGTTTAATTTACCGATCAAAAAAAAAAAAAAAAAAAAGGCACGAACACCGTAGCCGCCACCTCCTAGTATATTTTTTTCTGGTACACTTTTGGGATGATGAATTTGCAAAATTAAAATGAGTTTTTCAAATTTGTAATGATGAGTTACTGTGATTATGATTAGGGTACAAATTTTGGTTACGACCGATTAGGGTGGAGAATTTGGTGGTGGCCAGTTACGGTGGTGGTAGTGAAGAAATGAATGATGTAGGTGGTTTTGAATGATGTTAGTCTTTTATTTAGGGTTTGCATATTTTTGAATCGAATTTAAAGACTTGAGCTAATGGGTACTGGTGAATTTGCTACCAATTGATGTTGATGATGGTACTGAATTACAGAGATGGTTGTTGCTGGGGCTTAATTTAGGGTTTGCGCTCTTTTGGAGTGATTATGCAGTGAAGATAGTTGATGGAATTAGAAGATGGGTTTGAGAATGAATCTAATTTGGGGGTGTATGGTATATTTGGTTTCTTATAAAATAACAAAATCTCCAATTAGAGAAAATAAAAGATGAAAAAGAGGTGGTGGTGACGGTGTTTCTGGTTACGTGGCTTACACTTTGCTGATGTGGCAGGTCTGCTGGCGTGGCGTACACTTCGCTGACGTGGCGCCCTCCATATCATCACCCCTGCTAACGTGGTGTACACTTCGCTGTCATGGCTGGAAAACAGTGAGGTGACACCCCGCTGATGTATCAGATCTCGATTGGGTGGGAATTGGTGACGTGGAGCGCTTACGTGGAACTTTTTAGCCCAACTTGGAGTTCTTGCTCATGGGCTTGTGAGTTGAGTGTTTGCTAGTGAGGCCTAGCTTAGTTTGTTACACATGGGCCTGCACGAGGAGTCTTTACAAGGTCTAGTTAGCTATATATGGCTAACTATGGGAAACACCTTAGCCCAATGAACCCTTCTTAGCTAGTAGGAGGAGCCTTGTAGGCCTAAGTTTTCCCATTTCTTGTGTAGAATATTAAGGGTACAAACAAAATCTTTCTTCAATTTTGGTTATTTACTTAAGATCAACAACACAAGAATTTCGTTAATTCCAAAAACCAATAGAGCTCATAAACCAGAAGATTGCAGGCTTATAGCCCTTTGTAACACAACATACAAAATTATTTCAAAGATTATTGCTCTTAGACTCAGAAAACACATGGTTAACATCATTTCTCTTATGAAATCTGCATATGTGCTTGGAAGACCGATCTCTAAAAATATTTGCTTGGTTCAAGAGTTGGTGAAGGCTATGAATAAAAAAAGGGAGAGAATAGGTCATCTAGCTTCAAAAATGGATATGTCTAAGGACTTTGATACGCTAGAATGACATTTTCTACTTGAACTTATGAGGAAATTTGGTTTTTCTGAGAAATTATGCCATCTTATATTACAATGCATCAGCACTACTTCTGTGAAGATTATGACCAATGTTTCTCCTTATTTTTCTTTTAAAATGTAGCGCCCCCTAAGCTAGCAGCTGACTAAACCAAGTGATTAACCAAAAAAAAAAAGTCATTAACGAATTTAAATCAAACACTTAAGCATTCAAATAAGAAATCTGCTACAACTTAACCCGAAAACTAGCCCCGCTCAGAAATATGTATATACAATAACTCCTCTCAAATGATACATATACAATAGTCATATGGTTTACAAATAGAATATACAACATAATGAACATAGCAGAAGTTAATCATCTAGCGAACTCAACACTTGAAGATTTTGCTGCGCTACTCTGATCTGTTACTGAAACTGAAAGTGGGAATTGGTGAGAAAATCATCCCTAAAAGGGGTGCCCAGTATAAATAACAACTAGCTTTCAAGTAATCATTAATATGATTCGAAGACAATGCAGGTTTTATCGAAATTCAGTAATACAAGGAAAGACAATAAAACGTAACGTAGAAACTTCTTCATAGACATTCATAAATAACAGTAAACATCCATGTATGAGATGTGTGTTTCCGCACATAAGGGAGGAATAATATTGCGGTGGATCGCCCTAGCCATAATAATATTGTGGTGTATTGACCTAGCCATAGAATACTGAATATATGTAAAAGAAGAATAATATTGCGGTGTATCGCCCTAGTCGTGTAATATTGTGGTGTATCACCCTAGCCATAGAATACTGATATTGTGTCGGCACACATCTCACACCACACCAAGCACACAAGGATATGCATGAATTTCACAACACAAAGATTGATTTGTAAAACAATAATGAATACCAGAAAGTTCGTTAACGATTCCCAACTCTTTTGATGACAAGCCTCACCTACCTCAAGATCCATGATCCACTGGTTCATCCTTTAATCGATCGTTTTTAATACAGACTAACTATTAATCACACAAGAAGTTTAAGAAACTATCCAAAATGGCTCACACAAGAATCATATAAGTTTATCTAATGGTTTTAAGTCCATTTAAGGCTCTACATCATTTATTTATCGATCTTTTGCAAATTTAAGTTTTACTAATTCAATTAGATTGGTTTCATAGTCCATTAACTAAGTCTTGCGAACATCTACAACTTTGTAGAAGAAAACAATAGCTAAATCATACCATAAGGGTCTAACTCATCAAACAAGTAAAACTAATCTTAAGCCCAAGTCTACAGAACAAGCCCATTACACAAAGTCTAGGAAAACAGGGTCAAATAACGGTCACTGATGGTTAAAGGGTTCAACTAACAGTAAACGTCCAGCCAAGGTCAAGTCCTGGTCAATGGTCAAACTCGGTCAACTGGTCAAGGTCCACTGAGTCAAATAGGAAAATAATGAGTCAACTCAGTCAACAAGACTGATTCGGGTCAAAGGGTTAACTCAGTCAAACATCTGACTAGGATGACTAACATGCCAAAGCTTCTACACAGACCAAAGCCATTGTTCAGGTCAAAGAACTCTTAACTCTACAATCCTAACACAAGTTCAACTTCAATCTATTTATTTCAACAATACATTCATTCAAATTATAACTCATAAATGATTTACAAACAAAATTATGCCTACCTGCACTTGCATTTCCAAGCGCAACTATCAACTACAATTCTTTAATCACTAATCTCCAGTCGAACAACTCAATTACAAACTCTCACAGCCTTACTCAAACTCATTTCATATCATCACCACCAGCATGACACAATCATTCCTGTAATTCGAATCTCAACACAACCACCTACATAACCACAACTTCTAAACGATTTCCAACTGCCATGTCTTTACCAGATTCAACAACATCATCACTACACAACCTGCAACACCAGTTCAATTTACAGACTCATTCATCTTACTTACGCTTCTATCCATACAATACATTCATAAACACCAATACCACTTCACCTTATTCATACTTCACCAAATGCAATCCAGTATCCCACCTTCACTGACACCGCAACAACATTCATCTAACAGAACTTCAACCATTTCCAATCAACATCCCCAATTTATGAACTTAACAAAACTTTTAAACTCCACCAACATTAGACTACCAAATACATCACCACCTGTCTACAGATCAATACTCAATCCATTATACAATAGTAATTTCATTCTAAATTTCAATTCAGATAAATCCCATCCAAGATTCACATACTCAATTCAAAACACATACATAACCATTAGCTTCTTCACGTTTATCATCTGTGGCTCCATTTCAAGACAACTCCAAACAGCAGACAATAACACCACCACTACATGGAATCTAAAATCAACTTACCACTTCATCGCTTCTCTTAAGAACAATCGAACCCTAGTTCCATAAGATCACCAAAACCCATCTCAAAACTCTTGATTTCACAATCAAATTTATACAATTAGAAGAACATCAAATAAAACCCAAGTTTACCTCTTTCCCAGATCTCTGAGTTTGAGTCGATACCAAAATTAGCACCACCACCAGTTAAACTTGATTCTACTCTTATCTCCAACTCAATTTTATCTCTTGATGTTCCCTAAATCCTTCTTAACAAACACTAATTTCTATTTCTCGAAGAACAGAAACCCTAACCCTTTGATTCTTCACAAGATAGTTTGATAACTTCCATCAAACACCAATTAAAAATAAACCCATCTTCTAATTCAATCCCCTAAACCAACAACTTCATATACTGGTTCTTCTATGAACTTCTTATGAAACCCTAGTTCTTGATTCAAACACCAAAACGACTCCATAAATCCAATTAATCATAAACCCTCTTAACCTTTATCTGTCAGAAACTTAATACACTGATTAACTCCACGAAATCTCAAAACGAAATCTAAAACTTAATTTTGATTCTCTAATTCACCTTTTTATTGCATCTAAATCACCTGCTTCAATCAACACCACCAGTAACAATTTATTAATTGATCTGAATCACCTTCCCCTAATCTCGACACCCTATTTCATCACTCAAAACTCAAACAAAAGAAGAATAGAGGAAAATCAGAGAAGGAGCGGAAGAAGAAAGAAGAAACGAGAAGATAAAAAGAAGAAAATAAAGAATAAGAAGAAGGAATCTTCTCGGTCGATTAAGGATGAGGCCGACCAAAAATTACTAAAGACACTCGACCAAAAGATAAAGGCAGCCAAGGCGGGTTGTCTACAAAATGACTAATCTCCCCTTTATACTCATCTGATGATATATTCTTTGTCCGGTATCCAAATGACACGTTCGAGTAGTCCGTTTCGCATAACTTTTCGAGTTCTATCCAACGTTACTAGTTTTGTATCTAGATCATTGTTATATTAGTTCTTATTAATTAGCGTCCATGTTAAAACTAATCGAGTTATTAGCGGCTAAATCGTCACATGACCGGTCTAATAACGTTGACGAGCTTGAGGGTCCTTACATAAACCCTCAAGGGGAATCAGACGGGGAGATTCATTTTATCCTTTTCTTTTCATTCTTGCTATGGAAGCATTCTCTAGACAGTTATTTCATCAGGAAAATAAAAGAAAAATCACAATATGAAAATTTCTACATCTGCACCAAAAATTAACCATTTACTGTTTGCAGATGACTGCCTTTTATTCAGTATGACAAATCAAACCAAATAAATAATTGTTACAAGTTATTAAAAATTTCAGTGCATGTTCTGGACAACTCATAAATTTTCATAAGTCTGTAGTCTATTTCAGCAAAAATAAAAGTCCTGCTTGATTTCAACTTATCAGTGGCTCTCTTCAAGTTAGGGAACTTAGTATTACTTAGGAGAAATATCTGGGCCATCCTTTCTTTGTGGAAAGAAATAAAAAAGTTCCTTTCACCAATCTTAATTATTGGAAAAATGGAAATCAGAATGTCTAGATGGTACTATATTAATATGTCTGAAGATGGAAGATCAGTTATGGTGAGAAATATCACAAATGCTGTGCCAGTTCATCACATAATTAGTTTCAAGCTACTAGATGTTACTATCAACAAGATGAATTCTACGCAGCAATTAATTTGGAGGAAAAAGAAGACAAATAAGGATAAACCACCTATCTCTTTGAAAAATGTAAGTACACAAAAGGAAGAAGGAGGACTTGGCTTCAAAAAGCTTAAGTTGTTCAATAGAGCTTTACTTGCAAAATATGCATAGTGATTATGAACTGATAATACTTCAATGTGTGCTGTTTATCTTAGATCAAAATGCTTCCCATATGGAAAAATATTTGATATAAAAGACAATTCTAACTCCACTTGGTCATGGAGAAGCATCAGCTCAGAGTTATCTATCATCAAAAACTACAGCTGTTGGAGTATTGGAAATGGTCAAACTGTCTTAAAATGGAGTTATAGATGGATCCCATAATTATTAACACCCCCAGCTCCAAAACCTAGTATTATCAATTATCAGGATTATACTCATGTTAACCAACTTTTTTTAGATACAGGAGGATGGAATCAATCCCTTATTTTCCATTTTTTTGAAGTTTCAGTGGCAAGATTAATACTTAACATCACAATACATTCACAGTATTAAGACAAAATGGTATGGACTCTGGAGAGAAATGGTGATTTCTCACTCAAATCAACTTACAACAAAATGTATGAGGAGAAAAATGTGAACATCTCAGTTGGGAAAAGAATGAAGCAATCTTCAAGAAGTTATGGATATTACCCATTCTGCCAAGGATAACTCACTTTATATGGAAATTCTGAAAGAAATACTTCAGAACAGAGACAAGCTAATCTTTATAAGATGGTGATTATGGTTGTCCTTATGTGATCCAACTATGGAAAATTCCTCACACTGCATTCTACATTACAATCTCTCAAAGGCAGTCTGGTTTGCAGTTCTAGGTATCCATGCTCAGCCTGATGCAAATTGGTTTTGGAATTGTGCCATTTGAGAAAATTTGAAAAAATAAATTATATTGAGAAAGAGAGAAATAGAAAAATTAGATTGTGAAAAAGATAAATAGAATAAAAAAATTAGTGTAAAAAATTTTTGGTGTAAATTTTTAGTTTGAAAATTACCTAAATAGATGACAAAGAACTAGCCGTTGGAGCTAGACTTTGTATCGAGCTATATTCATGGTAGCGCTAGCGATAACGACTTTATAGTTGATGATATAATCTATTCGCTCAGTGGTTTTCCAATAGTATCATAACACGTTTGTCATGCCTCCTTGTATGTCAAAAAGTTTTCTTTTAAGTTTGTGCGTAGGAATACGCCTCATAATAATTCTACAAGGCTGTTTATTACGGAAGGATGAGTGGGAAAATGGTTACTCTTTGAAGAATTTATTTCCTGCACTGTATAAAATCAGCAGAGCAAAAGATGTTACATTACTAGATTCTTATGTAGGTGCAAAAGGTTGGAATTTGAACTTTTGCAGGTCTCCGAAGGATAATGAAATTGATGAGGTTGCTCAGCTGATACCAATTCAACCAAGCTTAATCCCTGACAGTGGTGAAGATCAAAGAAGCTGGAAATTTGGAGGAAACTTTTGTGTGGCGGGTTGTTACAAAAATCTTGAGGATTATGAACTTATTTCTTTCCCACACAAAAGTTTATGAAACCCAAAAATACCACAAAAAAATTGTTTTTTTTTGTTTGTTTGGTGTCTGTGCTATGATGCTTCTCCAACTGTGGATCATTTGAGGGGTACTATTGTGGTAAATGGTTGCTTGTTATGTAAGAAGGATGTAAATTCAAACCATCACTTATTCAGATCAATCTGGTTATATTTCTTAAAAGTCTAAAATATGCATGCAACAGGTTTTTCAGAAATCCGTTAGACAAAATTTGCGGGAATGGAATAGGGGAAAGGGTGCTAATCTGTCAAGGAGGAGGAAAGTTTGGGACATAATTCCTTTTGCGATTTGGTGGGCTATTTGGATTGAAAGGAACAACATAGTGTTCAATGGCTACAAAACACTTGATGAGATCATTGAAAGTGTTAAAGTTGTCATGTTTAATTGGTCTATGAGTACGAACTTGTTTGAGTGCCGGCATTACTCTTGATTTAGGAAAAAAAATTGATCGCGCAGTGCGCGAGCAACACTTGAATGCGCGTCTTCATAGCCATCGGATTGCTAAGATGTGATGTTAAAACTCGTCATCAAAGTTTTAACCAAACCATAGTCATTTCAGAATTTTTCCGGATTCCATACGGATTTTTCTGGATATTTTTTCCTTGTAATACTTATTCTGTCCTACTCCCTCCTTATATTTTGGCGCCAAGAATTTTTTCTTTTCTTTTCTTTTTTGGCAATCACAAAATGATGTAATCTGTGAACTGCATTAGTCACTTGTACGCACTAGACTCCTATCGTACATTTCACTTGTGCACATTTGAGGAAGATGGAAACGGGTCAGCATGGTGATAAATGATTAGTTTTGTTTTGTGGCAAGGCCTTGTCTGTAGAGTGGTTACAAGGGACTATGTCTGGAAGAGGAGTGTTGAAAATTGATGTTCATCAGTAGAGGGGTGTTGAAGAGTGGTTATAAGGGCCTTGTCCGTAGAGTGATTCCAAGGCCTTTTTTTTCATTCTGACTGTAATGTTATCTAATTGTAATGCAATACCTATGACTGGATTAGAGGTGAATAAGAAAACTTGATAGTCATCAAACCTAAACATTAATGGTTGTACTTGAAGAATAGTGCAGTTTCACCATATCTCGAATTTTATATAAGTGATTTTCAATAGTGCCAATACTAAGAGTACCAGCAAGGAAGGTAAATAGTAAAAGTGGAGAGTTTGAATTCTGAAGAGATGTCAATGGACAAGATAAAGAAATTTTCCGTTCTACTGATTGTCGCATGAGTAGTCAAGCTCAATATGCATGAAAGTATTTGAAAGCCATTCTAACGAAAAATGAAGAAAATTCAAACAAGAAAACACAACTCAAGTAAGTCTTGCAATTGCAATAGTTCTTAGGTCGTGCCTTGCTCCAATAACTCCATAACTAAACCAATCACAGGAAAACATCCATCATCCATTTATGCACCCTAACCTACGCCATCATCTCTAGCAAACGGGTTATCTATATTGTCTTCTGAAAGAGAATGACTTTCAATATGCACCATGGCGTGATTCGTCAATGAAAATTAATAAACAAAGTTTAGTACAAAAATGCTTTTTATGGAATTCAAAAGATGAGAAAAATAACGAAACTCTTCCATGAAAACATAAACTGCATAATGATTTCAGGATGTATAATAATCTCTCCTTATATCATCATCAACTAAAAAATACGAAATTTACCTTCACAACCACAAACTACCCTACCAATACTCCATTAAGTTAGTTCACTTAGGACACAAAAATATACCAAAGCTTTAAGATTTGCAATCATAACATAAAAAATAGCCATCACAACCATAGAAACCAAATCAAAGTCACTAGAGAAGTTACCCAGAAACTACCTGTATTTGGTCCGTACTTGAGACGAATTGAGAATTTTTGTTTCTGCTATTTTAGTTCACGATGTAAGTTCAACTGCAACACAATAGTTCTCAAATCAGATTACTTTGGTGAAGAACATTTTGTTTTTAGGTTTCATGGGGGATAATAGACATCATTATCTTGGCGCCCAAATATAAGAAGGGAGTAGGAACACAGTAGATATTACAAGGAAAAAATATCCAGAAAAATCCGTATGGAATCCGGAAAATTCGGAAATAACTGTGGTTTGGTTAAAACTTTATTGACGTCACATCTTAGCAATCAGATGGCTACCCTGACACGCGTTCAATTGTTGCTCCCGCACTGCGCGATCAAAATATTTTCCCTTGATTTAGTGTTGAGTAACTGGAATGCAATTTTAGGTCCTTCGTAATAATAGCTCTACTATAAGTGAGCTTTGTATCTTTTTTCCTTTTCAGCAGTTCATCATACCCTTAATGATGGCACTGTCTTTTTAATCTATTTCCCTTCTTGAGTGAAAACATAATAATTCTACAAGGCTTAATTACCTATTTATGTAGGTTACAAACTTGATCAACAAGAATCCTAGTCGGTTAGGATAAGACTTTAATGGAACAAAGAAATAAACACATAATACAGATATATACCACCTAGTGCAGTGTAGTTGGCTATCCATTCCTCCGTTTTTTTTTTCACTTCCTCGTTGCTCTGATTATTTGTACCTTGCAATGAGGAAGATTCTGCTTTCTGACAACGTCCAATGCACTATCCAGACCCATGTTCAGGCTCTTAAAATTTCAGCGAGACTAGCTTGTGTGTTGTGAGGTGGTACCTTTGCCATTGCACTTGCACTAGAATTTATTTAAGAAAACTTTGATACTTGAGGGTTCAATTAACACCGGGCTTGGGCCTCATGGACTTGGAAAGGTTAGGTCTTAGGGTTAGCATGATGATACCCTATATAATGAGAGTTAGTTAAGAATCTTTATCTATCAAATCACATTCACAACAACCTAGCCGTCTTCTCCACCACCTCGCTCTCTTTGTCCATAGATCTACTTACTACTCTTTAAAATGATAATAGAAAACGAATTGAGAATGAGTTTTTAATCGGAATCCTCACATACCCAACATCGCAAATAAATCATTTTTTGTCATAACGACTTATCCTCTCAAACACCACTTTTCTTGTAGGAGCTTCAGATTAGCTGTGTTCCTCTTGTTTGGGTACTCAGGGTGTTCAACTCCCAAATGATTTATTCTTTTAAGTTTTTTTCTCTTCCTCAACATCTATGGGTCAAACCAGGTGCTACATCATTTAGAAAGTCACTACACAAATCCCATTCCTTAGATTGCTGGCTGGCTGCAAACAATTTGGAGAGAATTTTATGATTAGTGATAAAATTGAGTCATTTTGTGTAATATGGATCAGTTTATGTAATAATAATAAAAATCAATAAAGGTGAATGGGTTCTTAGCTTATGAAATTTGAATGATTTGTTGTATTATCAGATAATCCCATTGATATGTACATCAGATTCATACCTTTTTTGGTTTATATTAGCAGTGTTAGAATTGTTTTAAATTTGGTAGAAAAAGTAGTATTACTGTTAGATTGAATTCCTAGCTTACATTTCATTTCATTTTACCATCAGTAGAATTCATTCTACTAAATATGGTGTGAAATTCAATTTTACATAGTGCAATTACATGTTTGTTGATACTTATTGCAACTCTCTCAGATTAAAACCTAATAAATAACAACATCAGTAGAATTCATTTATAGATTAATTTGTTACATTTTCTCTCTCTAAAACCAGAGAAAAAACCTAAGCAAAAAATAAGAACAAATCTTCCGTCGCTCCCTCTTCTTACTCAGATTTAGTCCATTAAGGACTAGATCTGGGTAGGAATCCGCCCATAGTTGAGTTCCTACATCTGTATATTAAGTTTATTTAATTTTCTCTGGTTCATAGTGATTTTCTCCTTCTATAAAACCCTAAACCCAATTCTATCATGAATCTCTACCCTATGCTTGGATAATCTTCAATTCCACCGACCCTAGTGATGCTATAGCCTTCATTAGCTGCTATATTGTGTTTTCTTCATGTTTCATTCAGATTTTTATTGATATGATGGTTCTGATTCATCCGTGAAGTTCTGAATTTCCGATGCTGCTAACTCTCAATTGGATCTTGGTGGTGACGTTATTTTTGGGTTGATCGAGCTTTTCTTCTACAACATCCAATTTTTCAAGTTCTTCTAAACCTGGTAATTTTTCATCACCTCCTGTAGACTTGAAGGTATTTTTTCTTGAAGACTCGGGTTCCTGAATACCCTTCTTTTCTAAAGTCCTTGTTATTTGTAACAAGTCATTCATGTTAATCCCTGACACTTAGCAGTTGAGTCAAAAATTCCTTTCAATACATACCCATCAAGCAACCTTTTACCTATCTTTTCGACCTTGTTTGTGTTCTCCTGTAATCCTGCTGGTTGCCTCCTTCAACCTTTTTGGATTGTTTGTCTGTCTGCATTTATTCAATCCTTCAGCCTCCTTTTGAAGCTAAAGTTAATCCCTGTAAGGATAATTTAATTATGTTTGCCTTGATTTAACCCTGTTTTGGAGGTCTCACAATGGTTTGTCTGTGAGGCTTTTGTGTCTTTGTGTTGTTGTATCTACTAAGGTTTAGATGTTTCCTTGAGAGTTTGAGTTCCTAGACAAGTTTCAAGTGTTGCTGATGGGGTTAGTTCATTAATCTACTTTGGGATTCTTTTGAATGAGTTACTATGACTTTGGGCATGTACCTTCTATCTTTGAGAAGGGTATACCATATCATCAGGGAATAATGATTACTCATCCTATTGCGAGCAAGTATCCTTCATTCTTTGTTTAATTCCAAGTCCGAGGAAGAGAAAAGTGAGTCGTATGAAGAAGATAAGGATTGAAATATTTGGGCACTATGCTTATTCAGTTTCTCCTTCTCCAAAATAATTTTAAGTTCAGATTGTAAGATGTTTAATAGTGAGTTCAACCACTACCACCCAAGGACAATTTCAACCAGCATCAGAAGCTCCCAGTCGAATCGCCATCAATTCAGAAACATGCACCTTATTATATGAACCATTTGAAGTATTTCAGGTTCCTTGTCACAATTTAGCACGAATAGCCTATTAGTCTCATGGCATACTCATGGGTCGGTGGATACTATAGATCGTTATCTGCTTCATTAGTTATATTATCTTAGTTTTCCCGTTAATTGTAGTCGAGTGTAAGTCTTAGTGTATCATCTCTCTATATTTCTAGTTTACTAAAGCACATCTCTAGTCCGTACTGTAGGTTAGTTACTAGCATCCTATATTGGTATCATAATCTCTGTAAGTGCTATATCTATAAAGCATAGTTGTAATAGGTATTGTAGTTCTTAGGTCTGGTCTATATAGTACCTTGCTTCTATTTATTGTTGGAATTAAGTACAATAATCGAATGAAAATGGGAAATAATACTTAGATTACACTGAAAGTAGTAACAAATAACTCAATAAACTTAGTAGAGGCACGTATGAGATACGCTGAGCTAAAGATAATATTGCCTGCTACTCCTCTGAGATGCTATAGCAATTTACAAATTACCTCAGGATACAACTATTTGTTAGTTCACCTCTATGTGTAGCATACACAGAGAGAACCCTTAGAACTTGGCAGCAAAAATGAAAAAACAAAAGCACAAATCGAAACTACAACCAGTTTAGATAAATATAAAAACTAATTTATGTTTCGTAAACTATGATGTTTTCAGTAAACTAATTTCTGTTAAACAAAGTTTCGTAAACTAATTTCGTAAACAAAGAAGTAGTTATACAAAATTTTGTTTCGTAAACTACAACTTGTTTAAGATAAGAACTCGATTTTTTGTTTCGTAAACTTAAAAGAAATTGTTTCTGAAAGCATAAGTAAAGAATAAGAATTTCAGAAGAGAAGAGTTAAAGGTATGGTTTACAAATGAAGTTTACAACTCGTATTTATAGCAAGAAAATGTTCGAACGTTGGAAGAGAATCCAAAGCACGACAGACTGTCCGTGATTCACGCATCTCGAACGTTGCAAAAGTAAGGTAAAAAATCGCGTTAAAAGAACAGTGCACACGCATTCAAAATTTTCGAGATTCTTCTCGAGGAAAACAGTGTGTACAGGTGTCAAGAAAACCGTGTGACACGCGTGAAAGAAGATGCTTCTCGAGGTCGCATCGGTTATCCAAAACCGAGAAGGCAAAGAATAAAATTCTTTACATGTGTGGGAGAAGCGTGTGGTAAATTTCAGTAAAAATAAAGGATGGGTCGGATACACCCACACCCACACCCACACCCACACCCACTCCCACTCCCACGCCCTCGCCCTCGCCCACGCCCACGCCCACGCCGAGCCGAGCCGAGCCGAGCCGAGCGAGCGGGAAAGGCAATAAGAAATGCAATAAGGTTTAGGCAACCTTGCCATAGTCTAGGGCTTTCCCCATACACAAAGGTCTAAAGACCCAAAGGACCATACCCTTAAGGCTAAACCAATGCTATTTAAGTCTAAAACTCTTAGTGTTTTAGTCTATATGGGACTAATGTTTTATTCATTCACATGAAAAAACATCTAGGGAGCAATAGGTCTTGGGATCAAAACATGGTCCATGCATTTTTTTGATTAAAACAAAACATTGTTTTTTCTAACAATCCCCCACATGAATAATAAAACATGTCGATAAAGCACGATAAAACATAAGGCAACAAAATAGGCTAAGGTGTCCCAAGGATTGAACCTTAACTTAGTGAGAGGTTACCCGAATCGCTTGTTGATACGGTGAACGCAATGTCTTGAACCGCCAACAAAGAATGCAATTCAGAAATAACAGCCACACTTGATGCCTCAACGGAAAAAAAAAGCAATTTGCCAAGCTCTTGCGGTTGTGCCCATTTTGGCCGTGGGCTAAAATCCCGGACTTAATGAATGTCTCTAGAGAATCAGCTCATATTCTCATAGGAAGCGGCCACACTTCCAACATCCACAAAGGTGGGTCCATAAAGAGTGTCCTGCCACACCCCGCTTTAATCAAAGCCATGGTACCCATTAAGATCGCAAAAGATCATCCTTAATTTCTGCAGGCAGTACTATCGCACGATTACACCATAGGGAGGGACAAAGATAGTGCTTTCTCAATATCACCATAAATTAGTTGTCTCATTAAACCTTGATCTTGGAAATCCAATCACAAGGTTGAGTATCCTTCATGGTGATTTATTCAATGAGCTTAAGTCCCATCCCCCTCGATGTAAATTTAACTTTCTCTCTGGTTAAGCCTTTTGTCAAAGGATCTGCAAGATTATCTTTGGATTTTACAAAGTCTATCGAGATAATACCAGTAGAGAGTAGTTGTTTCACCGTCTTATGTCTTCTTCGTATATGTATAGACTTCCCGTTGTATACATTGTTCTTTGCGCAACCAAGAGCAGCTTCACATCACAAAGTGGATGGCAATTGAAGACACAAGCTTGGGCAGTGGAATTCCTCCTGTGAAACATCGCATCCATTTAGCTTCCTCTCCAGCTTTTTCCAAGGCTATAAACTCAGACTCCATAGTGGATTTAGCTATACATGTCTGTTTGGTAGACTTCCATGAGACAGACGCACCTCCAAGCAAGAAGATGTACCCACTAGTAGATTTGCACTCTTGAGTCGATATCCGATTGGCATCACAATACCCTTCAAAGACAAGCAGGATACTTCCCAAAACTTAAGCAATAGTTTGAGGTCCCTCTCAGGTAACGTAAAACTCGAAGAGAGCATTCCGGTGATCCTGCCCCCTGGGTTGCAAGTATACCTGCTTAATCTACTCACAGAGTAAGCAATATCAGGTCTTGTACAGTTCATAAGATACATAAGACTACCAATAATGCGAGAATACTCAAGTTGATCAATACCCTCACCCTTGTTCTTTTTCAATTTACAAGTTGGATCAAATGGAGTAGACGCGGGTTTAGCATTTTCATAATTAAATCTCTTTAATACGGTTTCAGCATAATGAGATTGACTAAGACTATATCCATCAGACGTCTTTCTGATTTTCATCCCTAAGATTACATCAGTAGGGCCTAAGTCTTTCATGTCAAAATTATCTCTAAGCATGCTTTTAATGGTATTAATAATATCAAGGTTGCTGCCTAATATGAGCATATCAACAACATATAGGAAAACAATAACATGAGATTCATACACAGATTTAATGTAAACACATTTATCAGATTCATTAACCTTGAAACCATTAGTTATCATAACATGATCAAATTTTTCATGCCACTGTTTAGGTGCTTGTTTTAAACCGTAAAGAGATTTGTTTAACTTGCATACTTTGTTTTCATAACCTTTTACTATAAAGCCTTCAGGTTGATCCATATAAATTTCTTCATTCAATTCACCATATAGAAAAGCAGTTTTAACATCCATATGATGTATATGCAAATCATAAATTGAAGCAATAGCAATCAACATTCTAATCGAGGTGATTCTAGAGACTGGTGAATAGGTATCAAAGAAATCTACTCCTTCCTGTTGTCTATAGCCTTTAGCTACCAACCTAGCTTTATATTTATCTATAGTTCCATCTGTTCTAAGTTTCCTTTTGAACACCCATTTGCAACCTATGGATTTACTTCCAGGAGGCAAGTCTACAAGCTCCCAAGTTTCATTTTGCTGAATGGACTCCCATTCATTTAATGAAGCTTCTTCCCAGAAAGGAGCTTCTGGAGAAGTCATAGCTTCCTTATAGGTTTGGGGTTCAGACTCTACTGTAAGAGTCAAAAAATCAGGGCCAAAACTTGTTTCAGTTCTAACCCTCTTACTTCTTCTTGGTTCAGTCTCATACTCCAAAGTTGGAGTTTGACTAGTCGATGGAACATCCGGGAGATCATCATGGACCTTTTTACGAGGTCCAGACCTTAAAGGAAATATGTGTTCATAAAACACAGCATCTCTTGATTCCATTATGGTGTTCAGACCAATGTTATTGTGGTTTAACTGATGACCATAAACCTGTGAGCATTTGTATGCTCAGGATATCCTATGAAAACACAGTCAATTGTTTTAGGACCTATTTTAGTTTTCTTGGGATGAGGAATGGCCACCTTGGCCAAACACCCCCACACTTTAAAGTATGCATAGGAAGGTTGTTTACCATTCCACAATTCGTAGGGAGTTTTATCTGATTTTTAAATGGAACTCGGTTCAAAATATAGCATGCCGAGAGGATAGCTTCCCCCACAAGTTCGAAGATAACCCTGAACTTGTTAACATAGCATTTACCATATCTATGAGTGTTCTATTTTTCTTTCGGCTACACCATTCGATTCAGGTGAATATGGTGCAGTGGTTTCATGAATGATTCCATTATTTTTACAAAACTCTCCTATGGGTATCACATACTCACCGCCACGGTCAGACCTAAGGGTTTTAATCTTAACTCCTTTTTGGTTTTCTACTTCAAGTTTATAAAACTTGAAAGCCTCTAAGGCCTCATCTTTACTTCTAAGAAGATGAACCTGACAGAGATCGTGAGTAATCATCTATGAAAGTGATATACCATTTTCTACCACCTCTTGTTGGTGTTGATTTCAAGTCTCCTAAATCCGAGTGTATTAATTCCAAAGGAACTGTTCTACGTTCAACACTTTTATTAAATGGTTTTCTTGCATATTTAGATTCAACACAGATTTCACATCTTTGTTTTTTATCAAAGTTTATTTTTGGTATGCAACCTAAATTAGCAAGTCTTTCTAGCGATTTGAAATTAACATGCCCAAGTCTATCATGCCAAACATGTGAGGAGTCACAAACATAAACAGAAGAAGATGCATTAACATTCAATTTCAAATCAGATACACTAAGCTTAATCATGTTATCGGTAACATAACCTTTTCCTACGAATTCACCATGCTTAGAAATCACAACAGTATTGGACTACAGCAACAATTTTAAAACCTTTTCCTAGCAGGATGGTTTACGAGATGAGATTTTTGCATATGTCTGGGACGTAGAATACGTCATTCAATGCGAGAGTTTTCCTGAAGTTAGCTTCAGTCGACCTTACCTTTCCCCACCACTTTCGCGGTGGAAGAATTTCCCATGAACAATTTCTCATCATCTCCTACTATGGCATAGGAGGAGAAAGCATTTCTGAATTTACAGACATGCTTGGTGGCTCCAGAATCAATCCACCAGTCTCTCACATTAGTCATACTAGAGACAAGGTCGACTTCAGACACCATGCCAGTGAAATATCCTGAGTCCTCTACTATGTTTGCCTTATTTTTCTGTTTTGGATCATATTTGATCCTTTTAGGGGCCTTACAGTCTTTAGCCATATGTCCAGGTTTACCACAATTAAAACAGTCGCCTTTGATGGTGTGCTTAGTGACACCACCTCTAGGCTCAAAATTGTTACCTCTGGGTTTTCGACGTCTGTTACGTCTATTACCCATTTTGCTGGATTCTCCAGGAGTTTTCTTTGAAGCAGCTTTATCGTCCAAAACATGAGCTTTGTTGGACATGTTTTTGCTCAGCATCATGCTCTTGTCCTTGCTGCACATCAGCTCCTCAACCTGGATCTTTTTGCCAAGCTCCACCATGGTGATTTCACGAGTCTTGTGTCGCAGCCTCCTCTTGTATTCGCTCCATGAGGGTGGAGGCTTTTCAATCACAGTCGATACTTGTAGAGCTTCATCAAAAGTCAAGCCTTCAGCAAGAATCTCGCTGATGAGGAGTTGAAGTTCAAAGAACTGTTCTACCACAGGCTTTTCGTCAGTCATGTTGTATTCTAAGAACTTAGCCATCAAGAACTTACTTCCAAAGACTTAAAGATGATATTTTTCTTCTAGAGCTTCCCATAAATCAAAAGCATTAAAATCTTCTTTTGCATTATAGAAGTCATACAAGGAGTCATCAAGATAGTTAAGAATATGATTCTTGCACAAATAATTCTTCCTATTCCATCTGTCCAATTTATCTTCATTACCACGGCGATGAAGTTTTCTCGAGGGTTTTTCTAAAGCATATCCATCTAACCTTTGGTCGTTTAGGAAGAATAGCATTTTAGACTGCCATCTCTTAAAGTCCTTACCACTGAACTTTGGTGGTTTTTCTACAGTATTCTTTCCCATGTTTTTACAACAAAGAATATTACAGTATTACAATATTACAATAAGGCACGATATTACCTTTAGATTGTTGGAATTAAGTACAATAATCGAATGCAAATGGGAAATAATACTTAGATTACACTGAAAGTAGTAACAAATAACTCAATAAACTTAGTAGAGGCACGTATGAGATACGCTGAGCTAAAGATAATATTGCCTGCTACTCCTCTGAGATGCTATAGCAATTTACAAATTACCTCAGGATACAACTACTGTTAGTTCTCCTCTATGTGTAGCATACAGAGAGAACCCTTAGAACTTGGCAGCAAAAATGAAAAAACAAAAGCACAAATCGAAACTACAACCAGTTTCAGATAAATATAAAAACTAGTTTATGTTTCTGTAAACTATGATGTTTCGTAAACTAATTTCGTTAAACAAAGTTTTCAGAACTAATTTCGTAAACAAAGAAGTAGTTATACAAAATTATGTTTCGTAAACTACAACTTGTTTAAGATAAGAACTCGATTTTTTGTTTTGTAAACTTAAAAAGAAATTGTTTCGAAAGCATAAGTAAAGAATAAGAATTTGAAGAGAAGAGTTAGAAAGGTATGGTTTACAAATGAAGTTTACAACTCGTATTTATAGCAAGAAAATGTTCGAACGTTGGAAGAGAATCCAAAGCACGACAGACTGTCCGTGATTCACGCATCTCGAACGTTGCAAAAGTAAGGTAAAAAATCGCGTTAAAAGAACAGTGCACATGCATTCAAAATTTTCGAGATTCTTCTCGAGGAAAACAGTGTGTACAGGTGTCAAGAAAACCGTGTGACACGCGTGAAAGAAGATGCTTCTCGAGGCTGTCGATTATCAAAGAATAAAATTCTTTACATGTGTGGGAGAAGCGTGTGGTAAATTTCAGTAAAAATAAAGGATAGGTCGGATACACCCACACCCACACCCACACCCACACCCACTCCCACTCCCACGCCCACGCCCACGCCCACGCCGAGCGTGAGCCGAGTCTGGCAAGCACCGCGCGAACGGGAAAGGCAATAAGAAATGAAATAAGGTTTAGGCAACCTTGCCATAGTCTAGGGCTTTCCCCATACACAAAGGTCTAAAGACCCAAAGGGCCATACCCTTAAGGCTAAACCAATGCTATTTAAGTCTAAAACTCTTAGTGTTTTAGTCTATATGGGACTAATGTTTTATTCATTCACATGAAAAAACATCTAGGGAGCAATAGGTCTTGGGATCAAAACATGGTCCATGCATTTTTTTGATTAAAACAAAACATTGTTTTTTCTAACATTTATATTAGTAGTATTCCAGCTGCGGACACAATTCGATAGCTTCACTATGGATAAAGAAAAAGAAAATGGTAGATGGGCACATAATGTACGAACATTTCACCTCAGCACCGGAGTACAAAGGCATGAATTTAACTCATATCAATTGCATCGGAATCCTTCGCCAACAACCAAGTTCCTTTGGGCACACTCGTGTCCACCAAAACTACAACTTTTCTTGTGAAAAGCATTCGTCGAAGGCCAAAGGTCCCTCGACAACCTCACCAGTTCCATATTTTACCCCCAATGCAATTCTAATCAAGAGTATGCAGCTCACCCTGTGCTCCTCTACCATGTTATTTCCCATCCAATTGTAATTTTCGACTATGCGGGTATCACTTACCCTAGTGTAACAGCTTTTTAGTAATCTAATAAATTTCATGCTTCAAAAAAAAAAATAGAATTCATTATAGAAAACAACATAGTGAAGGAAAATAGCAGCTTCAAAATTAGTCTAAAATTATGATTAGTCATTAAAATACAAACTGAAATGGGATCTATCTATAATAACAAAAACACAAGATCTAGATCAGATGGGGTAACTAATACAGAATCACCGAAAAATAAAAATTGGTACAAAACTAGTACCATACAACGGAGGACTACTGCAACCACAAGGAAGCAGCAAACAGATGATCATGTAACCCAAAAGTCTACAGAATCATCAGTGAAGGTAACTGCTAGCTATCCAATCTGAAGCCTCATTAGGGCCCAACAAAAAAACAATCACCTTTTGAAAAATAAATAAATTATGATCACAAACCATTAAACTAATTTACTCGTTGATCCACAGATATGAAAGGTTGGTAGACAAGAAAAAAAAAACAACATAAAAACAAGAACAAAGGGATGATAGATCTGAAGAATTGAGTTGAATAAACAGTAAGAGGAGATAAAATAAATGAAAAGATGTAACCGTCGGAAACCTTCGGTATAGGCGGATTCGGAAAGGGATAACTCCCATCATTTCCATTCCAACACACCTATACCGAAAGGTTCCAAAAGATCAAGCTACCTTTCATACTCATCTCTATCTTCTTCTTCAAAAATCTTCTTCTACTGCCAAACCCTAACTTACAGATCTACTTTGGAGAAAGAAGAAGAAGAAAACGGCTGAGAAGAAGAAAGGAAGCAAGACAAACGGAGGGAGAGAGGGCTATTTATAAAGGACCCCCAGATTAGGGCAATAAGGGGAACTGTAAATTACTTACATACCCCGTAATATTTAATTTTTGATAAAGAGAGAGTAAATTGAGCAGAGGACATCACTTTTGAGATGATATCTCATCGTCAATTTTTTAGATGGTGAAAACATTATTCTGAATATAATTGAACCAACAGGATGGATTGGTAATGGAAAGGACATATTCGAGATGTATAGACTCATTTTTGTCACTTTCTTTTTTTTCCCACACGTGAAGACCCACATATGTGCACAAATTCACTAACAGTTTTGGACCGGTGCACAAATTCACTAACAATTTTGGACCCAAAAGGTAATGGATTGGGGCATTTTCGAAAGCTGTCAACAATGGGGCATTTTTCCGGGGTTGCATTCAATTTTATGGTTCTTTTTAAATTTTCCCCTGGATCTACACAATCAATTACGACTAGCTTTTCATCTCCATATTTTAAATACTCAAGCACCTTCAATATATGCAAGTCATCAACCACTTTCCTGTTAAGCGGTGGTATTTGCCATTGCAATTGCACTAGAGTTTGTTTTGTTGTTTGTTGTTTGACAAAACTTTGATTTAACAAAACTTTGTTTTGTTCATGGAACTTGTTTAGATTTTGGTAATACTGGTTTGGGCCTTATTGAGACTTTATGGGGTTAGGTATTATTAGGGTTAGCAAGATGACCACTATATAATGCTCCTTTAGAATGTCTTTGTAGCTAAAAAACCTAGCTGTCTTCTCCACCTCTCTCTCTCTCTCTCTCTCTTTTCTCTTTAGATCTACTCCTCTGTTCTGTGATTTGAAATTTTATCTCTACAAAATGTTAATAGAAACAGAAGATGGGAATGAATAGGGTAGGTTTTTGTATGGAAATCCTCGAATACAACATCACAAATGAATCATTTCGGTCATAATGACTTATCCTCTCAAATTCAATTTTTTTCTTAGAGTGCAGCAAGTTCAGCTTATTGTTCTTGTGGATGTTATGCAGGGAACTTTTAGGAATTTAAAGATTGGTGGTGAAATGGAATCAGTTGATGTAGTAACAATTAAAAAAAAAAGAGTTGAAAGTGTTTGTTAGCATCTTGAATTCGAATTATGGTCATATTGTGTAACAATTTTTTCATTTAATCTGTGATATTTATGTTTCCTCCGAATGTAAATTTACTCTAGCTGAAAGCAACTTCTTAGAATTTGGTGTTTAGGCAAAGTAGAATTAGTAATACATTTCATAGCAAATTAGTGAAATTTTATAGCTAACTAAATTAACGGACAATTTCCAGCTGATTTGAGTCATTTTGAATGTTTTTTTTTTTTTTTTTGTTTGCATGTTTGCTTTGATCAATGTCATTTTGAATGTAACTTAATAAGAAATTCGATTGAATTATTTAGCAACCGGTTTCTGATTTTGCATTGTCCAGAGTTTCAGTTAAAAGTACAGCTCAATGAGATTGATACTTTATCCACTCTCATAATGCTAGAGGTGTTTCAACTGCAAAACTGGCCTTGCAGCTATATCTTAATTCTTGAACGTAGAATAATGCACTTTTGATGAATCTCATCACTTCGTTTGTTAATAATGTTCTCTCAATGTGAAATATAGCAATTCTAGATGTCTTTCGATGCCTACAAACTATGTGGTGAAAAAGTTTACTACTGTAAAGTGAGAAGTTAAGTTTCTACAACCTAAAGAAATTAGCTGACGTTAAGAATATTTAAGAAAAGAAAAGACAAGTTCAAAACACAAGGGAAAAAACCAAACCAAATATGAATTGATGGAGGCTTCTTTGTTTCGTGAACTCTTAAAACGAGTAGCTTTTATCTCTATGTTAAATACTCTAGCGCCATCAATTAATTGCAAGTCATTTGATCACTTTCTTGTGGTTGTGCAAGACTAAGTTGATGATGATTCCATGAAGAATTATTAGAATGAAAGAAAAAATAAACAACATTTGGCATCCATGCCTGTGGCCTACTGCTCATCCGTCATTACACATTAAGGGTTTTAAAGGAAAGCAACAAAGATGTACATAGCCCAAACCAAAAAAGGGATTGGGAATGAGTCTACATCATTTACATCAGTCTACGTACTTACTACTCTGTAAAATGATAATAGAAAAAGTTGAGAAACAGAAGAAGAAATTAGTTGGAAAAAGGACACAAAAGAAACCTTTTGGATTTGAACTCCCGAAATACCAAAACAAGAAGAACACACCTACTTAGAAGGCGCTAGACCAGAAATGAAATTTGAGAGGATAAATCATTATGACAGAAAATAGTTCAGTTGTGATGTTGTGTGTGGGAATTCCCATCCAAATCTCATTCCCAATCGGCCAAAGTTAGAACTAAGAACTAAGATAGGGTTTTGGTTAAGCTTAAGAAGACACAGACAAAGATATTAAGACGCAGACAAGATATAACTAACTGAAAGAAGACTTTCTTTGATTATATTCGTACTTACACTTTCAAAGGAGATACAAGATATTTATACATGGAGTACCTTGAACTTCAAGACAAAATAACTTCCTAACTAAAACAGGTTTCCTAAAATACAATTTCCGTAACCAACAGGGTATCGTGTGTCACTTGACACACGTACTAGATGATGAGTTAACACCCTCCCGCAAGCGTAACGGGTTCTCCTGAACCATTAGATTGAACCGTAATGAAGAAAACCGATCTTTAGAGAGTGGTTTTGTAAAGATATCCGCAATTTGATCTTTAGATGATATAAAACGAACATCAAGAAGTTTGGAAGAAACCTGATCTCGAACAAAACGATAGTCGATTTCTATATGCTTTGTTCTTGCATGAAAGATAGGATTAACCGTGAGATAAGTTGCACCAAGATTATCACACCATAATATAGGAGGAGAACATGTAGATATACAAAGCTCCGAGATGAGTGACTGAATCCACATAATTTCAGCAGTAGCAATAGCAAGACCTCGATATTCAGCTTCAGTACTAGAATGACAAACTGTTTTCTGTTTACGAGTACTCCAGGAGAAAATATTTCCACTCAAATAAACACAATATCCACTAGTATAACGACGATCTTCAAGAGAACTAGCCCAATCAGAATCAGTGTATGCACTAAAAGATAATTGCAAAGAAGGTGACGGTCGAAGAAGTATACCGAAGGTACTTGTACTCTTGAGATAACGAAGAATACGCTTAACCAATCCCCAGTAAAATTCGGTAGGAGCATGCATAAATGTACAGACTATATTAACAACATATGCAAGATCTGGTCGAGTGAACGTTAAATATTGATACTACGATATTCAGTAGCATCAGTTAATAAAGTACTACGATCAGAATAAATATCACCAGATGTACTTAGTGGAGTGTGAATTGGTTTGACTCCATCCATCTTTGCTCGAATAAGAAGATCATGAGCATAACGTTGTTGAGAAAGAAATAAACTAGAAGAAGTGCGAGTCACCTCAATGCCAAGAAAGTAAGACAAAGAACCAAGGTCTTTAATTGCAAATTCTTGTTGTAAGCGACTGAGAACAGAAGCAATACATGTGGTACTTGAACCGGTAACGATAATGTCATCCACATAGACCAACAAATAAATAGTACCATAAGTTCCATTGTAGATAAACAAAGAAAAGTCACACTTTGAAGTAATAAACCCAATTTGTAGAAAAAAGTACTAAGTCTGTGGTACCATGCACGAGGATCCTATTTAAGCCCATAAAGAGAACGATGTAAGTTGCTAACATGTGTGGGAAAACAAGAATCTACATACCCCGGAGGCTGTTTCATATACACTTCTTCTTGAAGTTCTCCATGTAAAAAGGCATTTTGCACATCTAGCTGATGAATTGGCCAGTTTGAAGATAAAGCCAATGCAAGTATAATTCGTATAGTACGTGGTTTAACAACTGGACTAAACGTTTCAAAAAAATCAATTCCCTCTTGTTGATTGTAACCTTTTGCAACCAAACGAGATTTGCGATGTGCAATTGTACCATCAAGATTTCTTTTGATACAAAATACCCACTTGCATCCAATAACATTCATGGAAGGATCATATGGCACTAACGACCATGTATCATTTCAAAATAATGCATTAATCTTGTCGTCGGATGAAGTACGCCATTCCGGATCCTTATGAGCCTGTGAAATACAAGTTGGTTCACTCAGCGAATCACATATCCGTGCATATTTAGAATTAGGTTTAAAGATGCCGTCCTTAGCCCTTGTCACCATTGGATGTACCGGAATAATGGGTTGTACAGCAGAAGCATGATCACTGGAGTCTGCTGGCAGTTGTGTGGACGTTGACTTATCAACAGAAGATACTAGAGATGGTTGTGGAGACCAACTATTGGATGAAACAGGTGTAGACGGGATAAAAGTATCATCATTAATAATGCTAGCAGATTGAATTAGTTGTAAATGTGCTGATGGCGGCTGCTGTTCAACTGAAGTTAGACTTTGTGGAGACCGACGAGAAGTTGGCTGCTGAATACGTGGAGATTGGATGACTGTATATGAAGTCATCAGTTGCTGTTCAACTGATGTTGGACGTTGGGAAGACCGAGGAGATAGTGGCTGCTGATCACTAAGCATAAGTTGGCGAATTGTAGATAGGGGTGTAGATGACCGAGTAGAAGATGCTGAATCTGGCAACAACGGAGAGACAATAGGACGAGGAGAAGGCAAAGAAACAGATAGGGGAGAAGATTTAGTTACCTGTGAAGAAGTCGATGCCGGTGAAGGTGAAGTCACGGGTGAAAAGAGAAAGGTAGTCTCATCAAAAATAACATGACGACTAACGTATATTCAACCCGTAGGAATATGAAGACACTTATCACCTTTGTGAGATGGACTATAGCCAACAAAAACACAAGGAGAAGAAATAGACTCCATTTTGTGAGACCTATAAGGACGTAAGTGAGGATAACATAGACAACCGAAAACACGAAGAGAAGTATAATCCGGTGGGAAACCAAAAAGAGCTTCATATGGGGAAGAATTATTAACAGAGGTCGAAGGAACACGATTCATTAAATAACAAGAAGTGTAAAATGAATCATACCAATATGAAGACGGCACAGAAGCCATATTTAGAATTGTAAGACCAGTTTCACGAATATGATGATGACGACGTTCAACCAAACCATTTTGCTCAGAAGTATGTGGACATGAGAAACAATGAAAAATCCCAAGTTTCTGGAGATGCAGAGTAAGTTTGCGATACTCAAGAGCATTGTCAGACTGAAATATATTTATCTTGCGATTAAAAAGATTTTCAACATGCTTTTGAAACAAAAAGAATATAGAAAAAATATCAGATTTTTGAGACATAGGAAACATCCAAGTAAAACGACTATACGCATCGATAAAAATGGCATAATATTTGTAACCTTCATTAGATAAATTATGAGAGGGTCCCCATACATCCGAGACAATTAAATCTAAAGGATTCAAATAAATAGTTGTACTGGATTTAAATGGTAACTTATGACTCCTATGTTCATGACACAATGAACAAAAACTAATAGTTTTGTTGGAAACTAGAAGAGAAAACTGAGAAATAACTTTGCGAACTGTGCGCATCATGGGGTGTCCCATTCTATCATGCCAGGCCTGTAAACTAGCACGTTCACCTACGCAAGCTTGAGGATATTGAAACGAAGTATCAAGTTGATAGAGACCACCCTTTATACTACCGCAAAGAAGAACCTTCCCGGTACATCGATCCTTCACAAGACAAAAATTTGGATGAAATTCAAATAAGACATTATTATCAGTGGTAAGACGAGAAACAAATAAGAGATTATGAGAGATTTTGTGTGCAAAGAGAACATTCAGAAGCTGCAACTTATGATTGGGAGTTCCTAAAATAGAGGAACCAACATTATAAATTGGTATAAGAACCATTACCCATCCGTATTTGATCAGACTAAAGATATTGCTTGGAAATTAAAGACGAGAGAAATCATTAGTTATATGATCTGAAAGCACCACTATCGGGAGTCCATGAGGGTGATGGAAGTAAGATGGGTCCATGAGAAGCATAAGCATGAGGTACAGAGGCTGGTGGTTGACGCACAAGGTCGAAAACTACGGTCAAATATGTTCCAACAGTCCTTAGCTTCATGGTTCAGAGTCGACTGTGAGTTGACACTTGGTTTTCGAACGATTGCGCTGTGATGAAGAAGTTGTATTCAAATTTCTCATTTGGTAGGAAATCTAGACGTGTTTCTTGAACCAAAGTTGGGCCGAGATGAACCGATCGTATTGATTAGGCGATTTGCGGAGGTGGAATTAGTTGGGCCTGAGCTGTAAACTCAGAAAACGAGATGAATTTGAGAAAATTACGAACTGGTGCAGCAAGATTATCCACGAGATGTGTGTTCATTGCTTTGTGCTGATTCTCAATGCATAGTTCAAAAGTGAGAAGAAAGGTAAGAAAATATTCTACTGATGCAAGAGAGCTCATCGTTGTAGTCAAAGAAGTAACGATAGTATCATATATGAACTGTCAAGACCAAAGATGAACACAATGTCGATATTCTTGTCGGTAACTGTGGTATTAGTAGCAAGAAGATTATCCACCAAATTTCGAGCATAATTAATATATTCTCTCATGGTTTTAGACCCTTTCTTAAGAGCACTAATTCACAATGAAGATGGTGAATTTGAGCATCAGATTTAGGAGGCATATTGAGCTTCAAGAGAGTCCCAGATTGCTTTTTGAAGTTCTAAGACGATGAACATGATGAAAAATAGCAGGTGTAAGAGAAGAGAACAACCAACTTACTAGTATTTTATCTTTTTTTATCCAAGAGAGAAACTTCCACGGCTTAGTGGACTGCACCATCAACAAGAGATGGAACAAGGTGTTGTGCCAGTAATATGACCATCGAGATCATAACCTTGGAGATACGGTAGAAAATTGAGCGCACCAAAACGAAGTAATTGGTTTCATCTAATTTGACAATGATGATATGATGAGGTTGGGAAAATTGGGCAGGCGACATTGTTGAGATTGTAGAGCGAGATACTTGAGTTGATAAATGAAGTAGTTGACGACAGAGTTGAGGATGCAGTTGACATGATGTAGAATTGAAGGTAGTTGATGAAAAAAGGACCTAAACCTAGCCGATACCAAGTTAGAACTAAGAACTAAGATAGGGTTTTGGTTAAGCTTAAGAAGACACAGACAAAGATATTAAGACGCAGACAAGATATAACTAACTGAAAGAAGACTTTCTTTGATTATATTCGTACTTACACTTTCAAAGGAGATACAAGATATTTATACATGGAGTACCTTGAACTTCAAGACAAAATAACTTCCTAACTAAAACAGGTTTCCTAAAATACAATTTCCGTAACCAACAGGGTATCGTGTGTCACTTGACACACGTACTAGATGATGAGTTAACACCCTCCCGCAAGCGTAACGGGTTCTCCTGAACCATTAGATTGAACTGTAATGAAGAAAACCGATCTTTAGAGAGTGGTTTTGTAAAGATATCCGCAATTTGATCTTTAGATGATATAAAACGAACATCAAGAAGTTTGGAAGAAACCTGATCTCGAACAAAACGATAGTAGATTTCTATATGCTTTGTTCTTGCATGAAAGATAGGATTAACCGTGAGATAAGTTGCACCAAGATTATCACACCATAATATAGGAGGAGAACATGTAGATATACAAAGCTCCGAGATGAGTGACTGAATCCACATAATTTCAGCAGTAGCAATAGCAAGACCTCGATATTCAGCTTCAGTACTAGAACGACAAACTGTTTTCTGTTTACGAGCACTCCAGGAGAAAATATTTCCACTCAAATAAACACAATATCCACTAGTATAACGACGATCTTCAAGAGAACCAGCCCAATCAGAATCAGTGTATGCACTGAAAGATAATTGCAAAGAAGGTGACGGTCGAAGAAGTATACCGAAGGTACTTGTACTCTTGAGATAACGAAGAATACGCTTAACCAATCCCCAGTAAAATTCGGTAGGAGCATGCATAAATTGACAGACTATATTAACAGCATATGCAAGATCTGGTCGAGTGAACGTTAAATATTGATACTACGATATTCAGTAGCATCAGTTAATAAAGTACTACGATCAGAATAAATATCACCAGATGTACTTAGTGGAGTGTGAATTGGTTTGACTCCATCCATCTTTGCTCGAATAAGAAGATCATGAGCATAACGTTGTTGAGAAAGAAATAAACTAGAAGAAGTGCGAGTCACCTCAATGCCAAGAAAGTAAGACAAAGAACCAAGATCTTTAATTGCAAATTCTTGTTGTTAGCGACTGAGAACAGAAGCAATACCTGTAGTACTTGAACCGGTAATGATAATGTCATCCACAAAGACCAACAAATAAATAGTACCATAAGTTCCATTGTAGATAAACAAAGAAGAGTCACACTTTGAAGTAATAAACCCAATTTGTAGAAAAAAGTACTAAGTCTGTGGTACCATGCACGAGGATACTATTTAATCCCATAAAGAGAACGATGTAAGTTGCAAACATGTGTGGGAAAACAAGAATCTACATACCCCGGAGGATGTTTCATATACACTTCTTCTTGAAGTTCTCCATGTAAAAAGGAATTCTGCACATCTAGCTGATGAATTGGCTAGTTTGAAGATAAATCCAATGTAAGTATAATTCGTATAGTACACGGTTTAACAACCAGACTAAACATTTCAAAAAAATCAATTCCCTCTTGTTGATTGTAACCTTTTGCAACCAAACGAGATTTGCGATGTGCAATTGTACCATCAAGATTTCTTTTGATACGAAATACCCACTTGCATCCAATAACATTCATGGAAGGATCATATGGCACTAACGACCATGTATCATTTCAAAATAATGCATTAATCTTGTCGTCGGATGAAGTACGCCATTCCGGATCCTTATGATCCTGTGAAATACAAGTTGGTTCACTCAGCGAATCACATACCAGTGCATATTTAGAATTAGGTTTAAATATTCCGTCCTTAGACCTTGTCACCATTGGATGTACCGGAATAATGGGTTGTACAGCAGAAGCATGATCATTGGAGTCTGCTGGAAGTTGTGTGGACATTGACTTATCAACAGAAGATACTAGAGATGGTTGTGGAGACCAACTATTGGATGAAACAGGTGTAGACGGGATAAAAGTATCATCATTAATAATGCTAGCAGATTGAATTAGTTGTAAATGTGCTGATGGAGGGTGCTGTTCAACTGAAGTTAGACTTTGTAGAGACCGACGAGAAGTTGGCTGCTGAATACGTGGAGATTGGATGACTGTATATGAAGTCATCAGTTGTTGTTCAACTGATGTTGGACGTTGGGAAGACCGAGGAGATAGTGGCTGCTGATCACTAAGCATAAGTTGGCGAATTGTAGATAGGGGTGTAGATGACCGAGTAGAAGATGCTGAATCTGGCAACAACGGAGAGACAATAGGACGAGGAGAAAGCAAAGAAACAGATAGGGGAGAAGATTTAGTTACCTGTGAAGAAGTCGATGCCGGTGAAGGTGAAGTCACGGGTGAAAAGAGAAAGGTAGTCTCATCAAAAATAACATGAAGACTAACGTATATTCGACCCGTAGGAATATGAAGACACTTATCACCTTTGTGAGATGGACTATAGCCAACAAAAACACAAGGAGAAGAAATAGACTCCATTTTGTGAGACCTATAAGGACGTAAGTGAGGATAACATAGACAACCGAAAACACGAAGAGAAGTATAATCCGGTGGGAAACCAAAAAGAGCTTCATATGGGGAAGAATTATTAACAGAGGTCGAAGGCACACGATTCATTAAATAACAAGAAGTGTAAAATGAATCATACCAATATGAAGACGTCACATAAGCCATATTTAGAATTGTAAGACCAGTTTCACGAATATGATGATGACGACGTTCAACCAAACCATTTTGCTCAGAAGTATGTGGACATGAGAAACAATGAAAAATCCCAAGTTTCTGGAGATGCAGAGTAAGTTTGCGATACTCAAGAGCATTGTCAGACTGAAATATATTTATCTTGCGATTAAAAAGATTTTCAACATGCTTTTGAAACAAAAAGAATATAGAAAAAATATCAGATTTTTGAGACATAGGAAACATCCAAGTAAAACGACTATACGCATCGATAAAAATGGCATAATATTTGTAACCTTCATTAGATAAATTATGAGAGGGTCCCCATACATCCGAGACAATTAAATCTAAAGGATTCAAATAAATAGTTGTACTGGATTTAAATGGTAACTTATGACTCCTATGTTCATGACACAATGAACAAAAACTAATAGTTTTGTTGGAAACTAGAAGAGAAAACTGAGAAATAACTTTGCGAACTGTGCGCATCATGGGGTGTCCCATTCTATCATGCCAGGCCTGTAAACTAGCACGTTCACCTACGCAAGCTTGAGGATATTGAAACGAAGTATCAAGTTGATAGAGACCACCCTTTATACTACCGCAAAGAAGAACCTTCCCGGTACATCGATCCTTCACAAGACAAAAATTTGGATGAAATTCAAATAAGACATTATTATCAGTGGTAAGATGAGAAACAAATAAGAGATTATGAGAGATTTTGTGTGCAAAGAGAACATTCAGAAGCTGCAACTTATGATTGGGAGTTCCTAAAATAGAGGAACCAACATTATAAATTGGTATAGAAGAACCATTACCCAGCTGTATTTGATCAGGACCAGTATATTCAGTTCGAAATTGAAGACGAGAGAAATCATTAGTTATATGATCTGTAGCACCACTATCGGGAGTCCATGAGGGTGATGGAAGTAAGATGGGTCCATGAGAAGCATAAGCATGAGGTACAGAGGCTGGTGGTTGACGACGCGAAGGTCGAAAACTACGGTCAAATATGTTCCAACAGTCCTTAGCTTCATGGTTCAGACGGTCGCAGAGTTGACACTTGGTTTTCGAACGATTGCGCTGTGATGAAGAAGTTGTATTCAAATTTCTGTTGGTAGGAAATCTAGACGTGTTTGCTGTGTAGTTGGGCCGAGATGCTGCATCAGTTGATTGGGCCGAGCTGGTGCGGGAATTAGTTGGGCCTGAGCTGTAAACTCCAGAAAAACGAGATGAATTTGACGAAAAATTACGAACTGGTGCAGCAAGATTATCCACGAGATGTGTGTTCATTGCTTTGTGCTGATTCTCAATGCATAGTTCAAAAGTGAGAAGAAAGGTAAGAAAATATTCTACAGTAAGAGAGCTCATCGTTGTAGTCAAAGAAGTAACGATAGTATCATATGAACTGTCAAGACCAGCATGAACACAGTGTCGATATTCCTTGTCGGTAACTGTGGTATTAGTAGCAGCAAGATTATCCACCAAATTTCGAGCATAATTAATATATTCTCTCATGGTTTTAGACCCTTTCTGAAGAGTACGAAGCTCACAATGAAGATGGTGAATTTGAGCATCAGATTTAGAGGCATATTGAGCTTCAAGAGAGTCCCAGATTGCTTTTGAAGTTCTAAGACGATGAACATGATGAAAAATAGCAGGTGTAAGAGAAGAGAACAACCAACTTACTAGTATTTTATCTTTTTTTATCCAAGAGAGAAACTACGGTGTAGGGACTGCACCATCAACAAGAGACGCTGAACAAGGTGTTGTGCCAGTAATATGACCATCGAGATCATAACCTTGGAGATACGGTAGGAATTGAGCGCACCAAAACGAGTAATTGGTTTCATCCAGTTTGACAATGATGATATGATGAGGTTGGGAAAATTGCACAGACGACATAACAGAAGATTGTAGAGACGAGATACTTGAGTTGATAACAACGGAAGTAGTTGACGACAGAGTTGAGGATGCAGTTGACATGATGTAGAATTGAAGGTAGTTGATGAAAAAAGGACCTAAACCTAGCTGATACCAAGTTAGAACTAAGAACTAAGATAGGGTTTTGGTTAAGCTTAAGAAGACATAGACAAAGATAATAAGACGCAGACAAAATATAACTAACTGAAAGAAGACTTTCTTTGATTATATTCGTACTTACACTTTCAAAGGAGATACAAGATATTTATACAGGGAGTTCCTTGAACTTCAAGACAAAATAACTTCCTAACTAAAACAGGTTTCCTAAAATACAATTTCCGTAACCAACAGGGTATCGTGTGTCACTTGACACACGTACTAGATGATGAGTTAACAGCCAATTCCTTTTTCTATTATCATTTTCCAGATCGTAGTAAGTAAATCCACAGACAGATTGAGGTGGTGTAGAAGACCGCTAGGTTTTTTTCTATTATCATCTTGCTAAACCCTAAAGAGCTGACCTGATCTAGTTCATTAGGCCCAAACCCAGTTTTGTGTGAACTCATATCTATCCAATAGTTTTGTCAAACAAACTGAAACTATAGTGCAAGTGCAATGGGAAATGTACCACCGAACAACAAACAAGTTAATCTATCTGAAATTCCAAGAGCCTGAACACAGCCTATGTTGCATTGGACGCTGTCAAAAAGCTAAATCCTCTTCTGCCTAAACTAGCTTGTTCATTACTTCATTTACTATATAATGTCTGCCAAAGCGCTTAATAATAGGTCTGTAAATGGCTTTCTTTCTTTAATGTAAACCATTCCTTAAATAAAAAATAAAAAAGAAAGTGAAACTACCACCAAAAAATAGATGCTTCCCAACCAATTAGATGTTGTATGTTTTACTCCACAATATATATACTTCTAGCAAAATCATTTCTCCCAAAGAATTAATCTTAGCAATATATATATATATATATATCTGGGATAATCTCCTCCTATTTATTTTTTGCCCTGAGTCCTCAATTTCTAAGCAGCTTATATTTGAAAATACTGTAGTAGCCTCTCTGAATTTCAGAAACTTGAGCGAGATGGATGTTAAAGAAAATGCCTTTGATGATGCTGATTATGAGATAGAATTAGTCGTAGGAGCCAATTACTAAACCACGACTATTTTAGAAGATAGCAGTGAGCATCAGCACTCCAACTCTGGTAGAATGTACCAGTACTGTAGTTGTTTGTGTCCCAAATCCATATGTTTCTGAAAAGTTTAGTCCTCCATCCATGGCTTTGTAATATCATCTTGTTCCTTAGAAGCAACTGACAAAATAAAATTGAATGTATTGTGCAGTTGTAGATGATCTTGAATGATGAGATTTGGTGATAGGCTTTCTGTTGTTTCCAGTGTATCTGTGTGTCAATTACTAAATCACGACTTTCTATTAATGCGGTACCAGTTTTCTTGGAAGGGGGCAATGGCCTTCCACTAATAATAGAGTAGTTTTTTTGAGTCGGTTATTTCATTAAACACATTCTTAATAACAAAATGGACTATCAGTTGAACTGATAACAAGCTATAAATGGTTTCTACTGTGCAGGGTTGCATATGAATTTTGTCTCCAGAAATTCAGAAATTAGTGCAAGCAGGATGCATATTAGAAGCAAATGAAGAAACACATGCTTTGCTTGCTATACGCTTTTGAACAGCATGCTGTTTGCTATATCAAGTCTAATAATATTTATCTAGCTGTCTTCAACCGTTATGTGGGCTTACATAATTGGTAAAGTGAAATTGTTAATATAGATTCAAATGTCTCATAAGTGTATGAATGACATTCGTCATTTAAAGGTGAATTTATGAAATCCCATGTGATTTTTGTTGTTGTTGGTCATAAGAAGAATAGCACAAAACCTCTAACGACTAATGAGCACTAGTAGGCACATCCGCAATACCAGTCTCCCTCCACCAGGAATTCAGACAGTACTGCCCCTTCACCAAAGTTCACATCCTCCTAGCTAAATTACCACTTCAAATACTTTTAGAAATAACTATTGGAATGACTATCACAAATTCACAATCAGAACCAACTCTCAAGGAACAATTTGATCAGGCGCCATCTTTATTCACTGCCAACATTAGAAACAAGCAAGGATGCTAAATTCTGTATAAGTATTCTTGTTTTCATTAGGAAGAAACAAGTTAGAGACTAGCTAGCTACTGCCGTGAAACGTGTTGCCGAGTCAGTAGTTAATAACTCGATCGGTGTGCATTGAAACGTCAGTTACACATTTCGATCGTATACTTATATGGATTATATGCATTGAAACACCAATTCTGAGCTTATACATTCAGAAGAATTATTAAAGAAAAAAAAAATGAAATGAAATGAAAAATAAAACAAATTCCAGATGCTAACAACCCATTCAACTTTAATGAATATTATTGTTACATAAAGCGATTCCGACTACATAAACAACATCCAGGATAATGTAGTTCATCTTACCACTAGTCTTACAATTATCGACGGCAAAAGAAATAATCCAGATCATAGACCTTGAATAATCACGATGAGAACGTAGGTGGTTTGTGTATCACTAGAAGAAGAAATGGACGATTCAAACAGTGCTCTAAGAAAAGAGACACGAGAAGAAGATTACTATAATTTGAAAGCTTTTCCTCCCAAATAAATGGAAATTGAGAGGATAAGTCATTATGACAAAAGTGATTCTGAGATTTCCATACAAAATTTTGTAGGTCGAAAAAACCAACACTATTTCATCCCTAATCCTTATTTCCATTGTCATTATGCAGAGTACTAAGAAGATCTACAAACAGAGAGAGTGAGGTGGTGGAGAAGACGGCTAGGTTTTGTTTGAGGAGAAAGATTCTCAAATAACTCGCTTTATATAGTGATTCAGTGAATCATCTTGCCAAACCCTAAGACCTAACCTCATCTAGTCCATGTGGCCCAAGCCCAGTTTTGTGTGAAGTCATGTTAAACAAACTCTAGTGCAATGTGCAATTGGCAAAATCAAATACCAGCACACTAAGAAAAGAAAACATGTCGAGCTGAAATTTTAAGAGCCTGCACATGTCTGGCTCGTGTAGTGCAGAGTGAAAACAAAACGGAGGAATGGGTGAAAGTCGAGCGGGAAGCCAAAGGTACTCGTTCTCTTCCATTATGTTATCACACTTGGCACTTGCACTAAAGTGTGTTTAACTGGGCTTGGGCCTCATTAACCTAATCAGGTTAGGTCTTTTTAGGGTTTAGCAAGATCATTCACTATATAAAGAGAGTTACTTGGAATAACTCCTTATCCGCTCTCCTTCAATCACAAACAAAACATAGCCGTTTTCTCCGCCACCTCAATCTTTCTGTAGATCTACTTACTACGTTATGGAAAATGATAATAGAAAAAAAGGATCGAGACCATCCTAAGAAGCAAATCGTAAACAATCCATATTACAAAGAAAACAAGATGACATTTAGAAAAAAATATTCATGCAGAATGCGGACCATTAAAGTGACTTATGACTCTGGTGAATATTTTGACATTTTGGACTAGTTATAGTTGATGGACAATGGTTCATTGATCTCGCTATCAACCTTTTGCATATTGAAATGCCAACTCCGGGGTGCTCCATAATATATGGTAATCAGGCAAGTATTTGTCATATTTTCAAATAAGGCCTAGTTCAGGATAAGTTTGCAACCAGTGCCGGCCCTGAGGCAAGGTCAACGAAGGTTGACTTCGGGCAGCAACACTACGGGGCAGCAAATTTAGCTTTTGGTTTACGGGTGGTTTGTATTAAGCGAAACAGATGGAGGCTTAAATCGTGATTAAAAATAAATAAAGGGACCTTTTCCTAATAGGTTTTGGGCCGGTCATATTATAAATATTTAGTTACCTTAATGGTTTATTGCTAATTATACAACAAGTGTCGTATATCCCAGAATATACAACAAGTCGCGTATATTACAGAGAATCAAAATCAAATACCAATTCTCTTTTATCAGACTCTCTAGAAAAATTCTTTCCTTCTGGTTCTTAGTTCCTTCTATACATCACTTCCACTTGATCCACCGTATCCATAGTAAGCAAAATTAAACCCCCAATTGCAGGTAAGCAAAAGAAAACAATCTTCAAGATGTCAAAATTGGAAGATAAGAAAAAAGAGATTAGGATCTTTTGATAAGTATTTGATTAGGAAACATTTGCTTGACATATTGTTTTTTTTTTGATCGGTATTTGCTTGACATATTTACATGTTAGAGAATGATATGGTTATGGAAACATTTGGCAACTAAATATATTTATGTACAGACTTGTATGGAAATGATGCTACTACAACTTATAGACCATCTAATGCTCCTAATTACCTTCCTTTGTATTGACGGGGGCAAAAAAAATTGGTTTTCTTTGGGGCAGCAAAATTTCAGGGCCGGCCCTGTTTGCAACGTGCGTCAAGTCAAATCTTAACCGTAATAGAGAGTAAGTACCATCAATGATCGCATCTCTTTCGGGTAAGCATATGCGCAGATATTAAATCATCAATTACATGCTTAGTTACCAAATTGACTTGACGAACAGGATGGCGGTTATGAGCACTAGTCCGTACCTGAATGTGCTCCCTCCAATTCAGACACTGTCCCATCACCAAAGTTCGAATCATTCTAGTTAAACCACCAGATGAAAAACTTTTAGACATAACTATCCGAATTATGAGTTGGATTCAAAAGTTAAAACCTCTTTCTTTCTTTCTTTTTTAGTTGAGTACCATCATCACTTGGTGATTATTGATTAATCTATGTAGTAAACTCTGACGGACTATAAGAATCAGTACCAACTTAGGTCCGTATAGCAAGGATTAACTTGATGAAGAGTGAACCATCTTAATTTATTGCCAACAAGAGAAACAATCAAGGATGTTTCTGTGTATATATTGTTGTTTATACTGAGACGCAAATTAGCTACTGCCCATTCAACGTGTTACCCAGTCAGTAGTTAGTAACTCGGTCTGAGTTGCACATTTTGATCGGGGAATGCGACAGATGTTTACTGGTATGGACTAATATTTTACTTTGCGACAGAGGCAAGATAAGTAGCAGATTACAGATGAAAAATTCTTACGAATTGGAGGAATTAAAACACTAACTCCTAATTGCAGAACACAAAGCAAAGAATAACAAGACAGTGAAAGATAGTGGGGAAAAGAATACTTATTTCGATACACTTGTAAACATCTTACAGGACTCTTTTATAACTAAAACTGAAACAGAAAACTTAAGACGTGTCATACTAATTAGGAGCCAATACGGCCACTAAGAAAACAACTCACTACTTCAATGGAAAGACTATTCCATGGACTTATTCAGCAGAAAAGAAAACGGCTAGTTTGAGTTTTAAAACTCCAGCACGAATAATATGAAATTCATTCAAATTGCAGATGCTAGCCATTCATTCAATTACATAAACAGCATTGAGGATCATGTAGTTCCATACTTCCATTCCATTTTTACCACCAATCTTAAAATCCTCTGCAGACAACAAGCGGCTAGAAAGTCTCCTAATAATTCAAACTTCAAATCAATCCATATCATTTCTAAATGAATGTTGTCTGAGTAACAACGTTTCAAAATGTCGCGGAGAAAACAAACTGGTGGTAGAAAGTAGAAGCAGGGAGCAAATCATTTAAACAGTGCTTCAATAGAAGAGAAGACGGAAACAGAAAGAGGTATTACAGCTTCAAAATGAGGAACCAGAACAAGAAGAATACTCAAACCTTAAGGATTTATGGAAAAAATATTGAATTTGAGAGGATAAGTCATTATAACAGAAATGATTCATATGTGATGTTGTATTTGAGGATTTCCATACAAAAATCCACGATATTTCATTCCCAACCCTTCTTTCTATTATCATTTTTGTAGAGTGAAAATTTCAAATCACAGAACAACAGAGTTGCAGATCTACATAAAGAAAGAGAGAGTGGTGGAGAAGACGGCTAGGTTTTGTTTTGTTTGATGAGAACGAAGAGGGGATTCTCAAATAGCATTATATAGCGAGTGGTCATTCTGCTCTTGCTAAACCCTAAGAAGACCTAACCTGATTAAACCCGTGAGGCCCAAGCCTAGTCTTATTTGAAGTCATATTCATCGAAGTTTTGTAACTAAGTTCTATGCGGCAGTTTTTTTTTTTTATTACAAAACTAGTGACAAAACCCCTAGTGAACAAACTAGTGATAACAAAAAACCGGTCATATTATTTTTAACAAATAAAAACCGTTCCAAAAGAAAGTGGCACAAAAACCCCAAGTCAAATAATAATAATCAAATTTAGTTTTTAATACTTTTAAAAAACCCAACCGTACCCTTTTTGCTTTTCTTCTTATTCTTTTTTCTTATTCTTTCATCTCCTTCTCCCACCACCATCACTACCACCGGCAATAACAGATCTTTACACCAAAAGAAAATTAATGCTCCCCCGACCACACTACTATGCCTCCGTATCTCACCACTACCACCACCCTCCTCCGCCTCCTTCATTTCCTTAACCACCAACACCATTACCACCACCACCCCCAACCAATAGCAGATCAAGTAGATGACGAGGATGGAGTTGTTGCTGTTAATCGATCTTAGGATTTCTGAAGTTAGGGTTTGTGGTAGATTGAGATGTAGATCGAGTTGATGTTAGATTGAGATGTAGATCGAGTTGCCGTTGTTGCTATTATTATTGAGTCTATTTCCAATTTTATTCATTTCTTTAATTCTTATTTTGTCAAGTGTGTTTGCTGGAAAAATGTTATCTGGGATCAATAAGTGGATAGATAATTGATGTTCCGCTCTCTTACTTTTGGAATCTGATACTGTATTATTGACTTTCAAAATACTTTAGCAGCAACATCTCGATCTGATTATTCACATCTTTCTTCTCAATTGGGGATCAAATTTTTCAGGTACCCTTTTATGCAATTAAAATCTTAACATTATTACAGATGAGAATTTATTCAATGTCCAATTTTTTAGGTTTTTTAGGTTTAACTGTTTAAAAAATGTCCAATTTTTTATCGGGGGTTATTGAATCGGTTAATTAGATGAGAATTTATTGAATTTCATTATTACAGAAACATGGGTTTTGATTTCAATCTTGGAATTAAGCTCAGATGTGTGTAATTAGACTAGTAGTTTAAGTCTGCATGTGGGTTTTCTTTCTTCTTATTAATGGAGATTAATCAATTGGAGTTCAATTTAGATGAATGTTCTGATTGGGGGGAAACGATTGAGTTAGTAATGATAATGATTATATTAGAATATTATTGATCAATGATTGGAACATCGTAACAACGACGACGGGCAAAGGAAAAACCTAGTGTTCGGTTTGATACCTAGTTGCAAGATCAGACCTCTCGATCTCGGTTTTTTGGATGGAGTTAACTTGAGTAGCCTAACCTAGTGTCATTAAGCTAAATGGGACCAGTTGACTTCATCTAAAGTTAGATTTTTGAAACTATGTCTGTGAACTATTTGATGGCAGAAAAAATCAAAAGGAAATACACCTCTAAACATTAAAGTGTTCTTTTTGTGCTTGAAACTGAAGGATTTTTTCAAGCAAATCAATTTTTCATTTTTTTTTCTCATCACTTGAATACATTTTCATTATGCTGCTACGCGTTGCCATAACCTTCTCAATATGGTAATTCTGGCTTGATAATATAGTAATGGTAGATGTGAATCAATACTTACAAGTGAAAACAAGTTTCTATGGTTGTGCTAGAAAAAATTATATAAAAGGAAAAGTAGCACTAGGGAAGCCATGATGTATGATTAAAACCAGTTTTTGTTGAAGCCTCCTTGGTCCATTTTCTGTAGTCTGTATGTTCTCCATCTATTATGTAGTTTCTTTGGCATCTATAGCTCCGATTTGTCGAGGAATGAACTTCCATTGTAAAGTATGGATAAGTTGGAATATGTCTCAGTTGGATGTTAACTCGTCTATTGTTTGATGCTTGAGAAGCAAATCTTGAGCTTTAACCAAAGCGTGGTACTCATTTTATTTAAATTTTTGTATTGCCTTTCAGATTGGAAGATATGAAGGATCAGTTGAGAAAGAGAATGTTTAAGAAACGCAGAATCAAAATAATCACTTTATCCATAGCTGGTGGTATTTCTAACGAAGTGAATACATATGCATTTATTTGTCCAACTGTTCCTGGTATATGGTTCACCCGATTCCAATATCTTATGTAGATCTATCTTCTTTTCCTCGATTGTCTAATTTATTTTGTTCTTTTTGTAGGGGCAATTACATGGCTTAATTCTGTTACCAACAAACCTCTAAAGGTATGCAGTATCATTCTGCTGCTTATATTATGATTTAATGTTTTCTCAAGAATCAAAAGTCATCAGTTTTGTATCTCATTTATTTGTTTAATTGTTGTATGCAGACTGAAAGGTCGTTTATTTATGCGGATACAGGTGCATTAGTGGAGGAGCCTGCCAAACGGTTTCAACCATATAAAAGGTCAGAATGTTTTCTTCCGTATAGCTTTCGTAGTTTTAGTGCCAATTGTTGTTTCTGGTTTTCTCTTTTGATCGTTAGAAAGAAAGGTAATCAAAATAGAAAAAGGATATGGATTGCAGAAAACTAGCCAGTCATTGGAAAATCTATATTTGAACGACTAGTTTCATACTTTATTGCATTGAGAAATGCTTCTCTCAGAAAGTGTAATTTTTGTTTTGTTTGGTAATTGTCCTTATGATGTTAAGAAGTTATGTGTATTCTTCTTGCAAAAACATTGGAATTCAATTATACGTGGCATCCTTTTTTGATATGAATATTTCTGGGTTTTGGTTCTCATTATGAATCTGGTAAAACTTAAAATAGTGGATGACATAAACTTTAGAGTTTTTTGTTTAATTACTTTTAATTAGTATGAGGAGCTGGTAATTATCAAATTGTTGGAATTTGGAGCAGTTGCAGTCGACGAAACCAATTATGGTTTCATCTTATTTATGATAAAACCGAAATAGGTTTCATCGTATTTATGATGAAACCAAAATCGGTTTCATAGTATTTTTGGGTGGTGGGAGGTCGTGGTGTTGGTGGCGGTACGGCGGGTGTTGGCGGTGGTGCTGACTGGTAGTGGTGGCTGGCAGTGGTGATGCAATTGCTCAGTATTGGTGGTGGTGGTGCTAGTGGTGTGGCAGTAATTGAGCAAAGGAGTAGTTGAAGTTGCAGGAAAGAACTGAGCCAAGGAGCAATTGCACTCGACGAAACCAATTATGGTTTCTTCGTATTTATGATGAAACCAATTTCGGTTTCATCTATTTTTTGGTGAAACCAATTTTGGTTCCATTATTTTTTCAGTTTGGTTACATCATTTTTCACGAGAAATTATTTGCACGAGAAATTATTTGCACGAGAAATTTTGGTTTCATCATTTTTTCAGTTTGGTTTCATCATTTTTTTCTCATTTTCAGTTTGGTTGCATCATTTTTTCTCATTTTGTTGAACATTGATCAATCAAATTAATTGTTTGTGGTGGCGGTGGCTGTTTGGTGGTGGTGGTCGGTGATAATGATGGTGTTTCTCGGTGACGGTGGTGGTCGTCTGTGATTGTGGTCGTTGACTGTGGTGGTGGTGGCGGTGATGGTTGGTGACGGCGGCGGTTGGCAGTGGTGGTTGGTGACGGCGGCGGTTGGCAGTGGTGGTGGTGGTGGTGGTGGTTGGTGACGGCGGTGGTTGTTGGCGGCGGCGGTGGTCGGCTGCGGTGGCGGAGGTGGTGATGGAAGCGGCGGCCGTGGTGGTGGGAGGTGGAAGTGGTGGTGGTGGTGGGAGGCGGCGGTGGTGTAGTGGAGGCGGCGATGGTGGTGGCATGCGGTGGTGGTGCAGTGGTGGCGGCGGTGGTGGTACAATGGTGGGAGGCGGCGGTGGTGCAGTGGTGGCGGTGGCGGTGGTGGTGGTGCAGTGGTGGCGGTGGTGGTGTTGTGGTGGTGGTGGTGATGTGGCGGCGGCGGTGCGGTGGCGATGGTGCTGCTGTGCTGTATTGCTGTTGGTGGTGATAATTTAATAAAATTTAAATGTGGGATTGATTTTATTTTTTGTTAGGGTGATTTAAATAGTAGAAGGGTAATATAGACAGTTTATGATAATTGGGGTTTTTGTGTCATATTTGTTTGGATGGGTTTTTTGTGGATGGGTTATAACCCCTTTGGGGTTATAACCCGCGCGCCGTTTTTTTTATTATCCGTAAAAGAAGAGATATATTGATCAAAAAATAGAGGGTATAAAAGGATTATACCACCGTAGTTACATGAAATGAAAGAAAAGAAAGCAAAGGGAAAAAGATGGTAACAGACTACCAATCTTAATGAGAAAAATAAACATTAACCCATTGTTTCATCACTTCATCTGAGTTCAAACCTTGAAATTCTTTAGTGGCTAAAGACCAAGAGAATAAGCAGTAAACCGCTTTGTTGACAACTTTTGTCAGTAAAAGCTCTGGCTTTCCTTTCCTTCCAAATGCACCACATAATTGCTGCAGGAATTAGATATTTCCAAACTTCAGTTGTAGCATTATCACTTTGAATTAAACCCCAAGCATGTAGCACAGTTTCAACTGCAGCTGTCATTGAGAAAAACCAGTTTCCTATGGGCCATATTTGGCTACAAGATTAGACAAAAAGCATTACCTATTCTTTAACACTACTTCTCTTTCTAGATATATTTCGCATTTCAACTAGTAGCGGGATAGTTTCGCTAAATGGTTCAGCGCAGAGAAAATCAACTTTTCCTTGTTTGGTTCAGCGCAGATTCATTTATATTTTGATTCGACGGCTGAGATGGTCGCGATGTTCCATTCAACGCGTCCACGGGGAAGGATTCAGCGCATCTATATGCTAGATTAAAATTTCCATAAGACCGTATGACTTAGTCTTAAGTGCTATGGGCTAGATTTGGCTGCCAGATTAGAAAAAAAGCATTGTCTATTCTTTAAGAAACCTATTGTAGGAGCTACAAGGATTTGGTTTTGAGGGCTCCTATGGATTCTAGTATCCTAAATATGGATGAGAGGAGCCTAATTTATTAATAAAAATACAAAAATACCCTTTCATAACCAAAATAATTACCAAACTTAAATTAACTAAATCAAAAACCAAACCTAAACCCTGGAAAAAAAACATATCTTATTCTCCTCCATCGCCTCTTCTTACTTTTTTTTTCCTTTTCCTTCAGCGACAATTAATCGTCGATTCTCAGCCAATAATAACTTTAAATGGGTAAGAATAGAAAACCCAACCCTTTTTTATTGCTTTTGATCCGTAGGATTGATTTACGGTGGTAAAATATTAATTTCCTCAGCGTAAAAAATTTCTACGGTTGGGAAAATATGAACTCCCAATCGTAAGTGATTTACCAAACTTTTGTATATGGTTGGAAAACCCAACTGTAAGTGTTGATGGTGGTTTTTAGCTTAGGGTTAAAATCGTAAAACTGTACAACTGGCATGACGTCACTATGACTATTAGCACATTTATTGAAACAATCAGCATGCCTACGCAAGAATTACCGGGGTACTTTTTTTCTTACATGGGTCATGTTCGACGGCAGAACCCTTAACATTGACCGACATTATCTATGTAAAACCCTAATTCTCATGCTACCGCGCCAAGCCATGTCAACCATGCCACCCGCACCACTGTGCCAATGGAAAACCATGTCAGCCACATCTTTGCGCCAAGGAATGCCAACCATGCCAGCCACATATCCGCGCCAAGGCCTACCAACCATGCTAGCCGCACCATGCGCCAATGGCATGCCAAACCCTTGTTAGCACCATGCCAAGCCAACCGTACCTTTCCTTGGCCCCACCATGCCAAGTCGTGCGTGCCAAACCCTTGGCCCCACTATGCCAAGCCATCCGCGTCATTTTTCCTTGGCCCCACCATGCCGGCCATCCCTATGCGGATACCAAAACGAAGGCGTGCGAAGATCAACGGCCACCCTTCCATCATAGATGCAAATCCTATCCGTCCAAGGTCGCCAAAAAAACGCATGGTAATCTTTGGCCCAAAACCCTAGTTTTGGCCATGCCAAACTGTGCCAAGGCATACCATACAACATGTGCCAATGGCATACCGACCACCTTGTCGCGCCATGCCATACCGGCCTTCCCTATGCGGCTACCAAAACGAAGGCCTGCAATAATAAACGACCACTTTTTCATCTAAGGTGCAGATCTTAGCCCTCCCAGGTTACTGATGAGTGCCAAATATTGCATATTCATACACCTTTTCATTGGCACTTAACTCATCTTTCACGCTTCAAAGTCATATATTATCCCAAATTCTGCATTTTTACCATTTTCAAGAATAAATATTTGTATTAATTAATTTTGTGTTTTTAAGTACTAAATAAAGCTTGGAAGAATTGAGAAGACAAAAGAGAAGAAAGTTGGAAGCGTTGCAACCCGCTCGCGCATCAATGGAAACCTGTTTACAAATTCATGGGATTAAACAACCCATGATCCAAAACCCATGATCCAAAACCCAAGACCCAAATCCATTTCCACCTCACCCCCATTGGATTCTTTCCAAAACATCCACCTCACCCCCATTGTATTCCATTCTATACATCAATTAAGAAAACATGTTTTTTTTAATTGTTGAGTGGTTTCTACAGTGAAATTATGATCCCAAGTGTGAGAGAATTTTTGTGTATAAATAGAGAGGGTTGTTGTGTTGAAAACTCATCCAAGAATAGCTTGTTCATGTTAGTTTATCAAATTTCAATTTTGTTGTAATGTTCTTCATGTTCTAATTTCATTTACTAGGGTTTAGATGAAGCCCTAATATCATTGGTATGTATTCATATCTTATATCTTGTTCTTGGAAGTTTAGAATTGTTTAAAGATATAATTTAATCCAAGTTTTTCAACATCTTGCTCTCACAATGTATGCCATGTATCCATTGTAGTTAGAATATCTCTATGTTGATTATGCTACAACTCTTGCTTAACCAAATATTGATCTTTAGATTAGTTGTGCTTAATTAGACAATTAATGCTTTGGAGAAATACTTTAGTTGTGATTAAATTATCCATTGGAGAAACACCTTAGTTATATGGTAGACTTGAATCTACTATAAGGACAAGAATAATATTACAAGTTGAATGCATATCATAGGTTAGTGGTGGATTTGAATACCCTAGTATCCATATTCTCAATATTTACACCTTGATTTAATTGCATACTTTAATTCAAATTACTTTCTGTTTAAGTCTTTGCCAATATCTCTTCGTATCGACAAAAACAAACCCCCTTTGGTTACTCTATGAATCAGTTCTTAGTAAGGATTTAGAATCAACTTCTACACTCTCCAAGTCTCTGTGGTTCGACCTGTTCTTGCCCTGTGTTGCTTGTCGACACTGTGCACTTGCAGTTTATACATAGAAGTAGGTATCTTTCCGAGCCTACCAGTTACCAGCCAACGCATGGCAACCTTTGGCCCTCGTTTAGTCGCGCCTAAACAAAGCCAAAACCCTAACTTCTGGAAGCACCAAAACTAAGCCATATTGATCATGCTTTCATTCCATTGGATACCAAACGAATGGTTGCAATAATCAACGGCTACCTTTTTTCTTAAGATGCAAAATCTCGACCGTCAAAGGTCACCACCGAGCCGGCAAGTCTCCCAAGCTCAACTTGCCGGAAAACAAAAGTGTGCTACATGTTTTGCACGAAAACACTCGAGATATCAATGCATGTCACAAACTGGGGGATGCTCATTGGGTATTGGTTTGGCGGTTTATAGCGTGCGGCGTACACTACGCCCGTTATAAAAAAGTGTCATAAGGATGAGGCGGTTAGTAAATACATGGAGTAATGGTGAAACACTTTATTTTATGGAACATCAATTTCAGGCGTTACCGGTTACCACCTATTCCCATTTACTCACCCGTTTTCCATTTCTTAATGAGACCAGAGTACGTTTTACTTCGACTTGTATAAATATGCATTACCTATTTCCACTAAAGAAAAATTTCAGGTCAGGAGCATATAACACTCATAAAACATTTGCTAGATCTCCATATGTTAGCTTCCCACTTTCTGATACAAGTCGTAAAACAACTACTCTTCCAGAATGAACTATTCTGGTTTCAATATTTTGTTCGCTTCCCTCCCCAAAACCAACCCTTATCCTTCACTTTGTGACCGAAGAATCTAAAGTACTCCCTTGTAGAACATTGTTTTGGGTTTGTTGATGGTGGTTTTTAGCTTAGGGTTAAAATCGTAAAACTGTACAACAGACATGACGTCACTATGACCATTAGAACATTTATTGAATCAATCAGCATGCCTACGTAAGAATTACCGGGGTACCTTTTTTCTTACATGGGTCATGTTCCACGGCAAAACCCTTAACATTGACCGACATCATCTATATCAAACACTAATTCTCATGCTACCTCACCAACCCAACCATGCCACACGCACCACTATGCCAATGGCACACCATGCCAGCCACATCTCCGCGCCAAGGCATGACAACCATGCCAGCCGAACCATTGTGCCAATGAAAAACTATGTCAGCCATAACTCCACGCCAAGGCCTGCCAACCATGCCATCCGCACCAGTGTGCCTATGGAAAACCATGCCAGCCACATCTCCACGCCAAGGCCTGCCAACCATGATAGCCGCACCATGCGCCAAGGCATGCCAACAATTACAGCCGCACCAATGTAAAACCTTGCCATCCCCGTCTACCGCGCCAAGGCATGCCAATCATGCTAGCCTCACCATGCGCCAATGGCATGCTAAACCATTCCCCCCACCATGCCAAGCCAACCACACCTTGCCTTGGCCCACCACGCCAAGCCGTTCGTGCTAAACCATTGGCCCCACTATGCCAAGCAATCCGCGCCAGTTTTCCTTGTACCCACTATGCCGGCCTTCCCTATACGTCTACCAAAACGAAGGCGTGCAACGATCAACGGCTACACTTCCATCCTAGATACAAATCCTAGCCGTCCTAGGTCGCCAAACAATGCATTGTAACCTTTGGCCCAAAACCTTAGTTTTGGCCACGCCAAACCGCGCCAATGGCATGCCAACCGCCTTGCCGTGCCATACCATGCTGACCTTCCTTATGCGGTTACCAAAACAAAGGTGTGCTATGATCAACTGTCACCCTTCCCTTCTAGATGCAAATCCTAGCAGTCCAAAGTCACAAAAAAATGCATGGTAACCTTTGGCCCAAAACCCTAGTTTTGGCCACGCCAAACCCCTCCAAGGCATACCATACAACATGTGCCAATGGAATACCAACCACCTTGTCATGCCATGCCATACCGGCCTTCCATATGCGGCTACCAAAACAAAGGCATGCAATAATCAATGGCCACTTTTTAATTTAAGATGCGTATCTTAGCCCTCCAAGGTTACCATCCAATGCATGCAACTTTTGGCCCTAGTTCAGTCGCGCCTAAAAAAATCCAAAACCCTAAATTTTGGCAGTGCCTAAACTAAGCCATATTAAATCCATACCGATCATGCTTTCATGCCATTGGATACCAAATGAAGGATTGCAATAATCAACGGCTACCTTTCCTCTTAAGATGCAAACTATCGACCATCGAAGGTAAATACCGAGCCGACAAGTCTCTCAAGCTCAACTCGCCGGATAACAACAACGTGCTACATGTTTTCAACGAAAACAGTCGAGACATCAATGCATGTCACAAACTGGGGGATGCTCATTGGGTATTGGTTTGGCGGTTTACATCGTGCGGCATACACTACGCCCGTTATAACAAAGTGTCATAAGGATGGGGCAGTTAGTAAATACAGGGAGTAATGGTGAAACACTTTCTTTTATGGAACATCAATTCCAGGCGTTACCGGTTACCACCTCCTCCCATTTACTCACCCGTTTTCCATTTCTTAATGAGACCAGAGTACGTTTTACTTCAACTTGTATAAATAGGCATTACCTATTTCCACTGAAGAAAAAGTTAAGGTCAGGAGCATATAATACTCATAAAACATTTGCTAGCTCTCCATCTGTTAGCTTCCCACTTTCCGATACAAGTCGTAAAATAACTACTCTTCTAGAATCAACAATTCTGGTTTCAACACTTTCTTCGCTTCCCTCCCCAAAACAAGCAAGTCTGGAATGACCATTTTTTGGTTTAGGCCGGATTTGTACATATTGATCTCTCGAATCTAAAGTACACCCTTGAAGTACATTGTTTAGGGTTTGTTGATGGTGGTTTTTAGCTTATGGTTAAAATCGTAAAACTGTACAACTGACATGACGTCACTATGACCATTAGCATGTTTATTGAATCAATCAACATGCCTATGCAAGAATTATCGGGGTACCTTTTTTCTTACATGGGTCATGTTCCACGGAAGAACCCTTAACATTCACCGACATCATCTATGTCAAACCCTAATTCTCATGCTATCGTGCCAAGCCATGCCAACCATGACACCCGCACCACTATGCCAATGACAAACCATTCCAGCCACATCTCTGCGCCAAGGCATGCCAACCATGCCAGCCATATCTCCGTGCCAAGGCATGCCAACCATGCTCGCCGCACCACTGTGTCAATGGAAAACCATGCCAGCCACGTCTCTGCGCCAAGGCATGCTAACCATGTCATTCGCACCACTGTGCCAATGGCAAACCATGTCAGCCACATCTCCGTGACAAGGCATGCCAACCATGACAGCCGCAGCGCTGTGCTAATGGAAAACCATGCCATCCACATCTCCGTGCCAAGGCATGCCAACCATGCTAGACGCACCATGTGCCTAGGCATACCAACCATGCTAGATGCACCAATGGCAAACCATGCCAGCCACGTCTACCGCGCCAAGGCATGCCAACCATGCTAGCCGCACCATGCGCCTTTGGGATGCCAAACCCTTGGACCCACCATGCCAAGCCAACCACACCTTGCCTTGGCCCCAACCATGCTAGCCGCATCATGCGCCAATGGAATGCCAAACCCTTGGCCCCACCATGCCAATCCAACCACACCTTGCCTTGGCCCCACCATGCCAAGTCGTCCGTGCCAAACCTTTGGCCCCACTATGCCAAGCCATCCGCATCATTTTTTCCTTGGCCCCACCATGCCGTCATTCCCTATGCGGCTACCAAAACGAAGGCGTGCGATGATCAACGACCACCTTTCCATCCTAGATGCAAATCCTAGTCGTCCAAGGTTTCCAAACAACGGATGGTAACCTTTATCCCAAAACCCTAGTTTTAGCCATGCCAAACCGCGCCAAGGCATGCCATGCCACATGTGTCAATGGCATGCCAACCGCCTTGTCGCGCCATACCATGCCGACCTTCCCTATTGTGGCTACCAAAACGAAGGCGTGCAACGATCTACGGCCACCCTTCCATCCTAGACGCAAATCCTAGCCATCCAAGGTCGCCAAACAACGTATGGTAACCATTGGCCCAAAACCCTAGTTTTGGCCACGCCAAACCGCGCCAAGGCATGCCATGCCACATGTGCCAATGGCATTCCAACCGCCTTGCCACGCCATAACATGCCTTCCTTCCCTATTGAGGCTACCAAAACGAAGGCATACGATAATCAACGATCACCCTTCCATCATATATGCGAATCATAGTCGTCCAAGGTTTCCAAACAACGCATGGTAACCTTTGGCCCAAAACCCTAGTTTTGGCCACGCTAAGGCATACCATTCCACACGTGTCAATGGTATGCCAACCACCTTGCCGCTCCACGCCATACCGGCCTTCCTTATGCGGCTGCCAAAATGATGGCCTGCAACAATCAACAACCACTTTTTCATCTAAGGTGAAGATCTTAGCAGTCCAAGGTTACCAGCTAATGCATGGAAACCTTTGGCCCTAGTTTAGTTGGGCCTAAACAAAGCCAAAACCCTAAATTTTAGCAGCGCCTAGACTAACCCCTGCACAAACACTATCAATTTGAAAACAGTTGTATTGCACCAAGCAGTACTGCGAATACAGAAGTATTTTTTTGTTTTGGGCATCTACTCATGCTTATATTTATCTTGTGAACAAGTTTGTAACTAGAATTTTTATTTATAAACTCAATAATTGCATACTGTGATCAATTAGACTCCATCGCCTGAGAACTTACAGAAGAGTCATGTCAATAAACTAAATTCTCAAGCAGATTAGCACAAAATCCCTTAATAACCAATGAGCTGGTAGGCTCCAAGAGGCCAAAGGCATGTTATTTGTCATGAAATGTGTGATCATGTAATGTGTGTATTACTAATTTTATATTACCAACTCAAAAGTTGTTTCATATACAAATAATAGTATGAAAAAATTATTCATATTTCATAAGCTAATAACCCGTTCAACTTTATTGATTCTTTTTATTATTACATATATATGAAATGAGAATTCTTACATAAACTAATTTATATTAAATAAAGGACTACATTTTACAAGCAATTTTAAAATTCTTAGAAAATTATCTGCAATCATCCAGCCATCTAAAAAATGTCTACATAGAATGTATGGGGTTTGTTCAGAGACTTTCTAAATCAGGTTGATCTAATTTGACCACGGATGCTGAGCAAAAGGAACAAGATAACAAATGGAAAAGAAACGGAGAAGCAGAAATCTTTTGGGAATTAAACACCTAATTACCAAAACAAGAAGAACACACCTACTCTGGAGGCCCTAGATCAGAATTGGAATTTGAGAGGATAAGTCATTATGACCGAAAATGATTCATTAGTGATGTGTGTGAGAATTCTCATCCAAAACTCATTCTCGATCCCTTTTTCTATTATCATTTTACAGAGTAGTAACTAGATCCACAAACAGATAGTGAGATGCTGGAGAAGACGACAAGGTTTTATTTGATGAGATTGTGATTTGATACCAAATAACTCTCTCTATATAGTGAATCATCTTGCAAAACCCTAAGAAGACCTAACCTGATCTTGTCATTGAGGCCCAAGCCCAGTCTCATATGAACTCATATTTATTGATGTTTTGCTAAACAAATTGTAGGGGGAGTCTAATTGATCATGTGAATTCTCACACATATGAAATGTATGATCACGTGATGTGTGTATTACTAATTTTACATTACCAAAACACCAATTCTAAAAAGTTATTTCATTTACAAATAATAGTATGACAAAATTATTCATATTTCATAAGCTAATGACCCATTCAACTTTATTGATTCTTTTTATTATTACATATATATATGATAATTCTTACATAAATGACTCCATTTTACAAGCAATTTTAAAATTCTTTGCAAATTATCTGCAATCATCCAACAATCTAAAAAATGTCTACATAGAATGTATGTTTATTCAGAGACTTTCTAAATGAGGTAGATCTAATTTGACCATGGATGTTGAGAAAAAGTCACAAGATAATTAATGTAAAAGAAACATAGAAGCAGAAATATTTTGGGAATTAAACACCTGATTACCAAAACAAGAAGAACACACCTACTCTGGAGTCTCTAGACAAGAATTGAAATTTGAGAGGATAAGTCTTTATGATGGAAAATGATTCATTGAGAATTCCCATCCAAAATTCATTCTTGATCCCTTTTTCTATTATTATTTTATAGAGTAGTAAGTAGATCTACAGACAAATAGTGAGATGTTGTCGAAGACGGCAAGGTTTTATTTGATGAGACTGTGATTTGATACCAAGTAACTCTCTCTATATAGTGAATATATCTTGCAAAACCCTAAGAATACCTAACCTAATATTGTCATCGAGGTCCAAACCCAGTCTCATATGATCTCATATTTATTAAAGTTTTGCTAAAAAAATTCTAAAGGAAAGTGCATTGGCACAACAAAGCTAGTATTGCTAAAATTCTGAGAGAGGAACATAGGTCTGGTTCCTGCATTCCACACTGTCCAAAAGCAAAATCCACCTTTTGTTGCAAGGTGCAAATGATCAGAGTCAGACTACAAGAAAATGATTATGTTTCCATACATGAATTATGTGGCAATAAGAGGGTTTTATCCTCACAACTAGATAGGTGTGGCATTAAGTAAGACCTTTTTCCACATCCATGAATAGTTGAGGAAAAAACTAACTTTTTGTTTCATATATTTTGCTGATGTTGCAATAAATCAAGTTCTTTCCACGCTGATGCGACAACAGGTGTCGATAATAATTTTTTATTTTTTTCACAGAAATGTAGATATTTTTATCTTTTGAATTTTATCGATTAAATTAAAAAGAAAAAAGAATAGAAAAGAAGTGCATTCAAAACCGCCTGCACGTCCACACATCTGCCTTTATTCTAGATATGCAAGTTGAACCTTAGAACTTCGTCTTCGTTTTTTTCTTTTCACAACCAGAAACTGATCGTCTCCGGTCTCAACTTCCATTTCTCTAAGGTAACCAATTCAATTTCTCTTGAAGCCTTCACCCCATCACTGTCGAAAAACCAACTTCTATAATCATCTTAAAAACTTTTGTCGCTCTCAAAACCCTAGAAAATAAATTCACATCATCTTTAAAAAATCAAGTATAAGAACAACATCTTATACCACTGTTGTTATTGGTTGTGATCAAGGTAATTGGTGTTTTAGATTTATCTGTAGATGGTTCAATTTGGGTTTAAGAACATTATTAATCTTGTTATGGATTTAGGGTTTTATCGTTTATGTTTATAAGATTGTTTTAGACTTTTGATTTTGTAAAACTTATGTGTGAGATCTCAAATAAGGCTTTTCCTTTAATTTTTCATCGGGCTATAATTAAACAACGATGAGGTTGAAGATTTGGATGTAATCAAGAAAAGACCAATCTTTTTGATTTCCTCGGGCCATAATTAATCAAGATATGTTTTGGGTTTTGTATGAATTGTGTTTTACTAATTTGAATTACTGATTTTCTCTAATATGATTAATTTTCATGATTTTTGTTTTGGGTTTTGGGGTGGGAGTTAAGGTGTGAATTGCATGTTTACTGATTTTTGCAAGGTACTAAGATAGTTCAAAACATGTAATTTTTGTCCATGAATTGTAAAAACCCAACCTTTTTTTTTTCTATCAGTCGAGGGGTATTTAGTCTTATTGACTATATTGAAGTGTTAGTGAAATTGATTACAACTGGGTTTTGTTGAATCTAAAAATTTGTCAACTTAATATTTCCTTCGATTATTGTTGTTTTTAACTTTTTACATGATAATTGTGTGTTAGCTAAGGATTTATGTTGTCTTAAGTAATAGTTATTGTAGTTTGTTATTTGACTAACGTGATTGTCTCTTGGTTTTATTGAAACGGTGTTTGAATCATTGTATTTTGTTTTCTGATTATAGATAATTTAAATATAAAGGCCTCGCTGGATTCAAAGAAGGAGAGTTTAGAGGATGGAGAATCTGATCACATTGTAGCTCGGACATTTATATTCGGCGAATTGGAAGCAACAATAAATAATTTCGGATAGTGATGGTGGTTATGGTAGAGTTTATAAAGGGAGATTGGAAAGTACAAACCAGGTTCGTCTTGTTTTAGGATACGTCAGGGTTTTTTTGTTGTTGTCATGTGTGCTTGGGTTATGGATGTTGGGCTTGTTGTTAGTTGATTCTCAACATTACATGATCTTGAACTGATGTGTGAACTCTAAATATTTGGTTGCTACAGGTTGTTGTTGTCAATCAATTTGATCGGAATGGATTTTATAAGGAAACATGGATTTCCTTATTGAGGGTATTGTGGCGATGGAGATGAAGACTTTTAGTCTATGAATTCTTCGCTTTAGGATCTTTAGAAGATCGTCTACATGGTAAATATCAAAAGTTTACTTTCATCTTAAACATTCCCCTCTTTTCACTCTTATGGTGCTTGACTTATTTCTTTATTTGGTTGGTTTTGTAGACCTTCCAGTTGACAAGAAATGGCTTGACTAGAGCACAAGAGTGAAAATTACAGCTGGTGCAGGTAAAGGATTGGATTATTTGCATGACAATGCAAACCCCCTGTTATATACCAAGATTTAAAATGCTCAAATAGTTTTCTTCTGGAGGAATACCATCCTAAACTATTTGATTTTGGGTTGGTCAAACTGGGTCAAGTTGGGTTGGGAACAATACTCATGTGTCTATGAGAGATATGGGCACATATGGTTATCGTGCACTGGAGTATGCAATTACTGGCTGATTTATGTTAAAATCCGATGTTTACAGCTTTGGGTTGTACTGTTGGAGATCTTAACTGGCACGAAAGCAATAGGCAATTCGAAATCTGCAGGGGTGCATAATCTTGTTTCATGCGTAATATAACATGTTGATCCCATTTTCTTTAGCTCATTCTCTGTCATATAGACCTGACATTTTACATAATAGGTTATACATAGGCCTGCACAGGAAACCGGACGGGCCGAGAAACCATGCCGGCACCGCCAAAACCGGCGACGCACCGTTCCCTACCAAAAGCCGGCGGAGCCGAGCCATATAAAACTGAAAAATTACAGCCTTTGATTTCTATACCTATCCTTAATCCTAACCCTCCATTTTTATAACCCTACATATATAAGTCCTCTTTTCACCTAATTTCATTTTCTTTTTTCTTTTTTCTTTTCAGTTTCTCTAGCAGAAGTATTAGGTTTAGGCTACTTCTTCTTCTTCCTCTCAGTCACAGGCGAATGTTTTTCAAATTCTCAGTTTCAAACTTTCAATATCATCCATGATTAACGAATACAAGTCATACAACAACAACTCACTCAGTAACTGTAAGTCATCACTCGTCAGAGATTCGTTTTCCTTTCCTTCATTTGATATTTATTTATGTTCTTTTTGCGAATCTGTGAATCTGTGGTTGTAACTTGATAGTTGTTAGTTTGTTACGGATTTTTGATTATTTTGAATAAAACCCTAGATTTATGAATTAGGGTTTTCTTTTTAGTTCAGATTTTTTCAGATTTGGGGGTTTCGATTTGGGGTTTTGATATGTATTAGGTTATGGGTATTGATTATTTTGAATGAAACCCAAGATTTATATATTAGGGTTTTGTTTTTAGTTCAGATTTTTTCAGATTTGGGGGGTTCGATTTGGGGTTTTGATATGTATTAGGTTAGGGGTTTTGATTTGGGTTTTTTTTTTTTTCTGATGTACTGATGTTTGTAAGTTTGTAACTCTGATGTGGGTATGAGCTACTATTATTAGTGTTCTTCCTCACATAATCATTGAATATCTTTCATTTCTTGTTATTTGTAACATGAACCAGCATGGAAGATCCCAGTCAAGACACACATACACCTCAAACTGGAGTTGGATCATATAATGTACCTAGCCAATGTACACCTGGAGTTGGAGCTCAATCTACACCTGGAGTTGAAGCTCAATCTACACCTCCTAATGAAGTTACAATTATAGAAGTTGATGCAGACAAAGAGAAGCCTAAAGTTACATCTGATGTATGGTTGCAGTTCACAAGTATAAGTGAAGAGAAAGCCAAATGTCATCATTGTTTGCGCTCCTTTGCTGCTCACATAGGAAAAAGTGGCACTTCTGGATTATGGGGTCATTTGGATAGATGCCGTAAGAATCCAAACAAGAAGAAGAAGGGTCAGAAAGGTTTGTTGTTTCCTCCCCCTAAACCAAGTGAGGATGGTAAGTTAGTTTCTTCTATTTATAATCCTGAAGGGTGCAAAAGAGCTTTAGTTGAATTCATAATTAAAGATGAGTTACCATTTAGCAAGGTAGAAAATGAAGGGTTTAGGGCTTATAGTCATATTTTGGAACCTAGGTTCAAGGTCCCCGGCCGTTTGACTATTTATAAGGATCTTTTGATAATATACAAGGATGAGAAAAAAAAGTTGAAAGAGTATTTCAAGACATCTAAATAGAGGGTTTCTTTAACTACTTATACTTGGACCTCTCCAAATAATATCAATTATATGTGTGTCACAGTTCATTATGCTGATCAAAACTGGAAGTTGCAAAAGAGAATTATTTTATTTTTCCAAGTGAAAGGTCATACAGGTACTGCAATAGGTAAAATGTTGGAGAAGTGCTTGTTAGATTGGGGACTTGAAGATGTGTTTGGTGTCACTTTGGATAATGTCAGTGCTAATACTCTTGCCATCGACTATTTAAAGCAAACTATCATTGGTTGGACTGGAGCAATTGAAAGGACTGAATACTTGCATGTAAGATTTATTTTTTGTTGTAGTTCAAATTTAAATGTTTGTTTTAGTGTTCTTGTTCATTTGTATTTACTTATGATTGTTAAATGTTAATTCAAGTATTTAAGTGTTCTTCATTTGTGTTTATTTATGTTTGCAGTTACTAATATTTCTTGTCTTTGCATTATTATATAATAATAGGTTAGGTGTGCTTCCCATGCTCTATAACAAGTCAATTGCAAGGATTAGGTCAGTTGTCAAGTATGTTACTGGTTCTCCTACTAGATGGGAAAAGTTTAAGCATTGTTGTATACTAGAGAAGATTGATTGTAAGAAAGGAATGATATTAGATGTCAAGACACGTTGGAATAGCACATATTTGATGTTAGAGGCCGCTGAAAAGTATGAGAGAGCTTTTAAAAGGTTAGAAAAGTATGATAAAGACTATAGGAAGAAGTACATCTTTGAAGAGGCTGAATCTGTTGCTATACCTAGTCATGATGATCTTCTTGTGCTAGCTAATTACATAGAAGAGTTGACTTTAAGTTCTTCATCGAGTTCAGAATCTGATATTGAAGTTGCTACTGATCCAAAAGGCAAGAAGAAGATGAAGAAAAAGAAGAAGAAACAACATCGTTACCATGCTCCTTATGCAGATGATTGGGGTTATGAGAGAAGTCTTGTGAAGTGCTTAAAGGTATTCTTCGATGCAACTATTATATTTTCTGCTGCAACCCAAGTTACTACTCATACTTTCTTATGGGAAGTTGTACTCATACATGAACATTTGGTTCAGTTTAGAGATAATGTGGCTGACTATTTTGTTAGAAATATGGATGAAATAATGTTTGATAAATATATCAAGTATTGGGGTGCTTATGAAGATATGAATTCTGCTTTGTTCTTTGCACAATTGTTGGATCCTCGAGAGAAACATAAGGGGTTGGAATTTACTCTAGAGTGTTTGTATGAGGGAAATCAGTACCAGGTTGCTAGAGTTATGAAAAGGGTTAAAGAAGATATGGCAAGACTTTTTGAAGAGTAAAAGTCTACTATTGTTGGTGAAAGTTCAAATAGTGGTGTTGCTGTAACTGAAGCTCCAGTTGTTGCGCAAGAACAAAGCATTGTGGCCATGCTTAACTCAAGGAAGAAAAGGCATAAGAGGAACCCACTTGGTATTGAAGGATTAATGAGTTGGAAAAGTATTTGTTAGAGGAGTTTGATGAAGAAGAAGGTGGAACTGAGTTTGACATTTTGGCTTGGTGGCAAAACTATAGTACCAAGTATAAGGTACTCTCTCATATGGCGAAGGATTTACTATCCATGCCGGTATCTTCTGTTGCTTCTGAATCAGAATTTAGTACTGGAAAGTGTGTGCTCAGTCCTTGGAGAAGCTCTCTATCTCCTATGATAGTTGAAGCATTGATATGCACTCAAAGCTGGCTACAAAAGCCAATTGCTCTTGATCTTCTATCAGAGTATATACCAGATGATTGCTCAAGCATTGAGGAAGGTAATGTTATACAACTTATATTATAATCTGTTTTTTTTCTTTTTCTGTTTGTTTCTTTACTTGTCAATTTAAACTTGTTATTAACTTAAGTATTTCTTGTGCAGCAATATTGGGTGCTTCTCCAGTACCAGAGGAGTTTGATGATCCAATGATGCCTGACTAATGAAGATGATGGAAAGGAAACTATGGTCTATGGAATGGAAGTGCTGGTTTAATTTTAACACTTTAAGTTAATCTTTGAACACTATTTTCCTTCGGTAAATATGTACATATGCAGACTGCGTTAGTTATGTTAGTTGGTCCCTTGGTCTTGAAGAACTTAAGTGGTTGGGTGATTGCAGTACTCTTGCAAACTTGCAGAGTTGCAGTAACTTTATCAGTTTATGTCATACTTTAAATTCAGGTTTATGTAATTATGTTGGTTGGTTTTAAAGAAGTTATGTTAATTATGTCTATGTTGTTATGTTATTATGCTGTATGAATGGTTGTGGCATGGAATAACAGGTAAAATTAGCAGGAAAACTGCAAATTCATAAGATGTTGTGTTTTACAGCTCTAACACGGTTTAAAACCGGTACCGAACTGAGCCGACTCAGATCAGTTTAAAACCGAACCGAGTGAAGGTCGGCTTGGCTTCGGTTTCAAATTTGAAAACCAGCACCTGGTCGGCTCGGTGCTCGGTATCAAAAAAAAGCCGTGCCGACCGGCCAATGTGCACCCCTAACTATCTTGTTCTGTGTATACTTTAAAATTTTGAGTTATGTTGTTTGGTTCTTTTACTAATTGAATAATGGTTTTGTTGCAGGATGATGTTGGGTGTGCGTTCCTAGTGTTACCACACCCTTCCAGACTAGATAGTCGTACTTCCTTCGATGATGGTGTTGTTATTTCTGAATTAATTAATTCATTTGTTTGATTTTACTGCTAATTCATTAGGATAGATTAAGGTTTTGTTTCATAAACCTTTTTTTTTTAGCTCAAATTGGTAGAATTGGAATCATGGATTAGTAGTTCATTTTTCTTCTTGTTTCCTTTCCGAGTAAGGGTAGTTAGAAAAAATAATATAACAAAATCAGGGAAAATGTTTGCTGTTTTTGAAAGGAAAACTGGAATTTACAAACCAATTAAATTAGTTTTTTCTTGGATGAAATTTGAAGTCTCGTGCTTTTTGTTGGCATCTCAATCACCAGATGCAAATGTAAGAACAACTACAGAAAAAAACTTGAAGCTCTTTGAAAAGCATAATCTACCTGGGTTTTTGGTTTCTTTATCAGCTGATCTTGTGAATGATCATGAACCTACTGGTTTCTTTGTAAGTTGATCTTGAAAGGTGGATTTCATCATGCATTTCTTCATTAGAGAGGGTTTATCATTTCTATCATATTCATATTTCTTTCTCAGTAATGAACATACATTGCTATGTGAAGGACAATTATATAATGCACTTCAAGAATCTCTTATCAAATGCTAAACCAGTTCAAGGAGAAGATGTTGTTTTAAAGGTATATAACATAGATGTACATGTTCACTACAAAAACCAGTTAGACTTTGAAAGAATTGCTCGTCAATTTGGGATTTCCATGGACTTCCGTACATCTTGAAGCCACATATGCCTATATTATCTGGGTATTAAGGTGTGTATTACATCCATTGAGTCTTTTTGTGTAATTTTGAATTACTACATCCTTCTACTTGTGATGTAGAAATCTTGAAGTACCTTTAGTAAGATGATGTATAAATCCTTCTTATAGTTATAGGTGTTTCTAGTTTGCAGTTATTGGGTCTTTCTCAGGCTTCCTGCAGGCTATCTAATATCTAGTTATGATACTTCTGCTTGCATCTAGAACATTTTTTTTTTAATCAGTATAAATATTGAGGGTTCAATTTTACTCTTCTATGCCATCTATTAACATATATAGTTATGTTGTTTTTGGATATGCATGTGATGATGTTAAGTAGAATACTAAAGAGAAGCATGTTGGTTTTTCTCTTGATTGTAGGTGGATTTATTACTTCCTGGTGGTGATCTTTTCCATGAGAATAAAACTTTAAGAACAACCCTAGTGAAGACAATGAGATCCTTCGTCGATACTGCCTCAATGATCAGCCCGTGAAATTCCAAGTTGTCAGTGATCAAACAGTGAACTTCGTTAATATGTAATGTCTCTATGTTTCAACTCTTCCCTAATCGGTATCCTGGTGATCCTACTGAAAACGGAAAGCTTTTGAGGTTTAGGCCAAGATCCTCCGCTGCTCTTCCAGAGGATGCACTGGTTCCAAATGAAGATAGCGAAACAGAGGATGAAGGTCAACAATATGAGGATGATGCTTAATGCGAGGACGAGGAGGAAGAAACAAGGATCACCAAGGTCAGTATCATCATAATGATAAGGAATTAGGGGAGCATAATGAAGTAGAGAAGTAGAATAGGATGAAGAATAAATTGAAGACTGCTACTACTAGATACAGAATGTTTGCACAACATTCTAGTTAGAACTTACTCACTCCGTGGGATGTATATTCTAGATATATCCCAAGTAGATCTTTTTATTTAAATACTATTATGTTAGATCAATGTTTTGAAATTTTATACAACTCTATATATAATGTTAGATCAATGTTTTGAAATTTTATATTTAGTGGTCTCTTGCGACTAAATTTAAACTTTAGCCAGAATCTAGTTGCTCAACCTCTCGTGATACGACCTAAATGCAGTCGCTGGACTTCTTAAGCTTCAACTGTGCGATTAACTAGGTGTAGTCGCTTAACCTTTTATGCTTCAACAAAAAATGTGATCCTGAACCTCTTGTGCTACAACCTAAGGGTAGTCTCTGAACCTCTCGTGCTTCAAAAAAATATGTAGACGCTGAACCTCTCGTGCTTCAAAAAAATATGTAGACGCTGAACCTGTTTTGACATGACTTATATGTAGTCTCTCAACCTCTTATGCTTCAACAAAACCGTTGCGGTTGAACTTCTTGTGCTACAATCTAATGGTACTCGGTGAACCTGTACTGCGATGTGATGAAGATTAGTCACAACACTTTTTTACTACAAGCATGCGGCTGCGATGTGATAAACATTAGTAACAGGAATTGTATGGCGATCAAGTATTACAGCCGCTGATGATTATAGCAAGGAATTTCTAGCGATAACAGTGTTGTTGCGAACCTCTAGTCATATAGTTTCTTGCGACACCTATGCAACTACAAAAGTTTAGCCGCTGGAGGGCTGCATCGTTTAAAAATGACTTCTTGCGACTGTATTGTGTTTGTCGGTAGAGACCAGTTTTCTTGTAGTGTCTCCATTTGAGAGGTTGGAGATGCACCTGACATCTTGCAGCTCGATAATGAAACTGAACTTGATCCAACCTTTACCAGTTACAGCCCCTGTAAAATGTAAACAACATTTTGTACTCAACATCCATTTACAGATAGCTAGAAAGTCAAACATTTTTCAAGCACAAATTTAACTACCTACACTCAAAAATCAAAACACAAAAAAGTTACCCAAATAAGGGTTAATAACAATAATACTTCAAACATTAAGGCAGAAAAGACCTCAAAAGAAAAAAAACTTAAGGTACAAAGATCACATCATCCAATCAGCATCTCATGTAATTGAATTACGAAATTGGTAAGAGAAAACAATACTATAAACAATCACAGATCAATTTCTAATACTCAGAAACAAACAAGGAGCATGCAAACCATCAAATCTAAGCTGGTTTCAGACCCTGAATAAGCAAAGAAAAACTTAATTTATCCATCAATTATTAACACAAAATTGAACAAACAAACAACATAGACAAAAACCCCATTTCCTAAAATGAAATTACATGACAGTTATTTAAAATCAAACAGGGGGTCTTATCAAATCACCATTATCATCAAACTCAAACAAACTAAAACTCAAATAAGCAAGAACCCTATAAATCTCTATCAAAAACAAATAAAAATCTCGAACTATGAAACAAATACATAGTATATCAAACAAGCTCAGATCTATAAACCCTATAAATCTCTATCAAAAACAAATAAAAATCTCTGAACAAAAAGAAGAAAAACTAGGTAGTAGTTACCTGTTTGAAATAATCCACAACTTTACTTAATGAAGAACTTCAGCTGCTCCTGCTCCTCAAGGTTTGAGAACATAAAAACAAAAAAATAATTATAACCCTAAATTGATTGATAAACAGTAATCGATTGACAACACAAATCGATTGATAAACATATTTCAAACCCTATAAATTGATTAAAAAAAAACTCAATCAAAGATAAATCACTTACTAGATCATAGTGGTGGTGGTGCTATTAAGTATTGAATTTTGATGGAGGTCGAGGAGATACTGGTGGTGAATATAGTGATGGAGGCAAGTCAGGCGACTGGAGAGAGACGAAGTCGTAAAGGAAGTGAAGAACAAATGAAGAGAAGATGCAGCTTAGTTTAGGGTTTCTTCTATTTATACTCTAGGATTACTCTATTTTAGACAGTTAGGATTGATCCTAATAGAGATAGATCAATGGCCTATAATAATCGGTTATCGGTTTCGGTTATGGTGCGGATATTAGTGGAACCGTTGACCGCACCGAAGATCTAACGGTTATCAAAATTAATATCATCACCGACCGTTGGATTATCGGTTCAGTGCAGTTATCGGTTCGGTTGTGGTTGCGGTTATCGGTGCGGTTATGTGCAGGACTAGTTTTGGCAATATAACTACCAACTCCCACTATATAAACTTGGAAATATCTCTCTATCGCCTCCAATTCTCATTTAACACAACAAAACCTTGCCGTCTCCACTTCTTTCTTGTTTTCTTTGTAGATCTGCTACTAGTTTATGAGCTTTCCACATTTAGGTGTGACCAAAACCGAATTAGGGGCTACACAAAACGACAAAATAGCAAATAATCGGTAGGTTATTTCACCTTCGGAAGGTTATTTCAGGGGCATTTTTTTTAATGGCCAAACTACCCTTTACAATCGGTAGATAACTATACAATCGGTAGGTAATCAACAATCGGGAGTAAATTTAGTTTGTATGACTTCCGATTATACAGTATCCCCAAAATAAAATCCTAAATCTTTTGAATTTTGATTATCCTATAATCGGTAGTAAATAAAGTTATATTGACTCCCGATTATACAGTAAACCTTTGGCAAAAATGCTACCATAATCGGTAGGGAATTTAAGTTATTTAACTTCCGAATATAGGGTAGCCCCAAAATCAGATTTTGTAAAAATCCTCATTTTTTTGGAATTTTGGTTGAGCCTATAATCGGTAAGAAAGGAAGAGTTATCATGACTTCCGATTATACAATGGCTTTCTTTGCAAATATCCTACCATAATCGGTAGTCAATATACTTCATATAACTACCGAATATAGAGTAGCCCCAAAATTAGATTTTGCAAAAATCCTTTTTTTTTGGAATTTTGGTTGAGCCTATAATCGGTAAGAAAGGAAGAGTTATCATGACTTCCGATTATACAGTGGCTCTCTTTGCAAATATCCTACCATAATCGGTAGTCAATATACTTCGTATAACTACCGAATATAGAGTATCCCCAAAATCATATTTTGCAAAAATCCTCTTTTTTTTGGAATTTTGGTTGAGCCTATAATCGGTAAGAAGGGAAGAGTTATCTTGACTCCCGATTATACAATAAACCTTTGGAAAAATTGCTACCATAATCGGTAGGGAATTTAGGTTATTTAACTACCGAATATAGAGTATCCCCAAAATTAGAGTTATCCTACCATAATCAGTAGTCAATATACTTCGTATAACTACCGAATATAGAGTAGGCCAAAAATCGGTAGTAAATATACTTCGAACACATCCGGGAGGGGCTACGCCCCCCCCCAACCCCCCCGGACAGCGGCAAACAATCTTGAAAATATCCAACACATATAGCTACCGAATATAGAGTAGTCCCAAAATCAGATTTTGCAAAAATTCTCTTTTTTCTGAATTTTGGTTGAGACTATAATCGGTAAGAAAGGAAGATTTATCATGACTTCCGATTATACAGTGGCTCTCTTTGAAAATATCTTACCATAATCGGTAGTCAATATACTTCGTATAACTACCGAATATAGAGTAGCCCCAAAATCAGATTTTGCAAAAATCCTCTTTTTTTGGAATTTTGGTTGAGCCTATAATCGGTAAGAAAGGAAGAGTTATCTTGACTCCCGATTATACAGTAAACCTTTGGCAAAATTTCTACCATAATCGGTAGGGAATTTAGGTTATTTAACTACCGAATATAGAGTAGCCCCAAAATCAGAGTTATCCTACCATAATCGGTAGTCAATATATTTCGTATAACTACCGAATATAGAGTAGCCCCAAAATCGGTAGTAAATATACTTCGAACACAGCTGGGAGGGGCTACGCACCCCCGACCCCCCCGGACAGCGGCAAACAATCTTGAAAATATCCAACACATATAGCTACCGAATATAGAGTAGTCCCAAAATCAGATTTTGCAAAAATTCTCTTTTTTCTGAATTTTGGTTGAGCCTATAATCGGTATTAAATAAAGTTATCATGACTTCCGATTATACAGTATAATCTTTGTCGAAATCTTACCATAATCGGTAGTCAAAATAGTTCATATAACTACCGAATATAGAGTTGCCCCAAAATACAGATTATGGATTAGCCTCCCGATTATAAAGGGGCATATAAGTATTTTTAACCTATTTTGTCTTTTGTGTCGCCCCTAATTATGCTAGGTTTATAAGATGAGAAATTCTCTTCTTCTTTTACAGAATGATTATAGAACTACCAATACGGTTTATTATGATAATTTATTCTCATACACAACACACAATTAAGTCTAGCATAATAATTTCTCCTCTCAAAAGTATTTCATGTTTTTTCACATGAAAACATAGATTTATTTGGTCTCCGTCTTGATGATCTTCAATCAACTGTCTTAATGGCTTGTCCTCTAATAACTCATTATTATAAACAAAGATATTTGTCAATCATGCAAATATTTTTCGGTGTGATTTATATGAATTACATGATCCATGTTTATGTTATAGGAATCAGTTTATGTAATGTGAGTTGATCAATAAAATTGAATTGATTAGCATCTTGAATTTGAATGTGATTTAGGTATAAAAAAATTCGATTTAATCTTCATCTTTCATCTGAATGTGCATTCAGGATAGCTGAAAACAACTTCAAGCATAGGTGTTTAAGAATTCCTGTGTTCATTTTGTAAATCTACTCAGTCATCGTTTAAATTTTATTTCCCAAATAATAATATATAGAAATCCAGCTTATTAATGAGATAATGATTTATTATGAGAAAACACCCAAAGATTGAGGCGGTCTTTTTTCTATTTCTGGATCTTGATGTTTATGATGCAATCAAATTATCAGACACATGCCTTGAAATTAATGTGAAAGAAGCAATCCTTTTGGATCATTATTAGAGTAGTTTAAAAAAAAAAAATTATGAAAGTAGGAGAGAATTTTTTAAATTTTGGAATGTAATAAGATAGAAAGTAAAGAATCAAGTGTTAATATTTTAATCGGTAGTGAGGTTGAAAATAAAATTAGGATACATGGCAATGAAAACGCAGATGGTGTTAGAGGTGCTTCTACAGTGTCATTGCTGGTTTTTCAGCTACATCTTCTTGAATACAAAATAATGCAATTTCGATCCTGGAACATCGACATTGAACAACCAATATAATCCATGAATTGCATGTCTTACGAATGAATCGTCCCTCTCTAATATCCCACTAGTGAAATGAGGTGGATTGGCTTTCTCGTCTTTCACCCGTACCTGAATCCAATTGCAACATATTAGGTACATGTTAGTAAACATGAATACAATGGAGGCATAACAAAACCAATAAACCACAACAACTACAGGAAGATATGCCATTGATGATTTTGATATGGGACACAGCAAGAGAACTTAATGAAGACCTATATAGGAGAACTAGATCCATCTTCAGTTCTACAACAGAAAGCTACTACAACCACACAACAAAGTGTGCAAGTGTCATGTATGTAACAAAATGGCCATCTAAAACTTGCATTTTGTTTTTTTATCTATATGAAGTGTGGCACAGGCATGCATACCCGCCATACCAGACTCCCTCTACCACGAATTTAGGCACCCGCTAATCAACTAAGTCGACATCCTACTAGTCCTAGCTAAACCACCACCTCAAAAACTTATAGAAATAATTTTTGGGGATAACTCATGGCCATTTGGGATTACAAGTTAAAACATTTTTACACTTCTATTTTTACCATCACATGTCATCTAATAAAACTTAACAAAACATTGATAAGAAATAGTTCAGCTAAAATTCGACCTCGACGAATGACTAGACCAGCTAATGCTGGGCCTGAGCCACATGGGGGCTTGATTCGGTTAGGTCTTTTAGGGTTTTAGCAAAACACAAAACATTGCCGTCTTTTCCACCTATTTCTTCTTCTCTCTTTAGATCTACTACTACCAATACGCTTTAAGATTGAGAATCCATTCTTACATACAACACAAAATTATATTATTATCAACACAATGATTTCTCCTCTCAAAACCATTTTATGAAATTTATGTGCTCTTCATCTTCTCCAATATCAATCACTTCACAGATTGACCTATTCTTTCATGAGTCATTATGAACCCAGATATTTCTCAATCTATAAGTATAGTAATTATTTTATGTTATAACATATTGATCCATATTTATGTTATAGTAATAACATAAATATTTTATGTTATAGTAATAATAATTACTATAACAGATTGATCCATATTTATGTTATAGTAATTATTTTATGTAATAAGTATCCATTAATACAATTGAATTGCTTAGCATCTTGAATTTGAATTTGAATTTGAATGTGAATATGTGATTTGTGAATTTCAGTAGTATTACATTTAGACTGAATTATAAGTAGAATTTCTTGTTTTGAATTGTTTTTTTGTTTTGTAGAGAATTTTTAAGTTTTGTGGTAAAATGAAATGTAAGTACATACAAATTAAGAATCATGTGTTCATTTTTTTTTAATGGTAGCCCATTGAGTTGAAAATAAAATGAGGATAAATACATGGCAATGAAAATGCAGACCGTGTTAGAGGTGTTGCAAGAGTGACAAACTAGTTATTGAGAATATGAATGATCCATGCCATTGCTAGTCCATCAGCTACATCTTCTTGAACAAAGAATATTGCAATTTAGATGAATCTTATCATTTCATTTATAAACACTGTTCTCTTAGTGTTGGAAATTGCAATTCTACAAAATATGGTAAACAAATTTACCACTCTCCAGATGGTAATGGAAATTCACACTTGAGGATTAACACATGAAGAAGATTTTGCTTACTCTGTTGTTGTAATTTTAAATTAATTTTCGACTTTGCACTACTCTGTTCTTGTTAGAATTTTTCGACTACAATTTTACATCTTCAGATTGTTGATACTAATTGCAGCTCTCCCAGATTAAAAAGGGATCTATCTATAATAACAAAAACACAAGATCTGGATCAGATGGGTTAACTAATACAGAAATACATAAAAATAAAAATTGGTATAAAAAGATCTTCTTCATCTAAACCATTGTATGCAAAAAGTTTTTGATGATGTGCAAATTTGCAATACCATTTGCAGCGCGGCGGGGGATTTCAACGCCATACGAGACAAGAGAGGGAACTGAAATGAATAAAATGGCAAACAAGGATCTTAATTAGCGTCAATAAGATGCGACTGAATTGAAATGTGTACACAATTTGATAGGAGAAATCATAATGCTATAATTTGTTGTTGATGCTGAAGAATCTGCCATGAATTTGTTGTGGATGTGCTTTTATTTCCATTGGTGAACATAGAGGGCTGTTTGGGTTCAGCTGTGGATATATTTGGTGAAGAATCTTCCATGGATTTGTTTCCATTGATGAACATAGATTTACACATTTGGGTTCTTCTTCTCTACTTCTATTTATATTGCTTCATCTGACCCTTCAGATTAAGGTTAATTGTGATTGTTGGATAATTTTTTAGTATATGATTAACATATGTGATGTATTTTCATGACTGACCGGCTTTACTGACCAACATATGTTGCATAGACGACTGAGATTGTCTATTTGGTACACCTGAAGGGTTCTAAAGAGTTAATTGTACACCACCGGTGGAGGTTCATTTTCAAATCATGCAATCTGAAAGCAAACCCAAAGGACTAATTGCAACAGCATGAACTAGGAACAATTTGTTTAGTTAATTACGAATTGAACGGGTGCACATTGGAGAATAGAGTAGTAGTTGCAATGAACTATGCTCAATTAGAAGTGGAACATGTGCTTCAGCTGGTCCCTCTTAAGTCATACATAATTCCTTCCAAGGGACCTTTGCATCAGGTCAAGTCTTAGGGTTTGTTTAGCAAGATGACCACCCACTCACACTATATAAACCTGGAAATCTCTATATGTCGCCTCTCATTCTCATCAAACACTAAATAGCTTGCCGTCTCCCCCACCTTCTTCTCTCGGTAAATCTACTAGTTTCTAAAATAAATTCTCTTCTTTACAAAAATGATGATAGAATTACCAATACGGTTTTATGAATGAGATATTGATTTTTTATGAGTTATTGATTCTCAAATATAACAACACAAATGAATCAGTTTTAGCACAATGATTTCTCCTCTCAAGACTATTTCATGTATATCTCTAGGATTGGGAGATTTAGTTGTCTCAACTAGATTTATAAAGGATTATATGGTTTCGATCATCTAGTATGATCCTGGATGATATGTCTATGTAACAGTAATGGGATCAGTTTATGTAATAGGAATCAGTCAATAAAATTGTATGGTTTAGCATCTGGAATATGAATGTGATTTATGTATAACAATTTTTCATTTTATCTAGCTGAAAACATCTTCACTTTATAGATTTACTCAGCCTGTGTTGAATTTAAGAATTCTTATGAATGAGATATTGGTTTATTATAAGAAAACACTCTAAGATTCAGTTGGTCTTTATCTGTTTCTAGATCTTGATGATGCACATCAGATAATGTGGTTGCTATAACATCAGATTTATACCATTAGAATAAAATATGCTCCGAAAATGATTTGTGATTCTTCAACTTTTTTCTTAAAAAGCATTTTCTCAGTTCAAAACAACTGTTTGATTCCGATTCACCTGAAAATCCTAGGCATCCCAAAGTTTACTTAGGAGTACTTTAGTACTTCTTATTGTCAAGTGTCTTTTTCCAATCTACTTAAATTTGTGCGTTTTAATTGGATCTATGCATTCCATTTTTCATAGTTGCAACTTTTTATCATTTAATTTGCTATTTATCTTTCTCTGAATATGCATTTGCTCTAGCTGAAACCAACCTCAAGAATTGGTGCTTATTCAAGGATTCCTGTGTTCATTTTTAATAGTAGCATCTGGAATTGGGATTATTGTCCTGTGTTGCAATTCTTCAATTATTCTGCTATTCATGTTTCCTCTGAATTTGAATCTACTCTAGCTGAAAACAAGTTTTTAGAATTGGTGCTTAGGAGAAGTAAATTCCGAAAATTAGGATACCCCCATCACATGAAAAATAATAATCCATATAAGTAAACATTTGTAGTCTTCCCGCATCAAAATGTGTAAGTAAATTGATTCTCACTCTAAGTTACTAACAACAGAATCGGTAAAACCAAGTGCCTAGTCTCTAACTTGTTTCTCAGCTACTCGATCTATTCCGGTAAAATCAATTTTCGTCGGTAATTTTGAGTAATTACCCAGAAAATTTGGAAGACAATCCTGCTTATGCAATATCCATTAAGTATAATCCACTATTTCAGCCAATTTTTATGTGCAATATGTAATTTTGTTTAACGTTATGCTTCTGATTTAATCTGTTGACATTTAATTTGCAAGAATTGGGGCAGCTGAGCTCATAGGATGTGTTTGGTTGAGAAGGATCTATGGTTGGCTAAAGATTTAGATGTCCAGAGAGATAAGAAGAATGGGGTCAGGCAAGAACATAACTTCTATTGAGGTTAGCTAATTGCAATTTTGTATTGAGAAGTGATTGCAGAGAAAACCTAATTTGTTACCCCTGAGACATCCTAGTTACGCTACAACTTTGAATAGGCCTATTATTATAATTCAATATAAGAGAAACTTACACTTAGTTATTGCAACGTGTGTCATCTCTTTTTAGAAACATTATTAAAGAAGCCTGAAACGGAGTTCATGAATACAAAGGTTTTAGTATTTAAATTGTGTTAAACAGGAAGACTTGGGTTATGCAATCCATTATCACAGGTATGTTACACTGGTATTACTCAATTCAATAGTTCGCTTTTACCGGAAACTCTAATTTCTATTGCATTATTGCATCTGATCAGAGGCTTGACAATCAATCTGCATTCTACAGGTTATCAATTGTAAATATGAGAGTGCGCAGTAGTATCTAATGAATTGCATAACCCAAGTATTTTCAGCTGAGTACCACTTTTTATTCCCAAAACTTCAGGTCTGTAACATCTCTTCATTAAGGAAATGTTGTCTTTGTCTCTTTTGGTTTATCTTTGTCTCAAATCAAATACATTTAAGATTAGAGTTGGGTCTCAATTGCTGACTGGATTTGCGTTTATAAAAAAAATACCAAAGTTTATTTAGTCAATGCACGATCATATAAGAAGACTTTGCCATTAATCAAGTTTGTTAAGAAAACATAGGCACTTGATCATGTTTGTCATAAAGATTTGTTATCCGTGTGATCAGGTATCACAAAAAGTACATTCGATTGATGTTGTTATCTCCTTCTAAAAGCATCTAAGGATATTTTAGTCTTTCCTTTTAAAAGTTCTAATGTCAAGTAGTAATATTGTAGGTCTGTGATATGAATATATTGGTCTTTCCTTTTAAAAGTTCCTAGGTCAAGCAGTAAAATTGGTGCTTTAAGTTCTTAGGTCAAGTAGTAAAATTGTAGGTCTGTGTTATGAATATATTAGTCTTTCCTTTTAAAAGTTCTATGAATACAATACCAATACAGTATCTGTCCGGATCCTGTTTGAGTATGTAGTCAATTTGTGTTATGTTAATGTTAGTGCAAGATCAAGAACTTAATCAAAGAATTACAATCTGCAAGGGGCGGCGGAAAGAAAAATGAAGACGGTTTGGAGCCATGGATTTTGATCTCTAAGAAGAAGAATAAGGTGACACAATAGTCAGAATGCTGCTAGAAATGGCTCAGGGGTACCAAGGTTTGCTGGTGAAAGTATCCAGATGGTTAACTATACTTATGGTGGTGGGAAGTCTAGAGGTCAGCAGATTGTGCATAAAGGTAACTCAATCCAACAATGTCGTAGTCGGTTGAAGAGACAACGGTGAAATAATTCAGAAAGTGGTAATTGCTTAGGAAAAAGTAACGGTCAAATAGTGGATGGTAATACAGGTGAACCGAAGACGATAGGTTTAGTTTGTTATGGTTTGATAGATTAAGAATAACCAAATTTGGTTATAATTTTGTAGGCTCTTAAAAGCTTTCTCAACAATGAAAAATTCGTCTTAGAAATAAAGTAGGTTATTTTATGGTATATTTGTTTTATTCTCCTTCAATACATTATCTGTTATTACATTCAAGTTCTTGCACCTCCAAATAGTCTATCCCTTGATGTGCCTTCTGCCTGTAGTAGTATTGCGATAGTGATAACAGTAAAACCATAGCATGACTACTGAATAATGGGACCATGCCCACTGTGCAAGGGCTGCGATGAATTTCAGTTAAGCACACTGATGTGTGTGCTCTGAACCAAACGGTCTGAAATAAAGTTCTGTTGATATTTACATCATCAGGTAATCAAAATTCTTGCGATTTCTAATTCCCGGGTTTCTATTATAGTTGAATGTGATTATCAGGTGACTAACATATCTGTGTTCATCTCTTTGTGGGTTTATGTTAATATTTTATCTATATTTGGATGCTATCTATCTCCGGTTCAGCTCTTAGGTGCCATGGTTGTCTCCATACTTCGGAAATATATATTAATATGCTATTTTTTCATCTTCGAAAATTTTGATCACTCCTAGAGCACACAAAAAGCTAGCTGCATGACCATATATTAATATGCATGGAATGAATATTTACTTGAGATGCAATAATTTATGGAACTGTTAGGAACCAATGAGCACCCTACAATAAGGAAGCACATCAGTTCATGGAGGAAGACGAACTTCCAACACAACAGGTCTCAAAGATGGATTTCGCAACCAGGTATTAAGATGGTCACCTTTCTTGTTTAAGATGGTCTCTTTTTTGCAGTCATGTGTTGCTACATAACTATAAATTAAGGTTGATAGATTTTGAAAGTTAGGGTTCATTAGTTAATGGTAATGCTTTTGTTCGTTCCACTTGACAGACGGGTTTAATTTCTTTTATGAATTGGTTGTTGAATTTTGAATGTAAGGCTTATAGTATATTATAAAAATTTGTCCTTGAGGTTCTCTTAGGCTCAATAATGACTCATGTTTGACTAATGAATGATGAATATAATTTGAATGGTGGTCATGTTTGTTAAAATATTACACCGTAGTTAAGTACATTTGAAATACAACTAGATGGAAATTACTCCTAATTGCATATGAAATTCTGTTGGAATTAGGAAATTGATATTGTGCTCATTGATTACGTGGATGGATATTTCATGATCAATAACTTTTTTCTGAGTTTGACATTGTGTTGAGTATCTTAGATTAAGAGGAATCTAGTATAAAATTTCGTAATGACATAGTTTACGAAAGATTTTAGTATTTGGTTTCCTTTGTCTCTTTGTTGTCTATTTGTCACTTGCACATTGGCATTAACTTTTGCTACAATGCATTATAAGTTGATACTGTCATTCCTAACAAAAATGGAGATCTCATATAAGAGATCAAGCTATCTTTTAAATAAATTTTTTATATAAATTTGTAAATCTTCATGTTCTGTAGCAAGATGATAAACTTCTGCGTAAGTAAAAGCAAGTTGACACACTCCATTAGTTCATAATTAAGAAGTTTATATCGTGTATCTACTTTAATTTTACTTTAATTTTAGATAAATTGTCTTAATAGATTAGCCTTTTAAGATAAATTTTTGTTTTTAAACATTAATCTGATGATGTTTTCAGCAGAGGAGAAGTTTAATCAATGGAAAATATGAGAATTCCTAATTGTAACATTTGTTTCTCCCTTACTATTTTTTTTTGTTCTAAATTTTGATTCTCTAATATCTTATATTTGAGATTTTAGGACAATTTAGTTGAATCAACTTCAAAATTTGGCTTTTGCGGGATATGGTTTCTTAGTCACAAAATGTCAGATATCCTTTAACATTGGTTAGTCCTTCGGATTTATTTGCAATTAGTGCGGTGAACAGATTAAGGAAAACAAGGATTCTGATTGTGTATTTCTATTTGTCTGAACATAAAAAAAAAAAAAAAAATCCTACACGATGTCGGCTTGGGGTATGGGTTGTGTTGCATGCATTGTCCATACAATGATTTTTGCAAGGTGAGTTTTTGACTTTCTTGGTACTAAATTATATTTTCGTTTCTGTTTACATTATGTCATTGGGATGGTAATGAATTAGCTTTAGATGTGTTAAATGTAATTTTTCTTACCTTTTAGGACTGGAATTTCTTTATCTTGGCATTGGAATTTGCTCTGTTCACATGATTATATGAAATACATCTAGCCTAGTTGTGTGAGTGATATGCATTGTTATCTACATTCAAGTGTAGACTGATTTTCACAATGTTAGCTGAATTTGTTTTTGATGATCAATTGAACTTGAAAATTTTCGTCCAGCTTTGGATTGTTCATACTTTGCTATGACGAGTTTTGTTGGAGTTGATTCGGAGAATGGGGACCATGAAAACTATGTGATTTTGGAAATTCCCATGTAGCGTGTGATTGCTAATGCATTAGAGTTTCCAGTATTGCATTGTTTGATGGTTTCTCATGCCATCTGAATGATGAGTCTCAGAGCTTATGAATGTAATGTTTGTGCCTCAGGTTTGGGTTTAAGAGTGCAAACCACAACAGTTAATAATTTTTGCAGTTAACTCATTGCTTCCCTCACGTTCTCCGGATTTTAATTTTCATTGCGGATTCCTATATAAAATTCACAAAAGTATTGTTTGTACTAGAGATTTAGTTGTATCAATTCATGTGTTCTGCCATAGGGAAGATTGCAATGGCTACCCTCTGAACTAAGATTATTAACATCTGTCATTTCTAGAAAATCATCAGCTCCTACTACTTCTAGAAAATGACAGGTGAACGTCAGCCAATCAGGTATCATCACTGGCAAACCCATATTATTTGTGTGTCTCTGTTTAATCGGTATGCATATATAAGCCTTAACCGGGCTAGCAAAAAAAAATTCAAGTGTTTTAGATTATTTCTATTTATACCAGGGTCAGAAAGAAAAATAAAATAGCTTATTAAAAGATATTCTTTCAAGTGATTTTAATTATGATGTAAATTAGATGTGATTGAGCACAATTTTTCTGAATTCGTTTACGAATATCATTTTCCACTCTAATCTGTTCTTTCTTTCTTCTAAACTCAGTAACAGGCAGTGTCACCGCATCTTTCGTAAACTACTGGAGTTTATTTTGAAAGGAAACAATGGAGATCCTAATGGGTACGAATTTGATGATCGCAGTATCCTACTAGAGTTTACTTCGACATAAGTTTTATGCATTGTACTATTTTGGTGATCGCAGGTACGGATTTGATTTTTCTCTATCTTCCATATTTTGTTTTTTACTGTATTTTTCAGGAAAACAATATCAATAGGTCCTTAACAATGATTTCTCTCCATCCTTTCGATATTTCTATTTTTCTGTTTTTTTCTTCTTTCCGTAATTAGGACAACAGTATCATTACATGAATTTTGAAGCATGAATTATGTAAAGCTGTACAATTTTCCATCTAACATCTGCACCCGCTTCTCTAAAACAATATTTTTCTTATGGATGTTTTGTTGTATATAGGGACAATCGAAGGTTAGGAACTCCAGCAGGCAGAGTCAACAAATAAAGAGCTTAAAGGGAAAATACGAGAATGCAGAAGGTAAGCAGTTCTTTGGTCAGTGGTTATGAGTGGTGTACTTTGGGTATCCAACAATGATACTTTCATCTTTCTTGGTTCATTTTTTGCAGATTTATAAGTAAACTAATTTGCACTTCGACCTGTTGCTACTACAAGTCTATGACAACTCATTCTTATATATTTTTGAAAGTTCTGTGATTCATTTATCTTAAACACGTCTAATTGTATTGAAACCAGCAGGTTCTTTTTAGCATTTGGTATGGTTTTGATTTTTAAATATACATTAGCAAAATTTTAGTCACTATTAGTAAATATGCAATACAGTAATAGATTCCATTGGCAATGCTTTGGCATTGCATAAAGATGATAGTTACTTATGAACATGTTTTGGAACATATGAATTAAAGTAATTATCATAGGTGACATTTATTTTCTGTAGTTTTTATTGCTTGGATAACCTATTGAGTTATTTTTTTTGTTCCATTACAGTGAATGGCTACACCCAATGAAATCAACTGATCCACATTAGCATTTAGCAGTTGTGGCAGTGATAACGGAAGCTAGGGGTAGGAAATCGCTGAGATTCTTTCCCATGTAAAGCTCACTCAGGTAAAGTGGTCGTAGTTAACCAAGGTACCCTTATGCCCTGGATATATATTTTGCTTACAAATTTGAATACGATACGAGGGAAAAGTCAAGTCCTAAGTGGTTTGGACAGACAAACCTGTCTTACGTTTGCGCATATGTAAAAATAATTTACGTAAGAAACTTTTTGTCAATCAAATAATTGGAAATGGTTTGATGCTTTCAGACGCTGCTTACCAAGTCCACGGAAACTTATGAAGTTTATGGTTTGTGCAAACTAACTGTCTATGACCAAAGAGTAAAGGGAACAAATACGAGAACGGGAATTCCTACCCAACTTCGACGGAAATATTTGCTAGAGGTATGTCAACACATTCACAGTAAGGGGCCGTAGTCCCCGGCCCCTTATTGTGACCCGATTAACTAACACACTATAATATTCATATTTTTTGTTACTATTAATTAATCTCTATTGTTATTAATCTCTTAATCTATATAAGCGTAGAACAACTTTTCAAAAGTCCACAAGAGGTTCAGCTTGCGGCCGGCGTGATACCTATTATAAAATTTACAAAAAAGTGGTCATATAAAGGTCCTCTCTCGCTTCGCTCGGTCGGCCAATAATTTGTCATACACTACACGTGTACTGCTGAGAATGTCTATGTTTGGGAACAAATGATCATTAGATCTTGTTTCAACATTTTTTTTCTCTCTACTTATTTCTGTATTCGTCCGCCGTCAGTCTATTTGTTCCTCCATTACAACAACACTGTCGAGATCCGATCATCGTCATCTTCATCTTTTCTTCTCTCAAGTGAAACATTTATTTGGAGATCAGAGAACTTAAAATATCGATCGATCGTCTCTTTCTCCTTGTCATGTCTAATCAGATATACTTGTTCTCACAAGCCAGTAAGTGAGTATAGCTCTATATAAACGTTAATTAGAGCATCTTGCATCAAACAAAGTTTGAAATTTCTTTATACTACAATCTGTCGGTCACTGATCGAATCAATTTCTTGTAGTAATTTTTATTAATTTCATTTGATTTGGTTAGGTTTCTTGATTTTCTTCCGGTAATCATTCACATCTCAACAACATTTCCTCCTCAATTTTCCCAGATTTCAGTTCCTGAAACCAAAATTATTATCTTCACAAATCGATTGGGGTTTTTGACTTCCAAAATGGCCAAAAAGAAAAAGAAGAAACAAAATGGTGGTTTAGATCTTGATGAATTGGTATGGGCTGACTCAGAAAAAAACCCAGGTAATTCTTTTTTCCGTTGGATAATTGATTAAGTTTTGGAGTTAATTAAATGAAGGATGTTGTTCGCCTGTAAAATGAATTAGGATGATTAAATGTATATATTTGTTTTTTTTAATCTTATTTTCTCTACCAAGATTTTGTTGTTTTGATCCTAACACTAACAGGATTTATTCTTGCGATTTTATACTGACTTTATCTTAATTTTTTGAATTTGGGTCTTATAGTTTTGTGCTGATTTGGGATTTCTTATTTTTGTTCTGTAGTTGTGGCTTTGAAAGGTAACATCCAGATGATGATGTTACCTTTCTCCTCTTTGGTGTTTATACTGTTTCAATTATGATATTCTTCAAGTGCTTGGGTTGGAGCTTACTTGATGTCACATTCATGCATAGTAGACTTGAACCTCTACCAACCTCCTGATCTTGATCTGGGATTGATCACAAGAAGTAATTTATGCTTGGGTTGGGGCTTACTTGCTGCGACATTCATGCACAGAAGATTTAGACCTATACCAACCTCCTAATTTGGGATTGATCACAAGATGTATTTTATTATGGATATCCTCAAGCACTTACATCAGAAGGTGATCATTTTTCTCTTGCATTTTAATAACAATTGCTGGTGTCTATACTGTCTCAATTCTGATTGCACAAGACACTCATGGATAGTTACCACGACATTTTCCATTTTCTTCAACAGATACGACCTCGAAGCACAGAGAAGCACGCCATATTATGTATTGTCACCCAACCTATGAAAGCTAAAAGAGCTGCTGGTTGAGAATGTTTGTCCTCACCCACCTCAAAGTGAGGTCCCTCGTTTATTCGACGCTATTGAGCCCTCTACACCACTTCAGTCGAGCATGGTTAGAAGCACTAACTTACTTTTATTGTTTCCATATATTCCAATATTTTCTATTATCAAAATAATAATATTTTTCATGGTCTCTTTTCCCCAATATGTTTGACTGTCCTGAAAGCAAGGTTATCACGACTCCAAACTAATGAAGTTACTATTGTTGTAGGTGCGAGTTTCCAGATGGCATTACCATGGCGAGCCTGGTTGAGGATGTTTGTCCTCACTCCCTGGAGGCCAATCTTCGCAGCATGGTTAGAAGCTTTATAGTCTATTTTGTATGTTTTAAAATCCATTTTCAATACTACATTTTCCTTTTTGTTCCTCAACATTTTCCTTCCCAAGAAATTGAAAAAGATGCAAAACATGCGTACACACACGTATGTTACTTGAGGATATTGCTAAGCACGTATGTTGTTTTATTTAAAACTCATTGGTGTGGTTTGTTTTTCAATGGCATTCATCTTTCTCATGCTATATTTTCCATTTTGTTTCCTAACAGGTCTAAGGGGAACTAGTATGAAAACACTAGCTCTTTTGCAGCAAAAACTTTTTTGTGGGTGTCGTCAACAACAACATTTTTTTGAGGTCTTCATGTTGCGATGGCAACATTAATTGTTCCGATCTGATCGTTAGGTGTTTAGGTTCTGGACGCCAAGTACTATCAGGTGGGATATTTCTGGAGTACAATCACTGTATTTTGTGTGTAAGGTAAATGTTTTGTGCAGGCTGAAAGAAATGAAACAAAGATAGTGGCTGATTACTTCTCATTAACAAAGAGAACTTGATGAACAAAGGCATTCTAGACCATCTCAACATGTTCATGAGTGTGGTTATTCATAGTAGTGGTACTGCATGGCTTTGTTAGTGTCCAGTCCGAAACAAATCAAAGAGACGGACATCTATATGCCATATGATACTACTACACTAATATTACTTAATCATCAAATTAAAGAGACAGACATCTCTTTAATGACATCTATATGATTATTTTTGTTGTTTTCCGCTATTTTTATGATGTTTTCATCGATTTTTCTAGTTAATTTCTTCTTCACCTGTGCATTTGCTATAACTGGAAAGTTTTTTAGTGGAAGAAGAATAATTTTTGATTATCAAATAAGACTACCCTGCATTCTTATAGAAGAACGCGTAGTAGCAGTGATTTTGAGTGCCTGCACCGTGATTAGACTTGGATATGCACTTTCTGTTGTATCTTAATCTTCTTTTCCTCTTGCACATTTTGACTGAGTTTGTATATCATGCTTATTTGTATATATAGGATTGATATAATTGAAGCTCTAAACTAGCATCCCGAAGGGTGAGCTGAAGAAGTCGACCAAAGTTGGTTGATGCCGTGACCTCCTTTACGTGGGTGATCTTGATTTCGCCGGGAAGCTAGTCTTGCCTACTGTCAAACCACCTCGGAAGCTCCTTGCTGAGAAATCTTTGCCGCAGAATCCTTCTTCCGATTCGCTTACGCGAAATGCTCCAAAGACTACTGCCTATGATACAACTAGGAAAACTGGTACCAGCCTTGAATCCTTATCTATTGAAGACTAACACTCTCAGAGCATCTGCAGAGGCACACAAATTCGAATTCAGCAAAGTATGGGAATTTGGTGGTGGTGGAGATGTAGAATCGTATATGCCAAAGCATTATGATATTTCCTCTCAGAATAATAGTAAGTCGTGATACTCTTTATGCATCACCGTTACCTTATTTCTCACCTGTACATAAACGTGCTTCTGCTGTGCCTGAGCTTAATATACCCGAGGGATTCTATATACCTTCTGTTAGGGTCTCTTGTCTAAAGTTAAGACTAGACGAGTGTTGAGACCATTTTATACATAACTGATTGGTTAGGCCCTTTTATACCATGAAACATAGGCCGCATATTCCCTTCGCATTTGATCTAGTTCGCCGACAAACAATCATTAGGGAATGGTGGACTTATTCTGCACAATTTTATCACCTCTACAGTACAGCTGAAAGTTATTGCCCACACCTGCATATCCCATATAATCTTTTGGTTGATTCTGAAATGCTTGAGAAGGATAACCTATCAGCATTGCTTTTGATCCCGTTATTGTATACTTTTTATTTTTGAACTCTTTTCAAATTTGAAAACCTATACCAGCCTGAAAATATAGCGAGTGGAAGCTATTGGCCCCAAAATGCACATTGTCGATTTCTCCTAAAGTATTATTTTTAGTAAAATTTTTTTTTTATATACTAAAGAGGAAGTTTATTACTGAATAGGGTGAGTTACATGTGTTCTATCATTTTCAACTGCAGAAGCAATGAAACTTGGTGGATTGTGTAACCAGAATTTTGAAGTTTTACAAACTCTAGCATGCCCAGCCATTATATCAGCTGGCTTGTTACAATTTCTTTTAATAAATTTGCAACACCAAAGAGGGTTGTTGCTAAACATGATCTTAATATCTAGAATAAGAGATTGATTTTCCCAAGCTACTTTGTATTGATCTCCATTGACTGCTTCTGCTACTGTTTGCGCATCCAGTTCAAAACACGCATGTTGTATTCCATCTTCCTTTGCCCATTCTAAACCTATCCAGAGACCTCCACATTCCGCTTGTTCTGCATTCACATACGTATCTGCATAGAAGCATCTCCCATATTCATATTGACCTGCATAATTTCGCACAATTAGACCAATTCCAGAATTATGTATATTGTTACTTTTCTCATAAGAAGCATCACAACATAAAGAAACATAAGGTGCAGAAGGTGTTATCCAATAAGGTGTGTATCCTGCATTTTGGTGAGTATTGTTTGCCTCAATATGTTGGAATCGCATTGCTCTCCCGGTTCCTAGATTCAATAGCTGAACACACTTAATTATTCCCACTGGGTTTGGAAGGATATTCTGAAAAGTGTGGTTGCAACGTGCCTTCCATATTTCTCACGATGTATTAGCCATCTTAACAATCCAATCCTCGACTAAATCCTTCAGTTCATCAGAGAACTAGCTACGTATCCAAGTTGCTATGCAGTTTCCATGGTGCTGAATGCTATGCAGAGCACCAGGCACAGTGAGCCAGACTGCTCTAGAGAAACTGCACTCAATGAGAATATGCCGAGTTGTTTCTATTCCTTGATGACAGATGCTGTATTCTCCTCCTTCATAACCCGTAACTCGAGCCATTCTCTCACTTGATGGTACTGTTAAAAAAAAAAAAAAAAAAAAAAAAAAAATTAGTAATTTGTGATGTTAAAACTAGAATTATCTAGATTAGTCTAAATAGACATGTGAGGATAAACTCCTCCATACTTATCCTTGTATTCTAGACTAGATAAGTATTAGTCAAATTAGACATGTGAAGGATAAGCTCATAGATACTTATCCTTGGTATTATACTCTAGAATATTCCCTCTAAATAAGAGTGTAATGAGAGTGTAAAGAAGAGTCTAGATAGAACTATCTAGAGAAATAAGTGAGTCTATAAATAGGCAAGTCTTGGTTCATTTGAAACCATCCAAAAACCAAGTGAGCAAAGCAAGTAGCAAGAGTGAGAGCTAGTAGAAAAACCCAAAGAGCCTTTGTAAACATTCCAAAAATAATAAAAACCTCCTCTTTTCATAAACCAACCTCTTTTCCTAAATTCATTTCCTAATCCATTTCCATAAAACCTATCACATTTCCGCATTGCGCCAACAAATTTGGTATCAGAGCAAACCTATCCCGATAATCCTAAAACTCTACCCATGGCAAGTATTCAAAGTTTCAACTATGCCCAAAGTCTAATTCCAATTTTTGATGGTGAGAGTTTTGATTATTGGAGTCTACAAATGAAGACTCTTTTTCATTTCACAAGACCTATGGGATCTTGTAGAAGATGGTTATAAGGTACCCAGTGGCAGCAATTCAATCGTCATGGACAGAGAGAGAGAAAAAAGAGTATAAGGATAATAAGAAGAAAGATGCTAAAGCATTACTGTTCATACAGCAGGGGTAAGCAAAACTATTTTTCCTCGAATTTCGGTAGCAAAAACTTCGAAGGAGGCCTGGAATATTCTCAAAGTTGCATTCCAAGGTTCGAAAAGGTAATCTCCATTAAACTACAAAATTTATGGGCGAGATTTTGATAATTTACTCATGAAAGAAAATGAAACTATCCAACTTCTTTACAAGAGTTCTTGGTATAGTGAATCAAATTAGTAGTTATGGAGATACCATTGAAAACAAAAGAATTGTAGAAAAATTCTAAGAAGCTTACCTTTCAAATTCGATCATATTGTCACTGTCATTGAGGAGTCCAAAATTTATCGACTCTCTCCGTATGAATTAATGGGTTCACTCGAGGCGCATGAAAAAAGGATAAATAGGTTCATGGAGCAGCCGTTGCTGAGCAAGTTTCAATCAAAAATAAATTTCAAAGAAAAGAAAAATATAGAAGCCGAAAAAGAAAGCTTCGAGAGGGGGATCATCATCAAACTCGCAATACGAGAAAGGATCATCATCAAATCAAGGATCCGAGAAACTCCTACCGCGGACGTGGAAGAGGGAAAAGGAGGTTATAAAAACAACAATCAAAGGTACCGGAAAATTACTCCTCCAATTTCCGATGCAATGTTTGCAAAAGTTTGGCCATCCAACCGAAAATTGCAGATATAAGTGCACCAAGTGTGATAAATTAAATCACATGGAAAAGGATTGTTGGTTTAAAAATAATGAAGCCAACTATTCCGAGAAAAAAGATTTTCAAAATCAAGTATTTTATTCCTGCCTCACCTCGCAACAAGATGCGCAAGGTATATGGTATGTTGATAGCGGATGCAGCAGCCATATGACAGGAAACAGAGAATACTTCGTAAAGTTGGAGGAGCAACATATTCCACCAGTCAAACTAGGAGATGGAAAGTATCAGAATGTTGAAGGAAGAGGAGTCATATACGTACGAACAAGGTCAGGTAAAACTCGATACATATATGATGTTCTTTATGTTCCTGGCCTAGCTCAAAATTTATTAAGTGTTGGACAACTTATAAGAAAAGGGTACTCACTACATTTCGTAGACGGAGAATGCACAATTTATGATAAAATTAATAAGCAATTGGTGGCAAAAGTAAAAATGACAGAAAATTTTGTCTTTCCCTTCTCTATGCCATCAATTGGAGATTGTGCAATGAGTACCAATCACATAGATGAATGCAAGTTATGGCATTTGAGATACGGGCATCTCAACTACAGATCCTTGAAAGTTCTAAAATCAAAGAACATGGTCATCGGTCTTCCTAATATCAGCGGTGGAGATAAAGTATGTGAAGGATGTATTTTTGGAAAGTTTCATAGACTTCCGTTCACAAGCACATCGTGGAGAGCAAGAAGGCCCCTCGAATTGGTGCACGCAGATATATGCGGTCCGACAAGAACAGCTTCACTCAATAACAGAAGATATTTTCTCTTATTCGTGGATGATTATACCAGGATGATGTGGGTGTATATTCTCGAGCAAAAGTCCGAGGCATTCACTAAATTCCTAGAGTTCAAGGCGTTGGCAGAGAAGCAAAGTGGTCATCAACTAAAGGTTTTCCATACTGACGTGGTGGAGAATTTACTTCAAATAAATTTATCAACTAATGCTTAAAGAAAATGGAATTAAGAAGGAGCTTATCGTTCGATACACTCCACAGCAAAACGGCGTCAGCGGAAAGGAAAAAATCGCACGATCGTAGAAATGGCTCGCAGATGCTAAAAGCAAGGAAGCTACCCAACAGATTCTTGGGCTCTGCGATCAACACGGCGGTCACATCCTTAATCGTTCGCCAACAAAAGCAGTTCTCAACAAAACTCCATATGAGGCTTGGCATAAGAAAAACCCGAGGTAACTTCTTTCAGAATTTTTGGTTAAAGTAGCATACTCACATATTCCATCCCAACATAGAGAAAAGTTCGATGAAAAAGGAGAAAAGCTAATATTCATCGGATACAGCGAAGAATCTAAAGCATATAGACTTCTCAATCCAGATACAAAGGAGCTGGTAATTTCAAGAGATGTTATCTTTGATGAATTCAAATCATGGGATTGGAATGATGAAACAGACAACCACGAGTTGCCACTACTCATTGAAGACGAGCCAGATCAGCCACGTCAGGATGAAAGAACTCCACCATCTAGCCCGAAATCTCCAAGTCCAACACAACAAAGTCCAAGTTCATCAAAAGCAAGTGCCACACCTCCAAGTTCATCAGAAACAAGTCCCACACCTAGAAAGGTGCGTTCCCTAGTAGATATTTATAATACATCTAATTGTGCATTTATAGCACTAGAACCTCAAAAATATGAGGAAGCGGCAAAAGAAGAAAATGGAGACATGCCATGGACGAAGAAATGCGAGTAATCGAGAAAAATAAGACATGGGAGCTTGTAAATCAGCCAATGGACAAAGAAATAATTAATCAAGTGGGTCTACAAGACAAAATATAATGAAGATGGGTCGATTCAAAAGCACAAGGCAAGGCTAGTTGCAAAAGGATATTCTCAAGCAACCAGGAATTGACTACACCGAAACATTTTCCCCAAGTCACTCGCATGGAAACAATTCGGATGGTGTTAGCTTTGTGGCTCAACTTAAAATGAAGGTCTACCAATTGGACGTAAAGTCGGCGTTCCTAAACGGAGAACTGGAAGAAGAGGTGTACGTTGAACAACCTCAAGGATATGTCCGAAAAGGAAAAGAAAAAATGGTTTATCGTCTCTGCAAAGCACTATATGGTCTCAAACAAGCACCGCGTGCATGGAACAGCAAAATTGACAAATACTTCCGAGATAACGGATTTGAGAAAAGTCCAAGTGAGCCATCCCTCTACATAAGAAGACAAGGTATGGATTTCCTAATCGTCTGTCTCTATGTTGATGATTTAATTTATGCCAGACAAAACAAGAGATGGCAGAGAAAAATTTAAGAAGGAGATGATGAAAGAATATGAGATGACCGACTTAGGACTTATGCGATATTTTCTTGGGATTCAAGTAAAACAATCTCAATGAGAAATATTCATTTCCCAAGAAAAATATGCGAGAAGACATACTGAAAAAGTTCAACATGATGGATTGCAAACCAATTGCAACTCCAATGGGTGCCAAGTGAGAAATTGATAAAAAATGATGGAGCAACTAAAGTGGATCCAACCTCATTCAAGTCTAGTCGGCTCACTGATCTACTTAACAAATACAAGGCCAGACATAGTCAATGCAACCAGCATTGTTTTCGGTTTATGAGCGAGCCAAGCAAGTTACACTACGCCGCTGCAAAGAAAATTCTTCGATATATCAAGGGAACAAAGGATTTTGGCATCAAGTATACAAGAGAAAAGGATAATGATTTAATTGGCTTCACAGATAACGATTGGGCAAGTTCTATTGAAGATCGAAAAAGCACATCAGGCTATGTTTTACGTATGGGAACAAAAGTTATCTCCTGGAGTTCTAAAAAGCAAAGTACGGTGGCACTATCATCAGCCGAAGCGGAATACATAGCAGCAACAAGTGCAGCATGTGAAGCAAAGATGGTTGAGAAGAATTATGACCGACCTACAACAAAGGCAAAAGCAGCCGACAACTATCTATCGTGACAATATGTCTACAATTGCAATGACAAAAAATCCAGTCTTCCACGGACGCACGAAGCACATCGAGCTACGACACCACTTCATCAGAGAACTAGTGGAAAACAAAGAAATTGAGCTTCAATTCTGTCCGACGCAAGAACAAAATGTGGACATTTTCACAAAAGCGGTCACGGTGGATAAGTTCCATCATTTCAGAGACAAGCTAAACATCACAAATTAAGAGGGGGTCTTAAAAAAAAATAAAAAAAAATTAGTAATTTGTGATGTTAAAACTAGAATTATCTAGATTAGTCTAAATAGACATGTGAGGATAAACTCCTCCATACTTATCCTTGTATTCTAGACTAGATAAGTATTAGTCAAATTAGACATGTGAAGGATAAGCTCATAGATACTTATCCTTGGTATTATACTCTAGAATATTCCCTCTAAATAAGAGTGTAATGAGAGTGTAAAGAAGAGTCTAGATAGAACTATCTAGAGAAATAAGTGAGTCTATAAATAGGCAAGTCTTGGTTCATTTGAAACCATCCAAAAACCAAGTGAGCAAAGCAAGTAGCAAGAGTGAGAGCTAGTAGAAAAACCCAAAGAGCCTTTGTAAACATTCCAAAAATAATAAAAACCTCCTCTTTTCATAAACCAACCTCTTTTCCTAAATTCATTTCCTAATCCATTTCCATAAAACCTATCACATTTCCGTATTGCGCCAACAGGTACTATGTCAGTCAAGCACTTCCATAGGAAGTGTTTTACTTTGGGTAAGGTATCCATATTCCATAGTTTTTTCCAGAATTTTTCTTTTTCTCTGTTGTACGGATTATGACCATTCTGCTTGAGTTCAACCAGTCTTCTATAAGCCGATGTAAAAAAACCATTCCATGTTAACGTCCATACCAACCTATCATCTGAAACCCAGGGAATGCGAATTTTTAGAATTGCAGCTGTATCTTCTTGATTGAATAAGTGCTGAATAAGGTGATGCTTCCATGATCTTGTGTCATGATCAATTAACTCAGACACATACTTATAATTATGTTCTTCCTCTGTGACGACTGCTGAAATTGGTGGAGAGCTTTTGCCAGGTATCCATGCATCCTGCCAGATGCATACTTTGCTTCTATCGCCAACAACCCAAAAACTATGTTGCCGAATGCAATTCATCATGTTGTATACACTCTTCCAAGCCCAGGTGGAATTCTTTTTCTTTTTTGCATGCATTGCATTCATTGTTGGGAAATAACATTGTTTTAGAGCATTTGACCAAAGTTGGTTTTGTTGGTTGCATAGACTCCATGCTGTTTTTGCAAGAAGGGCCTGATTAAAAGCAGATAAGTCTCGAAAACCCATACCTCCCTTAGCTTTGTCTTCGCCCACAGTTGGCTAGGAGATAAAATGGTAACCCTTTCCATATTTGTTTTCCCACCAGAACTTACGCTGGACTTTGTCCATCTCCTTTATTGTCGTATCTGGTATTTTGAAAACACTCATATGATGGCTAGAAGTGGTACTGAGGACACTTCTAATCATCACAGATCGGCCTACTTGGTTTATAAACTTTCCATTCCATGTCTTCAGTCTTCCATTCATATTTTCCACCATACTAGAGAAAGAGATGGTCTTTTTCCTGTTTAGAAACAATGGAATGCCCAGATACTTTTCCTCCAGCGACATCTTTTTCATTTTTAGTCTTCGCAAAAGGATTCTGCAATGACGAGGATGTATATGCTTTGAGAAGAAGACTGCGGACTTCTGAAAATTAATTTGCTGTCAAGAAATCTCACTGAATTTGTTGATAACCTCCAATAAAGTATTGACATTTTGTATATCAGCTTTTCCAAACAACAAACAGTCGTCAGCAAATAGTAAATGGGTTACCTAAGGCGCATTTCTTGATATCTGAATACCTTGAAACTTTTTTGATTGTTCATCCAGAGCCAAAGATCTTGTTAGAACCTCCATAGTAGAAAGGAATAGATAGGGTGACAGTGGATCACCCTGTTGTATGCCTCTTATTGGCTTGAAAGATTTACATGGTGAACCGTTTAAAAGAATTTGAATTTCAGTGGTACTGATGCACTCAAGTACCAGTTGGCGCCATTTGCAACTGAAGCCCAGTTTCATCATAACATTATCTAGAAAGACCCATTCCACACGATCGAAAGCCTTACTCATGTCAAGCTTGAGATCCATGTAACCTTTTTTTGTTTTCTTTTTCTTCATACAATGAATGATTTCTTGATCTAGAAGTATGTTGTCACCTATCTTCCTTCTATGGACGTACGCTGCTTACATAGGTGAGATGATTTTATCGAGGTGCTACTTCAGTCTGTTAGCCATAATCTTGGTGATGAGTTTGTAAGTTGAATTGCACAAAGCAATCGGCCGATAGTCACCTGGTGTGTGAGGAAGTTGAGTCTTGGAAATCAAACAAATATTGGTTTTGTTCATCTTCTTCAATAATTTTCCTGAGATAAAAAAACTCTGCACCATTTTTATTACGTCATCCTTGACCACCTCCCATTGTGTTTGAAAGAACCCTAGTGGGAAACCGTCTGGTCCGGGAGCCTTCCAGGGTTGCATATTTTTAAGTGTTGCTTCAATCTCTTCTGCATCTGGAACTTTGACAAGGGAAATGTTGTCTTCTTAAGTAATGCAAGTTGGGAGTACATTCAGGAAATCATTGTCTTGCACTGGGATCGAAGAACTCATTATAGTGTGGAAATGATTGATAAGCATATTCTCTAGATTTTCCCTGCCACTGCACCATATTCCATTTGGTCTTTGTAGAGACTCAATTCTATTGCGTGCTCTCCTTTTGTTGGCTTGCGCATGAAAATGCTTTGTGTTTTGGTCAGCTTCATGAAAACTTGTATCCCTTGATTTTTGTTTGTAGAATTCCTCTTCTCTAATGTGCCATTCATTTATATCTTTCTCTAACTTCACTACCTTATTAGTATTGTCCATTAGTTGTCCTGGTTGTTGAAGGTCTTCAAGTTGTTGCTGTAGGGTTAACAGTTGATGTTGGATGTTTCCAAAGGTGGTTTTGGTCCACAATGACAGAGTTCTCCTTGTTGCAACTAGCTTTTAATCCAAAGAAATAGCTGCAGAACCATTAACATGCTTGGCCCAAGCATTTTTTATTTTCATTTTAAAAGAGTTATCACATAACCAACATTCAAAGAACTTCCAATTCCTAGTATTGTGAGAATTATTGGGTGACATATCTAAAAAAAATTAGACAGTGGTCAGAACCTACAAAAGGGAGATGTCTTAGGAAAGCATTAGGATAATGTATCAACCATTCATTATTTGTTAGAGTTCTATCCAAACGAGATCTAATTTTTCCTGTGTCGTGTTTTTTTATTGTCCAAGTGTAAGGGTTTCCATGAAATCCTAAGTCATGTAAGCCTATATCTTGAACTAATTGAGCTACGGGTGACTGTTTAGAGAGTGAGCTGCTGTAACCTAGTCTTTCCTCACTATTCAGGATGGTATTAAGATCTCCTATCATAGCCCAAGGGGCCTGTATATTAAAAGTGTCACAAATATTTTCGATAAAATTCCATTGAGTGTGTCTCTCTCGTGGGTAGGGCGAACCATAGACACATGATAAAAGCCATTTTGGTTTTGCAGGATCACTATTGACAAGACAATGGAACATGTTTTTATCTTTGTAGATAATGTCAAATTCAAAACCATCCTTCCATAGAAGGCAAATACCTCTAGAGCGACCAACTGATGGGACATAACAATTGTTTGGAAAATTTAGAGGTTTAGTATAGTTCAAGATTTTATCTGAATTGATTTTGGTCTCTTGAAGAAAGACAATATCAGGGTCTAGCATCTTACAACAATCTTTAAGATAGTTTCTTTGTTTCTAAAACCATTGCAATTCCAAGATATAATTTTTAATGTGCTTAAATGAAATAGAGCAGCAAAAGCAGTATTATACGACGTAGAAGTAAAAAATATCAGAAAATAAAGTTTTGAAAAATATGGGCAAGTTTTTACCTGGGAAGATGTTTCATGGCTTTCATTAGTGGGGTCCAAGGCTTCTGCATTTGAAGTATCAGCTTCCATCATCTCAGCAGTATGGTGGTCCATACTAGTAGAAGTATTATCAGTGTCATTTCTCGGTGGAACCACATGGATATTATGAGGGTTCATTGAAGGAGGTTGATTGAGGTTTGAGTTTCTCATTCTCTTGCTCTGCCTATTTTCTTCTGCTTCAACTTCAGCTGTCATTTCTTCTGCAAAGGAGTTGCCTATGCTTCTTTCATCTTTATTTGGATCATAAACATTAGCCTCTTCACGCATATAAGCTTCACTCTTCGGTGGATAAACTATCAAGATGCAAGAGATAATTTATTTGCATACATGTACTGTCTACAAGATCTATAACCCAAAATTTGTCACAAATATTGTTTGGTTGTAGGCACCAATGATATCTTACCCAAACTTCTTCGCCAGTCATCGTTTTCCACCAACCACCATGATGTATTGGTTTTTTGAGATCGATCTCAATTCTTGCAGATACTGTGTTACCATATCTGGGTCTACAATTTTCTGGCTTTGTTGATATTTTCCTCCCCATGAAAATTAGAGCTTCATCGATAACAACAACATTCATGTGTTCTAGTCTTAGATATTTAAATTCAATAGTGTAAACTTGAGTATTAAACACATAATCCTACAGAGGGATATTTGAGTGATACTTTTGAACCACAAATAAAGCTCCACCAATTATCCAAGGTCCATTCTTGATAATTTCATCTTGTTCCTCTACATTGTTAAGCTTCACCAGAATTAGATTGTGACCCATCACACGAATTTCCTTCCTTTTGTATTGTCTCCAAAGTGAATTCACTCCAGATTTTATTATCTTCATGTCTATCTTTGCTTTGGATTTCAGGTTTCCAAGCAGACTAAAACTCCACTCATCAGCTGCAGCATTGATGTTCTGAGAAGTACCCACCACGCGCCTGTTAGATGCTGGTATTTCAATAGCAGCATTCCTGGGTTGTCTTGAGAGAATGTTGATGGTATTTTTTGTGTTGGCAGACATCTTAGGATTTTCCATATTTTTTGTACCGCGGTTTGTACAGTGCACAGTTTTTGAGAGGGATGAGTTTAATCTTTGTGGAAGAGAAAGTACATATATATGATTGAAAGCTTCTGTAGTGATTGGTTTGCAGATCCGAAAATCCAGTGAAGTATCATTGAAAAATATGGGAGAATTGATGGCATGCCTATTTGTATAAGAAGTCAAGGTAGAAAAAAGCAAATAATTTCCTTTTTTGAAAGTTGCTATCATTCTTTCATCCCTATGATGGCGCCACAATTTATGGGATGTGTAATTTTGAAAATTATGGGAAGTCAAATTGGAATCTTGCATAAAGTAATGTTTTTTGTTTGGTATTTTCATATTTTCACACATGTGATGGCTCAACAGTGTAAGAAGTAAAACCTTTTGATTTTTGGAAAGACTGGATCGGTGAGTCACAGAGTAGGACATCAATTGGATATGAGTGTTTTGATGAAGAATAAGATTATGATGAGCTCTGAAAAGATCTCCTTCTATGATACGTTCCCTTGGATTTCTACTAGTATGAACCACCTTGTATGAGAAGATGGTGAGCACCACTTCTAATAACACCATTGTCTGTATTTCAAATGCAGGTAGCATGTTGAAAGTTCCACCACTGGATTCCCCACAATTACTTGCCTTGATAGTCTGCACAGGAGAAAGAGAGATTATATTTTCATTGAAGATTTGAAGATAAAAGGCATTTTAAAAGATTAATAATTAACTGAAAAAATGGAAAAACCATCACGACAATCTGCATTATATGTCAGATTGATCAAATCAGATCAAAGTAGTGTAAATCATCAGCCTCGTCTTCTTCCTCTCTTCCTTTTGATCACAGTTACATTATTTTTAGTAATTTATCTGGGATAATCTCCATCTATCTTTTTTATTTGATCTTTTGCAAATTTGAGTCCTCAATTTATATGTTCATTGCTTATATTTGATAATCTCCATTTATCTTTTTGATTTTATTGAATAATATATCACCTTTTTATTTCACTGATTTTGAGAAACTTGACTGGGCTGGTTCCCCAAGAGCATAACATTGATGATGTTATTAGCACAGATACTGAAGTGGTTCTGGATAAGCACAGTGGCAGTGCAGGATAAGTTCTACACTTATTCTCTTGTTCACTTGTATCTCTGTTGTGTGTTTTCTTTTATTCCATTCACATGTGTATGAGCTGTCAAGTATGAGCTGTTAATTAGCAATTGCTCTATTATCTCTTAAATACTGATTGCTCAGTATTCGGCTACTGTAATGAAAGTTACTTTTCTATAATGAATAATGTTACAATACAAGATCAAGAACTCTGTAACTATGGTATCAGATAGGGTAGAGTTTCAACTCATTTCTTCGATCCTGTAATTTTTCATCTTCATTCTCTTGATTCATTGCTTTCTGAAGGTGATCTTCAACACGAATTTCCTGATATTTGTTCATTGAAAGGTAATTTTCTAAAAATCTTGATCTTGTTTTCATTTTCTTTGATTTCTACTTCTCCGTAGTTTTCAATTCTTTCTCATGAATCTTTTGATTCTCAAATTAGATCTTAAATTCGTGATTTACTTTTCTACTAATGGAAAATCCGACTTCAAATCCCTTCTCTAAAGTTCCTTTAAATCACCTCACTAATTTTGTTAATCTCAAACTCAAAGAGGACAATTTCATTACTTGGAAGAATTTACTAAGTCCAGTTATTCAAAGGTACAAGTTACTGAAGTTTTTAGATGGTTCTCATCCTTGTCCTGAGCGTTTTACCAACAGAAGAAATTAAGAAAATGGAATTGAGAATCCAGCTTACACTGATTGGAAAGATGAAGATGCTTCTATTATCATGTGGCTTCATTAAAATATCTTTAAATCTGTAATTTCCTATTTTTCAAGATCTACTACTTCACATGACTTGTGGAAGAGTATTGAAGATCGATTTTCAAGATCATCTTCCACTCATTCAATACAGCTGCGTACTAAACTACTCTCTCTTACCCAAGGTGCAAAATCATTTCATGAACTAGTTAATGAGATCAAAACCCTCTCAGATCAACTTGCTGCTGCTGGTGAGTTCATTTCTGACAAAGAACTTGTAGTAGTCACTCTCAAAGCACTAAATTAAGACTACATTCCTTTTGCAACCTCTATGAGACATAAAAATCCTCCTATTACTTGCATTGAGATACACAACAATCTTCTGAGTGAAGAAGCAGTTATTGGTGAAAGAATTCAACTTGTTAAAACTGAAACTGAATTAAAGGAATTTATGGCAAGCTCTTCTATAGGTGGTTACAAAGGTTCATATAATCACAGAGGTTCTTTTCGAGGTAGAGGCTATGGTAGTAGATTTCCCAATCCAGCTATATTTCCTAGAAATGCTTCTGGGAGAGGTTCTATTTCTACTGCTACACAACCTTGTCATTTATGTCTGAGTGATACTCATTTGGCTCCAAATTGTCCTCAAAGATTGAATTTCTCTTACCAAGGAAGGAAGCCACCAACAAACTTGAGTGATTTGTTGGCTGCAGCAGATATATTTGATAATGAAGAATGGATAGAGGATAGTGGAGCTAACTCTCATATTACTTCTGATGCTACTGTTCTACAAGAACTCACTCACTACGATGGTGCTGATGCTGTCAAGACTGCTACTTGTGAAGGTATGTTTATTACCAACACAGGCTCCTCTAGTAAACATATTAATGATCATTCTTTCCATCTTAATGATATTCTTGTGGTACCAAAATCATTTCATAATTTACTCTCAATTCATAAATTCACCTCTGATAACAATTGTTCTCTCACACTTGATTCCAATGGTTTCTCTGTGAAGGACATACCTTCTAGGAAGACTCTTTTCCAAGGTCCACATAGGAATGGCCTATATCCTATTCAATTCAAGTCACCCTCTTATGCTCTATCATCTACAATAAATGATTCAACAATCCATCATCGAAGACTGGGTCATCCTTCATTTCAAACTTTTCAAAAACTATGTAGTCATCTCAATTTAAAGAATGTCTCAAATAAGCCTTTTACTTGTATTGACTGCAAAGTCTGTAATAGTCATAAACTTCCATTTCAGTTGTCATGTAATAGTGCAAAACAACCTCTAGAGTTGTTGCACATGGATCTTTGGGGTCCTTGTCATGAATCTTCTGTATCAGGCTCTTTATACTATGCTAATATAGTTGATGACTTCACCAAATACTGTTGGGTTTTACCTTTAGAATCCAAATCTGATTTTAAGCATGCTTTCTGTTCTTTTGTTACTAGAACACACAATGGAGGTGAATTTTTAAATAATTTTCTAGCTCATTTTACAGCTCAAAAAGGCATTACCCATGAGATGTGTTGTCCTCATATACCTGAACAAAATGGTGTTGTTGAGACAAAGCACAAACATCTCTTAGCCGTAACTAGAACACTTCTTTTATCAGTCAAGGCTACCATTCTCTTTTTGGGTAGAAGCTCTCCTTACTGCAAATCATCTTATCAACATACTTCCAACTAGATCCATTCAGTTCTCTAGTCCTTTTGAAAAATTATTTCACAAATCTCCAGATTATACTTTCCTCAAAGTTTTTCGCTGCTCATGCTTTCCTTGGTTAAAGCCATACACTTCTAATAAGTTAGAACCTAGAAGCAAACAATGTGTGTTTTTAGGATATAGTCAATCTCATAAAGGCTATCGATGTATTGATCCCGTTACTGGCACCATTTATATTTCAAGACATGTTTCATTTGATGAAACTCATTTCCCTTTTAAATCATCAGTCTCATCTGTTTCATATGTAGACTCTACACAATCTACTGTGTCTCACTCGTCTACATCTACATTTGCAGTGCCTTTCTCTACCTCTCCTTCTTCTGCTAGTGCTTCGTCCACTGTTCCTTCTTATTCTTCTTCAGTTTCCGTGTTTATTCCTAAGAATGATCATAGTATGGTAACTAGGAGTAAGAATGGAATCCGGTTACCAAAATCTTACTATGCAACAAAGCATAAACTGCCACTTGCACTTCTCAGTCACAAGACTACTATACCAACTTGCATTTCAGCTGCTCATAAAGAGGAGGTTTGGAGATTTGCTTCGGAAAAAGAATTTACAGCTTTGGAAAATGCTGGTACATGGTCACTGCCTCACTGGTTAAACCACATTTATCTCAAAATCTTGTGGGCTGTAAGTGGGTGTTTCGGCTTAAATATAAACCTGATGGGACAATCGATACACACAAAGCTAGACTGGTGGCAAAGGTATTTCATCAACAACCTGGTATAGACTTTGAAGAGACTTTTAGCCCAGTAGCAAAGCCAACTACTATTAGAATTCTTTTTGTCAATGGTGGTGCAATATAACTGGTCTATTAATCAGTTATACGTCAGCAATGATTTTCTGCATGGTGACTTGAAGGAGGAAGTTTACATGACATAGCCTCCGGGTTTTGTTGATCCTGCTAGGCCTAATCATGTCTTCTTATTGCATAAAGCCATCTATGGGTTGAAACAGGCACCCAGAGCCTGGTATCACAAGCTAAGTACTGTTCTTCAGTCATTGAAATTTGAGAATTTGGTTGCAGATCCTTCTTTATTTGTGCATAAATCTGGTCCGCAAATCACAATAATACTCATATATGTTGATGATATCCTACTTACTGGATCTTCCAAGGATTTTATCACTCACATTATTGCTCACTTGCAAAGTCAGCTTCCAATCAAATACTTGGGGCAGCTGCATTATTTTTTAGGTTTACAAGTTAAGAGAACAACTGATTCTATTTTTATCTCTCAAACAAAATATGTTGTGGATCTTTTGCACAAACATCATATGGAAGGTGCTAAGTCTTGTCAAACTCCTATTTCGGCTTCATCAAAGTTGAGTAAAGATGAAGGTGAACTTTTGGAGAATCCCACTGAATACAGATCCTTAGTTTGTGGACTTCATTATCTTACTTGGTCAAGACCTGGGCTGGCTTTTGCAGTGAATTTAGTATGCCAGTTTATGCAAAGTCCTAGAGTTCCTCATCTGCTAGCTGCCAAGAGGATTTTATGCTATGTGAAAGGCACATTGGACTATGGAATGCTCTTTACAAAAGGGTATTCCTTTCTTTTGGGATTTTTTGATGCAGACTGGGCTGGTAACATAGATGACATGAAGTCCACTGGTGGATATTGTGTTTTTCTGGGTTCAAATTCTATTTCATGGTCTTCGAAGAAGCAATCCACAGTTGCTAGATCAAGCACTGAAGCAGAGTATCGAACATTGCCCCACAGTGCTGCTAAAATTATCTGGATATGCTATGTGTTACAAGATCTTCATTTCCCAGTGCAAGGTATCCCTAGACTTGGCTGTGATAATATCAGCTCAATCTCGGTTTCTTCCAATCCTGTTTTGCATTCTAGAATGAAGCATGTCCACTTGGATTATCATTTTGTCAGAGAGTTGGTTCAATCCAAGGCTTTGGATGTTTTTTATGTGAACACTCTTTAACAGATTGCAGACATTTTCACCAAGCCTCTACATGGTCCACGATTTTCAACTCTTAGATCCAAGGTCACTGTGATGCAGCCACCCATGAGTTTGCGGGGGAGTATTAGCACAGATACTGAAGTGGTGTTGGATAAGCACAGTGGAAGTGCAGGATAAGTTCTACACTTCTTCTCTTGTTCACTTGTATCTCTGTCGTGTGTTTTCTTTTATTCCATTCACATGTGTATGAGCTGTCAAGTATGAGCTGTCAATTAGCAATTGCTCTCTTATCTCTTAAATACTGATTGCTCAGTATTCGGCCACTGTAATGAAAGTTACTTTTCTATAATGAATAATGTTACAATACAAGATCAAGAATTCTGTTACTAGATGTAATGCCATACACACCTGATCAATGAGATAGCTGATGATGACAAAGAAGAAGTCATTGGAGTCGTTAACTGCCCTGTATTGAAACGATGGCAAGGCCCATCCGCAGCTCACTCCATATCGGATGAAATTTATGTCCCCAATCTATATGTTTGTGAATGTCAGTCCTCCAGCATGATTTTTTTCGACCTTCCTAGGGGCGGACCATTAGAGGTAGACCAATTTGGTCTACTTTTCGTCCCGCCACAGGATCTGATAGGGATGGGGTTTTAAGGTATTAGTGGGGCCTGCAAAATTGTGTTGGATGGTTGGATTTCATTGGCCCACAATTGAAGTATGAAATTTGGTCCATCATTAGCATTTTCGATTTTTTAATCATCACGTGCCTTAGAAGTCACTGTCGAAACTAATTTATCTGCACTGTGTGCAGTAGTAGATGATCTGGAATGATTAGATATGGTGATGGACTCACATTTTTTTCACCTGTATCTTAGTCTTCTTTGTTGTCTTTTTCATATTGACCGAGTTTGTATAATAATCGGTACACACATAAGATTTGTATGGTTGCGACTTTTACAAATCAGTAATTAAGCATGTCATTGTTCGAGTTTGTCTTACCTGCCAATGCCAAACTCCATAGTGCAGACTATCCCAATTCAAGTTCAGCTAATCACCCACAAAGAGTAAACTGCAGCATGACAGCAAAAAGCTATTGCTAAATACTCAAAAGTTGAAGCACTTGGCCATGTCAGAACATTCGGTCATTCTAACCTAGAGGTAGTAGTAACTCAACTGCAAAACACTTAATTAGCCCTTGAACTTTTGTTGGATTTGATAATCTTTTAATGAGGATAGTTTAGTCATAATGTTCAAATCTCTTGAAAAGAGGAAAAAACAGAGATTTTGAGAGAATCTCTTCCGGCTGAGCTTCAACACCCGGCACAGGGAATCAGAGCTGAGCTGAGCCAACTGGTTGTTGGGAGTTGTGGACTGGTGGCCATAGAACAGGAAGCTACTAATAGTAGGCTTTTCTTTTGGTGAAATAACTGAGGATTACTAAAGCCCGGCAAGTGCTACGTTGACTGGGGCTGGGTACCGGGAGAAATTCCCACTCACAATCCATGGGACCCGCCGGAGTTCGGAGAGGGTGGGCTTATAGGTCCCACCGTGGTCCCGTTTTTTTTTTTTTTTTTCTTGCCGTATCATTCACGGGATTCATTTCCCGGTCAATGTAGTATTGTTGGCACGCGAACAAAATTTCTCTCTCTCACTCAGACTTTCAGTCACACTCTCAGGTCAAGTCTTAGAGCTATGATGTAGCGTGTGCTGGGAAAAGTTGAGGTGTTAGTGTTATTTTTGTGGTTCACACTCACAGCAGTCTGTGATTCAAGGTATTATAACATTATACATGTACGGTATTATAACTCACAGCAGTCTAGTAATAATAGGCTTTTCTTGTTGTTGTGGGGGTGGGCAATGGCCACTTTTTGGTGAAAAAACTGAGAATGACTAAAGCCTGATAAGTGACCATGACTTGCACGCGAACTTTTCGCTCTCTCTCTCGGAATCTCAGTCTCAATCTTAGGTCATGTCTTAGAGGCTAGAGCTATGATGTAGCGTGTGCAGGGATAAGTTAGGGTGTTGGTGTTATTCGTGTGGTTCACAGTAGTCCATTGATTCAATGTATTATAACACTAGAGTGTGACTGTGTTTGGAATATAAATTACCATCAGATCTTGTTCAATAATATCTCTGCTACTTAATTCTGATTTCACACACCACTATGTCTCCCTGATCATCGTTATCATCATCTTCTTCTTCTTTTCTCCCTCTGATATCTAATCAGCAGAACTTGTTCTCGCACGGATTGAAGCAATTAATTATAGTAATTTCAGTTCATTTGGTTGGGTTTCATGGATTGAAACAATTTCTTATAGTAATTTCAGTTCATTTGGTTGGGTTTCTTGATTTTCTTCCGGTAATCATTAGATTGATCTCAACAAATTGATTAGTCCAAAATGACCAAAAAGAAGAAGAAGAAGAAAAAAAGGGTGGTTCATGTTGTTGAAATTGGTTTGGGAGAACTCGGAAAAAACCCAGGTAATTCTTCTTTTTGTTTCTGTCTTAGATAATTAATCAAGACTTGAAATGAATTAAACACCGGATGTTGTTAGATTGAATTAGATTGATTAATTTGCTGCTTTGTTATGAACTTCCAATACTAGTTGTACATAATGATCAAATGTGTCTATTGGTTTGTTTTCAACTTGGTGTGATTTAGTAAGCTACTCTTTTTTGTGAGTTGTATATGCCAAATATTTGCACCTCTCCAACGGTTAATCTTGTGATGGTATCAACTTCAAGGATTTTACTGCACGAATTTACTACGATATATTGTAGTAATGTTGAATTCTTACCTCATTTGATAAAATTAATTGATGTGCTGAATATACCGTTCATATGTCCGTGCCGAGTCCTCCACATGAGTGACAGGTGTTATAATGATAATGTTCAGAAAGAGAGTGATACCCTACAGTCCGTTATCATGATTGAGAAAATAGAAAAATAAGAACCAAAAAAGATTTTTATATTCATTCAAATCTATCTGCTTGGGCTGTATGTACGTGATAAGCTTGGCTTAAATCTTCTGTTTTTGGTGGAGAACCTGTGTGAGTGGGGGATGTTTCTCTCTTCTTTTTGCGTGGTTATCTGTTGTCTGTCATTTTGTTCGACCCGACAAACTTCTAAATTTGGATGGAGTTTCTCTGTCAAATCCACGAAGTTGGAAGATGCTAGAACTAATTTTCAATGAAGTTCAATGATATATATTATGATAATCAATGAGAATCAAGCTTTGTTTGATCGATACCAACCTTTAAGTTATAAGAAAGAAACTGAAAGTGTTCATGAGTACAAATATCTGTAATCAACATGAAGAATTTATAATTATATGAAGTATCCCCTATTCTTTTTGTAATTTTAAATATGTGACATTTTAAATGGAGTATCAGATTCGTATCCCCAGGTATTTCAAATTATCCGATACTGATACGGTGCAGATATAGATATGTAACCAATTTTGAAGTGTTGGTACTTCGTAGGTTTTTTCGTAGGTTTTAGCCATGACCAAACCAAAACACCGATTCATAGTAGTAATCGCTGATTTCTTTTATAGTAATATAAGTAAGGTAGCCCGAGAGAAAAAAGATCGGCGAGATTTAACCTCCTCCGTTTATTTGTGTGTAGGTAGGGGCAGTGAGATTGTGACACGTGACCAAACCAGAAACGTGCGATCCACTCAGCAGATAAAACTCAGTCTAGACACGCGTCCATATTCGAGAGAGTTCTCGAGGGTATTATAGTAACTACACTTAAAAAAAATCTAGGGTTTCTCGTTGTTGGTATTATAAAAGCCTAATAGCTTCGACTGTTCATAGTATCTCAAGTCATTTGCTTTGTATCCGCTCTCAAAAATGTCTACTCAAAGTGATTCTAGTATTCATACCACTAATATTCAGCTAAATGATAGCTCTCAAAGAACCACCGTAATCAGTGTCGACATTCCTGAGAGAAAAGATCAGGAGCTTTTCATTGCCGATTATTATGGTGTTTTGCTTTCTAAGTGTGTTGCCTTTCTAGCTATTGTGTTTGTTTTTTTCGTTTTTTTGTCTGTCGATTCTCTACTCAAAAAGTTCAGACAAGGTTAGTCTGTTTTCTGGGTCTATTCATGAAACTCGCAATGAATGGAAGTATTGTTGGGCAATGTAGTATTGTTGGGCAATGACTTGCACGCGAATTTTTTTTCTCTCTCTCACTCAGACTCTCAGTCACACTCTCAGGTCAAGTCTTAGAGCTATGATGTAGCGTGTGCAGGGAAAAGTCGAGGTGTTAGTGTTATTTTTGTGGTTCACACTCACAGAAGTCTATGATTCAAGGTATTATAACATTACACATGTACGGTATTATAACTCACAGCAGTCTAGTAATAGTAGGCTAAACTGAGACAGATATGCGTATATATCTGTTCGGAGTATATCTTAATTTTTAGAATTTGGGTCTTATTGTTTTGTCATGATTTGGGATTTCTTGTTTTTGCTGTCGCTTTCTCCGATTTAGTGTGTTTTTTCACTTAGAAAGAAGTTCTAAGCCCCTAACAACGGTTGGTGTCCATGCTTTCTCAATTCCAATCGCACAAGACACTCATGACATTTTCCATTTACTTCAACCGCCCTGCCCAGAAGGACCTGGAAATGGGGAACCATACTAATCAGTCGTGCAAGCATGTGATAGAGTATATGTTTAAATCGAATGGAATGTAAAAATTTAGATTTAAGTTCACTACTCAAGGTCTTAACTTTTATATTTAGATATTAGGCATGAAGGATCTGAAATAGAATGTTAAACAAATACCCACAGAGAGAATAGAAGGAAAATATTTTCTTTGGTCCTTGATCTCTATATTAGCTAAGAGCGTCTGCAGCGGTACGACCAAAACCAAAGACCAAAGAGTAAAAAAAAAAGACCATATTTGGGTTTAATTCGCTGAGTGACGCAGTGGGAGGCAGATTAAATTTTGGTGGAGCGTAAACTTTACGAACGCCTGGTGTGGGGCGTGAAGTATATCAACGCTTTGATGTGAGGCGGGAGAGAATACGTACGCCTGGTACCGAAAAGTTAAAGAAAAAAAAAAAAAAAAAAAAAAAAAACAATGGGGCGTTGGTATAATCCACGCCCCATATATGATTTCAAATTTTTTGAGTGGGGCGGAGGTATAGACCACGCCCCACAATAAACTAAAAAAAAAAAAAAAAAAAAAAAAAAAATATGGGGCGGAGGCTTTATTAACGCCTGGCGTGGGGCGTTAAGTTTACGTACGCCCGTTGTGAGACGTATACTTTACGAACGCCTGTGGTGGGGCGTAAATTATATCAACGTCCGACTAAAATTTGGTTTTGGTCTTGGTCGCAAACCAAATTTAGTCTGGAAATTTGGTATGGTCTTCGATTTAGTCTTTACTCCGTCCCACTACGCCTCTGCTGCAGACCAAATTTATACTCTTGGTCGTCCGCTGCAGACGCTCTAAGGAATTAGACTTCTATAAGTTAGTGAGTACTTTACCCATGAAGTACTAAATCTCTAAGAAAAACAAAATAATGGTCTGGAATAACAGTGCGAGAGTCAATGTTGGTCATTGTCTTTGCAGCAACTTTTTTCGTCTCTGACGATATCAAAAGCCAGAGTCAATCGCTTCATTTGTGCCTTTCTCATTGCCCATCCTCTAGTAAAATCTAACTTTCCTCCATGGAACATCACCCGTTCCATGAAATATAGAACGAACGCTGCACAGTCGGGGCTGCAAAACCAAGTCTCAAGTTAACATATTTTTATAAGCGAAACAGAAGTAGAATAATAAGTATTAGAGTTAAACGGAGTCACCCGTTCCATGAGTTGGAATATGCATGCACCTCTAACGACATTCAAATTAGAAAAGGTTATCTTTACATCAAAATAGAGATATTGGGTTTAGGATAACGGAGTCACAGCATAATAGAGTTATGAGATATTGGTATAGTTTCATGTTTTTCGTTTTAACTTTCTCAATTGTTCTAACTCAGTGATAATGGGGATGCTGCTTCTATTAGTTCTTCGGAGAGTCGCATGGCTACAATTGGCGGACCTGGCTCTCAATCTTGTACCGGGACGACGAGCTATTCAGTGGAGGCCCTCCAACATGAGGTCTACAATCATGAACTTCAAGGAAACCCTTTGATAGAGACCCCCTATGAACTTCTCCAAAATGCAGTCGAGACCCCCTACGAACTTCCCCAAAATGCAGTAGAGACCCCCTATGAACTTCCCCAAAATGCGGTCGATCATTCCATGCTGGGGGTTTATGGTTATATACAGGTATGGTAAGGAGATATGTTGCGAATTGTTTTGTGGGTGTTTGCTTCGGCAACATATTTTTTGAGGCCTAGATGTTGCGGATGGCAACATTGTTTATCACTGTATTTATCTTTTTGAGGTCTTTACTGTTGGAAATGAATTAGAGTAAACTGGCTCACAAACACTCAACTGTGGTTTATGGAATTTAATTATATTTCACACTCAAAGCTTTTGGTCGTACAGGACCCAACTTGTATTTATCTTTTTGAGGTAATGAATTTGAGTAAACAGGCTCACAGACACCCCAACTGTGCTTTATGGAATGTAATTTTATTTCACACTAAGCTTCTTGGTCGTACAGGACCTAACTTGTTCCAAAGACTCATTTCCACTCACTTCACACTTACACGTCACTTACAGATATCGCTCGATTACACCACTGATCTTACTACCCACTTTGGGTTTCCTCTCAATTACAAGCTACAACTGATCCCACTCAAGCCTATTTATAACTTTACATAACTGACTCTAGAAGTCAAGTTAGAATGCAGAGTCACTTGAGCCTATTTATAACTTTACATAACCGACTCTAAAAGTCAAGTTAGTTAGCGGAGTCCCATGGGCGGAACCAAAATTTCTATGAAGGGGTGAAAATAATCAAATTTGGGCTTATAAATAGAATAAAATTGGAAATTGGACTCAAATTGGGCTTTGAAGCTAGTTTGGCAAGGGTACAAGTACACACCCTTGCAATGGGCTGGCTCCGCCCCTGCAGAGTCCGACAACAACTCCATGGATAAAAGTTTGTTGTTTGAACTTTGGTCCGACTCACAAAATTCCCACAAAGTAATAAATAGGCTTCACGATCTCTCATTCCCTCCCTGTCTCCTCTCTCTCAACTGCTAGAATCACAGTTTTTTTTTTTCCTTCGGATTTTTCTTGGTGTTGATGGTGGTTTTTAGCCTAGGGTTAAAACTGTAAAAACCTTAGTCAGATGTGACATCACATTGTAAAGGAACGAAGCCGTGAGTACCTATATCTTCACTAGCATATTTATTTCTTTCAATATGTCTACGAGAAATTTATCAGGTGTTTATGGGTAAAAATCGTTTCTTCCGATTTTGGTAAATTCGGTAGGTGAGTGAGAAACTGGTTTAAACCCTAAACAAATGTGCTGCACGTGAGCACTTTCTAGATTCGAGATATCAATCTGTACAAGTCCGGCCTAAACCAAGAAATGGCCGTTCCAGACTTGCTTTGGTCACAAAGTGGAGGAGAAAGGTTGATTTGGGGAGGATAGCGAAGAAAGGTGATGAGACTAGAGAGTTCTGGTTGGGTAGTGTCTCGACTTGTATAAGAAAAGGTAGAAGCTTAGGAAGCTTGCAAGAGATGGAAGCCTTTTGGGTGAGCTTGCAAAAGTTGCTTTCTAATAGTGTTGTATTTTTCTCCTGAATAATACTTGTTCTCTGGTAGAAAATAGGTGAGACCTATTTATACAAGTTGAGATTGAAACGTACTCTGGCCTCATTACGGAAGGAAATAAAAGGTAGTTAAATGGGAGTAGGTGGTAACCGGCGTGTATAAGAGTGAAAACATTTTTCACTTTTATTTCCCCATTTAATTGACTGCTTTTATTCCTTTTTACGCTTTCTTAAAACTAGCGTAGTGTACGCTCCATGCTGTGACCGCCAAACCAAAACCCTGAGAAAGTATCCCCCAGTTTGTGTTGATGTCTCAAGTGTTGGTTACACCTTGATTGCAAGTGGCAGTGCCAGGATGCAAGTGGCGTGTGTGGCATATGCCAATGGCATGCGCGGAATGCCTTGGTAGTAGGTTGCATGTTGAATGCAAGTAGTCATGCCAAAGATGCTAGTGGAGTGTGTGGCATGTGCCAATGGCATGTGCAGAATGCCTTGACCGCGAGTTACACTTTGGGTGTAAGTGGAAATGCCAAAGCTGCTTGGAGAGTGTGTGGCATGTGCGGAATGCCTTGGTCGCAGGTTTCACTTTTGAGTGTAAGTGGCAATGCCAAAGATGCTTGGGGAGCGTGCGGCATGTGCCAATGGCATGTGCGGAATGCCTTGACCGCAAGTTACACTTTGAGTGTAAGTGGCAATGCCAAAGCTGCTAGGGGAGCGTTTGGCATGTGCGGCTTGGTAAGGAAAGCTGCTAGTGGTGCGTGTTGGCATGTGCCAATGGCACGCACGGCCATATTGGCCTAGGTTGCACGGTTTGCAAGCCTAGGGAGCGGGCGCTACTTTGGCATGTGCCAATGGCATAGCGGCTTGGTAAGGAAAGTGGCTAGTGGTGCGTGTTGGCATGTGCCAATGGAACGCACGACCATATTGGCCTAGGTTGCACGGTTTGCAAGCCTAAGGTGCGGGAGCTACTTTGGAATGTGCCAATGGCATAATGGCTTGGAAAGGAAATTGTCTAGTGGTGCGTGTTGGCATGTTCCAATGGCACGCACGGCCATATTGGCCTAGGTAGCACGGTTTGCAAGCCTAGGGAGCGGGTGCTACTTTGGCATGTGCCAATGGCATAGCAGCTTGGTAAGGAAAGTGGCTAGCATAGCTAGGGCCAAGGAAAAGTGTGTTTGACATGGCGCGGCTAGCTTGGGCTAGGTGTGGCTGGCATGATTTTCCATTGGCACAGAGGTCCGGCTAGCATGGTTGGCATGCTTTGGCGCGGTTGGTGTGACTAGCATAGCTAGGGCCAAGGCAGAGTACGTTTGGCATGGCGCGGCTAGCTTGGGCTAGGTGTGGATGGCATGATTTGCCTTTGGAACAGAGGTGCGGCTAGCATGGTTGGTATGCTTTGGCGTGTTTGGTTTGGCTGGCATGATTTGTCGTTGGCACAGGGATGCGTCTAGCATGGTTGGCATGCTTTGGCACGGTTGGTGTGACTAGCATAGCTAGGGCCAAGGCAAAGTGCGTTTGGCATGGCGCGGCTAGCTTGGGCTAGGTGTGGCTAGCATGATTTTCCATTGGCACGGAGGGGAATTAGGGGTTTGCTCGTTGTAACCCTAATTTGAAAAAATACCCCCTATTAATTACTGACTACAAGAATTAAATGTTCTAATAAATGTGTTACTGGTAACATTAGGTTATTCGGGGTTTTACTATTTTACCATTTATCTAAAAACCACCATCAACATTAAGTCCCCTACTTAGCTCGTAACAGGAGCTTTGTTGCGAGGTAAGCATAAGATGGTGACAAACTATTTGCAGTAAATCATAAAGAGAATTGGGGAGGCTTGTCTAACCTTTTTATAGATAGGATTTGGAATCTTTGCCTCTGGCAGTTTTGCACAAATTGGGAGGCTGACACGGTTGGGAGGTCAGCATCATTGAGAAACAAGAAGCTAGGCGGCATTGATAAGTTGACGCGAGTTGGGAAACCGAGCGTGCTAGCTGGTGGGACCAGCACAAGGTGGGTAAGCTGATCGTGCTAGCTGGTGCAATTTGGGCGGTCATTGGGAAGTTGGCGCAATTGGTGGGACCAGTGCAATTGGGAGACTAGGAAGCTGGGTGTGAGCTTGGTGGGACCGGTGCAATTGGGAGACTGGGAATCTGGGTGTGATCTTGGTGGGACCAGTGCAATTGGGAGACTGGGAAGCTGGGTGTGAACTTGGTGGGACCGATGCAATTGGGAGGATGACCGGGATTGGGAAGCTTACACGTTGGGAAGCTATCCAGGATTGGGAAACTTCCATGTATTGTGAAGATGGCGCCGGTTGGGAAGATGATGCTGGTTGGGAAGCTGGCGCGTATTGGGAACCTCTTGCAAGGGAGATGCTTGCTGTTTAGGGTTTGACACGCTGAAACCCTAATTGGCACCCTTCACTAAAGTTGCTGTAGAATCCTCGTTTGGAGTCGGATTTTCGATGTCCGCATATGTATCTTCAAACCCAGGAAATTTCCAAGCTTTATCAAAGAAGCTTTTTGAATTTTGAGCATGTTTAGGGGATGAAAAACGAAAAACAGTAAACTTCCAGGAGGTTTTCAGAACTTTTCCAGCTTGCGTGTTGTCTGATGTTATGGTCACCTCTCCTTGCTCGTTCATCCGATTGCCATGAAATTTTATCATGTTGTCGGTAACTTCCATGCGAAGAGAATTGTACGTAAACTAATACTATATCCTACACCAATTTCTTCCAGTTAGTAATTGAACACAGGGAAGTGTAAATTTCCCTCTGCTGAGTTTGTTCGGAAAACATGTTTCATGGGTAAAAATGGTTTCTACCGATTTTGATAAATTTGTTAGGTTAGTGAGAAATTGGTTTAAACCCTAAACAAATATGTTGCACGTGAGCACTTTATAGATTCGAGAGATCAATCTATACAAGTCCGGCCTAAACCAAGAAATGGCCGTTCCAGACTTGCTTCGGTCACAAAGTGGAGGAGAAGGGTTGATTTTGGGAGGATAGCGAAGAAAGGTGATGAGACCAAAGAGTTCTGGTTAGATAGTGTCTCGACTTGTATCAGAAAAGGTTGAAGCTTGGGAAGCTTGCAAGAGATGGAAGCATTTTGGGTGATCTTGCAAAAGTTGCTTTCTGATAGTGTTCTATTTTTCTCCTGACTAAGACTTGTTGTCTAGTAGAAAATTGGTGAGACCTATTTATACAAGTTGAGATTGAAACATACCCTGGCCTCATTACGGAAGGAAATAAAAGGTAGTTGAATGGGAGGAGGTGGTAACCGACGTGTTTAAGAGTGAAAACATTTTTCACTTTTATTTCCCCATTTAATTGACTGATTTTATTCCTTTTCACGCTTTCTTAATACGAGCTTAGTGTACTCTGCATGTTGTGACCGCCAAAACAAAACCCTTAGAAGGCATCCCCCAGTTTGTGTTGATGTCTCGAGTGTTGATTGCACCTTGAGTGCAAGTGGCAATGCCAAGCTGCAAGTGGCGCGTGTGGCATGTGCCAATGGCATGCGCAGAATTCCTTGGTGGTAGGTTGCACGTTCAATGCAAGTGTTCATGCCAAAGCTGCAAGTGGCGCGCGTGGCATCCACCAATGGCATGTGCGGAATGCCTTGACCGCGAGTTACACTTTGGGTGTAAGTGGAAATTCCAAAGCTGCTAGGAGAGCGTATGGCATGTGAGGAATTCCTTGGTCGGAGGTTGCACTTTTGAGTGCAAGAGGCAATGCCAAAACTGCTAGGGGAGCGTGTGGAATATGCCAGTGGCATGTGCGGCTTGGTAAGGAAAGCAGCTAGTGGTTCGTGTTGGCATGTGCCAATGGAACGCACGTCCATATTGTCCTAGGTTGCACGGTTTGCAAGCCTAGGGCGCGGGCGCTACTTTGGCATGTGCCAATGGCATAGCGTCTTGGTAAGGAAAGTGGCTAGTGGTGCATGTTGGAATGTTCCAATGGCATGCACAACCATATTGGCCTAGGTTGCACGGTTTGTAAGCCTACGGCGCGGGCACTACTTTGGAATATGCCAATGGCATAACGGCTGGGTAAGGATTGTGGCTAGGGGTGCGTGTTGGCATGTGGCAATGTCACCCACGGCCATATTGGCCTATGTTTCACGGTTTGCAAGCCTAGGACGCGAGCGCTACTTTGGCATGTGCCAATACGGCTTGGTAAGGAAAGTGGCTAGCATATCTAGGGTCAAGGCAAAGTGTGTTTGGCATGGTGCTGCTAGCTTGGGCTAGGTGTGGCTGGCATGATTTTCCATTGGCACAGAGGTGCGGTTGGCATGATTTGGCGCATTTGGTATGGCTGGAATGATTTCCCGTTGGCACAGGGATGCGGCTAGCACGCTTTGGCGCGGTTGGTGTGACTATAGCATAGCTAGGGCCAAGGCAGTGTGCAGTTGGCATGGCGCGCCTAGCTTGGGCTAGGTGTGGCTGGCATGATTTCTTATTGGCACAGAGGTGCAGCTAGCATGGTTGGCATGCTTTGGCGCATTTGGTATGGCTGGCATGATTTGTCGTTGGCACAGGGATGCGGCTAACATGGCTGGCATGCTTTGGCATGGTTGGTGTGACTAGTATAGCTAGGGCCAAGGAAGAGTGCATTTGGAATGGAACGGCTAGCTTGGGCTAGGTGTGGCTGGCATGATTTGCTATTGGCACAGAGGTGCAGCTAGCATGGTTGGCATGTTTTGGCACGTTTGGTATGGCTGGCATGATTTGCCGTTGGCACCAGTGTTTTAAGAACCGGACCGGCCGGTTGGACCGTAAAACCTGTGAACCGGTAATAAAAATGGTCTGGTTCATTATTAACCCACTAATATGAAAAAAAAACCGGTGAACCGGATAAACCTGGAGGTCTAACCGCTGACCCATTGACCCAGTTGGGTTTTTTCCGGTTCATTCCATCAAAAAAATTTCCCAATACCATGTACAAATCTTCAATCATTTTAACGATTCTTACTCTTTGTTAGATTGTTGTTGTATTTAATTTTCTCTTGAGACGTTCCATTGTAACTGAAAGAAAAATTATGCTTTTAAAAATCAAAATCCACTATGATATCAGATGTATCATCCATTAGATCTATTAAATTCTTCATCAAGGATACAAAAAACTAAAGAGACTGCTAGTTTAAAGATCAATAAAATATATCACAATGAAAATTTTCCTAGAAAACAAATAGTAATTGTTTCGAAGCTATACAAATGTTTGATTTATCTTCGATTTCCTTGTTGTAGGATTTGTTACAATCAAATTTCAGTTTTCTTAAAGTTACAGTATTATATGCGAGAGGTACAGAGAGATGGGGAGAGGAGGAGGCGGCGTGGATGTGATGGAGGAGGAAAGAAAAAGAACGTGTTATTGTTTAGGGCTTAGTGGTTAAAGTGTAAATAAGTAGGAAGAATTAAATAGGTTAAAACTTTGGATAATTAAGTATCCACTGTCAAACCTTGCTTCACGTCCCAAGAGTCGAAGACTCCCAACCCAATACCGTGAAATATGTGTACTTCCTACTTTACATTAAACTAAATATAAATAATTTATGACCCAGTGAACCGCTGGTTGAACCACTGGTTAACCCAGTTAACCCTAACCCAGTGATTTTACTGGTTCGATGCCCGATCTGGGTTTCTAAACATTGGTTGGCACAGGGATGCGTCAAGCATGGTTGGCATGCTTTAGCGCGGTTGGTGCGACTAGCATAGCTAGGGACAAGGAAGAGTGCGTTTGGCATGGAGCGACTATCTTGGGCTAGGTGTGGCTGGCATGATTTGCTATTGGAACAGAGGTGCGGCCAGCATGGTTGGCATGCTTTGGCGCGTTTGGTGTGGATGGAATTATTTGTCATTGGCACATGGATGCGGCTAGCATGTTTGGCATGCTTTGGCGCGGTTGGTGTGACTAGCATAGTTAGGGCCCATGCAGAGTGTGTTTGGCATAGAGCGGCTAGCTTGGGCTAGGTGTGGCTGGCATGATTTGCCATTGGCACGGAAGGGAATTAGGGATTTTCTCGTTGTAACCCTAATTTGAAAAAATACCCCCTATTAATTACTGACTACAAGCATTAAATGTTCTAATAAATGTGTCACCGGTGACATTAGAACATTTAATGCTTGTAGTCAGTCACCTGTGACATTAGGTTATTCGGGGTTTTTCGATTTTACCCTTTGTCTAAAAACCACCATCAACATCAGGGTACCTTTTTATATATATATATATATATATATATATATATTCATATGTTCCACGGAAAAAATCACAGCATTCAGTGGCATCATCTCCGCACATGCAAGTTGCGCATACTGACCAACAACGCCATAAGCATGCCAGCCATTCCAGCCACATCATTGTTCCAAAGGCATGCCAACCATGCCATCCACACCACCGTGCCAAAGGCATGCCAACCATGCCATCCACACCACCGTGCCAAAGGCATTCCCACCATCCGCACAAAAAATCCAGAAATGGCTAACTTAAGTGCTTGTCGGAAAAAGATTGAACAAGGGAACTATGCAGCAGCGATTCGTGTTCTGTCTTCGAATGGGGTTGCACATGGCAACGAGCAAACTTTTACTGAACTACAATCTAAACACCCTGCATCCCCTTCACCTTCTATTCCAAACGATGAAATTAGTTGCGACCCCATAACGGTTGAATGAAGGGCTATTTTGGGAGTCATCAAGAGTTTTCCTAGAGGTACGTCTTGTGGTCGGGATGGCTTACATGCATAGCATTTAGTCGACGCATTGAGTGGTGTAGCTGCGATAGTTGCGGATGAGTTGGTGGCTTCAATTACAGGGGTGATAAATCTTTGGTTGACAGGCAAGTGCGCTAAGGTATTGGGTGAGCTAATCGCTAGTGCACCCCTTACTCCTTTGCTCAAACCTGGAGGTGGTCTTAGGCCTATTTCTATAGGTACTATTTGGAGACGCTTGGTCTCTAAGGTGGCTGCATTCTCATTTATCAAGGACATGTTATCTTACTTGGGGGATTTTCAATTTGGTGTTGGTATGCCGGAAGGTGGTGAAAGTATTCTTCACGCGGTCAATAGTTTGTTTGAGTTGAAAGGGCAATCGGATAAGATGTCAATGTTGCTTATTGACTTTTCGAATGTGTTCAACATGGTGAGCCGGTCTTGTCTTATTTGGGAAGTCATGCTTCATTGTACAGGTATTTCTCGCTGGGTAGAATTTAGTTATTCCAGGGCTGCTCAACTTTACTATGACCAACACATTTTGTCTTCTGTGCTCGGTGTTCAACAAGGTGAACCCCTTGGTACCCTTTTGTTCGCTTTGACACTTCACCCCCTTGTTAAGTCCATTGATTCTAGTTGTCAGATTGATTTTCACGCTTGGTACATAGATGATGGAACTATCATCAGTGACACGTTAGAGGTTGCAAGAGCTTTGAGTATCATAGAATCTGAAGGTCCTAGTAGGGGTCTACATATTAATATCAGGAAAACAGAGGTTTCTTGGCCTACGCTTGATACACACATCATAGAGTTAGGTGTTTTTCCCATTGATATTGGTAGGCCTAGCAAGGGTGTTAAGTTGTTGGGTGGTCCTGTGATCTTGGATTTGGACTTCATGAATGACATGGCACTTAGTAAGGTGAACATGACTATTAAGCTCATGTCTGCTATCAAAAACCTCAAGGACCCTCAAACTGAAATGTTGTTACTCTGCAACTGTGTTGGTGTTTCTATTTTATATTTTGAAATGCGCACCACCAACCCGGAAGCTATGCAACATGCCTCTGACCTCTTTGATGACCACTTACTTAGGTATATGAGGTTTTTGATCACGGGATATGGGGAGGAGTTTGGACCTTTGCAACATAGACTGGACACTTTGCCTATTAAAGATGTGGTCTTGGCATTTACACTATGGAGCACACTCGCTCCTACTTTTATATCGCTTTACAGTTGTTGATGGTGGTTTTTAGCTTATGGTTAAAATCGTAAAACACTAAACCCTAGCAGACAGTGACGTCACAACATTTAAGTGATAAAGCATTTACTAGGCGCATTTACTGAAAAGCCTTTAATGTGTCTCTAAATAATTACCGGGGTACCTTTTTTCAAATTAGGGTTAAAAAAATCAAAACCCTAATTCCCCTCAGTGCCAATGGCAAATCATGCCAGCCACACCAACCGCGCCAAAGCATGCCATCCATGCTAGCTGCACCTCTGTGTCAATGGAAAATTATGCCAGCCACACCAACCGCACCAAAGCATGCTAACCATGCTAGCCGCACCTCTGTGCCAATGTCAAAGCATGCCATCAACACCAACCGCGACAAAGCATGCCAACCATGCTATCCGCACCTCTGTGCCAATGGAAAATCATGCCAGCCACACCAACCGCGCCAAAGTATTCCAACCATGCTAGCCGAACCTCTGTGCCAATGAAAAATCATGCCAGCCACACCAACTGCGCCAAAGCATCCCAACCATGCTATCCGCACCTCTGTGCCAATGAAAAATCATGCCATCCACACCAACTGCGCCAAAGCATGCCAACCATGCTACCTGCACCTCCGTTCCAATGGAAAATCATGCCATCCACACCAACCGCGCCAAAGTATGCCATCCATGCAAGCCGCACCTATGTGTCAATGGAAAAACATGCCAGCCACACCAATCGCGCCAAAGCATGCCAACCATGCTAGATGCACCTTTGCGCCAATGGAAAATCATTCCAGCCACACCAACCGCGCCAAAGCATGCCAACCATGCTAGTCGCGCCTCCGTGCTAATTGCAAATCATGTCAGCCACACCGACCGCGCCATGCCAAACACATCTCATTATGGCCCCCTAGATGCACCATCATGCTTACCTTCCCCATGCGGCTACCAAAGTAAAGGCGTGCAATAATCAACGGTTTGCCTTCAATCCCACGAGCAAATACTGGCCGTCTAAGGTCACCTCACGACCTTTGGCCCAAAACCCTAGATTGGTCACGCACCTAGCCAAGCTAGCCGCGCCATGCCAAACACATCTCACCATGTCCCCCTAGCCGCACCATCACATTGACCTTCCCCACGCGGCTACCAAAATGAAGGCGTGCAATAATCAACGGTTGCCCTTCAATCCCAGGAGCAAATCCTGGCCGTCTAAGGTCACTTCACGACCTTTGGCCCAAAACCCTAGCTTGGTCACGCACCTAGCCAAGCTAGCCGCGCCATGCCAAACATATCTCGCCATGTCCCCCAATGTCGTGCCACCATGCTGGCCTTCCCCACGCGGCTACCAAAGTGAATGCGTGCAACAATCAACGGTTGCCCTTCAATCCTAGGAGCAAATCCTAACCATCTAAGGTCACCTCACGACCTTTGGCCCAAAACCCTAGCTTGGTCACGCACCTAGCTAAAGCTAGACGCGCCATGCCAAATGCACTCTGCCTTGGCCCTAGCTATGATAGTCACACCACGCCAAGTCAAACGCCCCTACCTTGGCCCTATCCATGCCATACGCCCATGGAAAAGCCTTGGCCCCACATGCCAAGCCAAAACCGCACCTAGCCCAAGATAGCCGCACCATGCCAAACGCACTCTGCCTTGGACCTATCTATGCTAGTCACACCACGCCAAGCCAAACGCCCTTGCCTTGGCCCTAGCCGTGCCACCCTACTGGCCTCCCCTACGTGGCCACCAAAACGAAGGAGTGCAAAAATCAACGGTTGCCCTTCAATCCCAGGAGTGAATCCTAGCCATCCAAGGTTACCAGATAACACATGGTAACCTTTGGCACGAAAATCTAAGTTTGGCCACGCCAAACCATGCCATGCCAATGGCATGCCAACATATCCGCGCCAACACGTTGGCCGCCCCTACTGAAACGAAGGCGTGCAATGATCAACGGTTTCCCCTCCTCTCAAGATGCAAAATCTCGATCGTCAAAGGTCACCAGGCTAGCAAGTTTCCATAGCTTGACTTTCCAAGCCACAACAACATGCTACATGTTTCCCAAACATTCGAGACATCAACACAAATTGGGGGATGCTTATTAGGGTAATTGTTTGGTGGTCTATATCGTGAGGCATACAAAAATGCCCGTTTCAAGATAGTGCAATAATAATAAGACTGTTAGTAAATGCAAGAAGTAACGGTGAAACGCTCCTTCATTATGGGACATAAATTCCATTAAATCCCATTAATAACAGGAGTTACCACCTCTTCTCATTTAACTCATCCGTTTTCCTTTCTTATGAGGCCAGAGTATGTTTCTTTTCTTGACTTGTATAAATAGGCTTACCTATTTCCACCAGAGAACAAGTTCTTGGTCAGGGGAAAACACCACACTCAGAAAGGAAACTCTTGATAGATTTCTCAAATCTCTCACCTTCTAATACAAGTCAAGTACTACTCTTCCAAAATTATTTTTTCCTCAACACTCTCTTCGCTTCCCTCCCTAAACCAACCCTTCTCCTCCACTTTGTTACTGAAGCAAGTCTAGAACGGACATTTCTTGGTTTAGGACGTACTTGTAGAGATTGATCTCTCGAATCTAAAGTACTTACTTGCAGTACATTGTTTAGGGTTCACATTGTTTCTCACCTTCACACTCGCAATTACCGAAATCAGCATAAATTATTTTCGCTTATACACAACAGTGTCAAACTACTTCGGTGCGAAAATTGATACTTGGTGACTCTTTCTCAGCAGATAATGGGGTTTCTTATCGGTTGGATCTTCAAAATTTCATTCAGGTATGTGGTTTTCCTTCTTCTTATCGCGTCGATGACACTGCACCCTTCTATGCACTCCCTGGAAGTAACTTATTTTGACGCTATTAAGAAGCAAATCCCTGTCCAGTTTACCTTGTCTGCCATAGATTCCATTATGTGGCAATGCAACCATATCAAACATGCTCACGATTACCTTTTGGAGGTCCCTATCAGTGGTTTGAATCATTGCCTTGGCCCCAGAAAGTTCAGAGCGGTTGTTTGCTATCGCCTCGGTATCCCTTTGTTTAAAATAAGTTGTTTGAAATTTTGAAATTTGTAACGCCTCGGTATTAGTGGTTTGATTAGTAACTTGTGATCTATAATTGTCCTCTCTCTTTTAGAAATAAACTTATGTCTTGTCAATGGCACAAGTACTAATCATGACAGCCGTCTGAGTACTAGTCACTCAAGAATTTCTTTGTTAGATAGCATATTATAGGTGAGTATATAATATTGTCTCACGTACACTGAGCAGAGAGAAAAATGGTGGAAGAGTAAAAAACAATTTGAGAAAATATATACAAACTAAAACAATGGTCTTCTAAAGTTTGATGGCATTACCTGGATTTGAAAAAAATTAATTTAAAAGTTCAGAAATATATTAGAGCTTGGTAAATCTTTTAGACACCCCTTATCATTTTCTACTGGGGATGAAGAAATCTATAGGCCAAATTAAGTGACATAGGCCCCAATTTAGCCAAAAAAATATAAAGCCTAGGTTTAAAGGAGGATTTGGGATTAAAAATAAGCAAAGCTCCACTCCGCGAAAACGGTTTTTGCGGGAAGGCATCCCGCAAGGGCGTGCGAGATAGCACTGCTCATGAAAGAATAGTGGTTTAGACTTTAAAGTGGAAAAGTGAAGAGAACTTTGAAAAGTAGGAACTACAATATTGGAGGAACTCAAGGAGCTGATAAGGAATTTCGACCACTTTGAATGCCGTCATATAGCTAGAGATGTAAATGACGCAAAACCATAACAAGATGTGGTTGTAAGGTGCAAACAATCAATCAGAGCAAAGATAAGTGAAAACAAAATGGAGGGATGGGCTTTTCTTTGCATCTTCGTGCATTTGAGGTATAAGTATCCCTGTGCATTAGTTTTTGGAGCCAGCGGTCTCACTCCGCTATGATTTTCAACATCCCATAATGTATTGCCTTTAAGATTTCTACCCTGTTGGAAATAATAAACAAAAAATGGGCTATATAGCCAAAAAGGTGTGTTTTCTGGGCCATATGGACTGGTAGGAATTAGGCCTGAGTCAAATGTCCAAAGGAATCCTTTAATGGAGAGATACTAAATTTCACTTTTCTATCCATCGTCTGTTTTCCTCTTTCTTCTGTGTTTCTTCTTCACAACCAGAAACACCATCGACATACATCAAGTTTCTCCACCACCAACATCGACACCAGCACCACCATCTCTACCACCAGAAACCACCAACGTCGTCGACAACATCGTGTTTATCCAACACCATCACCGATGCTGCCACCAACACCACCATCCATAAAGAAAATTATGATGCCCTAATTCAAATTTCTCAAATTCACAATTTGAGAATTGAAATGTCCCAAAAAAGGATTTTTGCTAATTGAAATATATGCTCAGATTGGTAAGCTTCAGACCCTAATTGTCTTTTATTACATTGAAAATAGTTTAATTCATCGTGTTTATATGTTTATCTTAATTGATATTGGAAATGGGTTCATCATGTACTCAATTGGGGTGGATACAATTTAGTTTAGCTTTAAACTGGGATGAACTTGGTTTCACCCTATCTTAATTGATTGAATTTGGTTAGATAAAAATGGTTAGATATAGATTTAAGCTCTATAAAATCTAGTTTGAAGTTGATTGAATTTTATTTGGATTAAATGGGTTTCATCTAGGTTTAAATTTTGTAAAATCAAGTGTGAAATTGATTGATGAAACTGGTTTCATCCTGTTTTGGGTTGAACTGAAATTGTTTTAGTTTGGATGAAACTGGTTTCATGTATTTTTAAACTAAGATGAATATGATGGTTAATCTATGGTGTACATAGTTAATCATACATTATATATGAGTCACGTCTTTGTTTCTTCCGACCATGTTAATATGTGTTAATGCCATTATTGTTGAATCATCAAAGATGAGATATAAAAACTGGGTTTCATCTACCTCTAATATATAAGATGTATCTGGTTTTCATCTGATACCTGAAGAAACTGGATTTCATCCAACTTTGAAATATATGATGAAGCTGATTTTCATCCAAATTTAAAATAAAATTTAACTGGTTTTGATTTAAATTTTTGTAAGAAGCAATATCAAGAAGGGTGTTGGTGCTGAAAGAAGTACCAAGAATAGGCATGATGTGAACATGGGGTGGTGAATCAAGCAAAAGGAATATAAATGATGTGAATGTGGATGGAGAAATGGATGATGTGAATGTCGATGGAAAACAAATATCGCATATGAAATCCTCAATAATGGGAATAGTTTATGGAAAGTCATGATGTATTTAGGTTGTTTAGCAAAATAGGTCGTTAGAATTTTTTTATTAATGTAGTTCATCTAGAAGTACTTTTCTTTTATTGAACTCTGTCTTCACATACATTTATGATCCGGGATTCGTATATATCTTAATTGTAGTTCATATGTGTTTGAATATGTTAGCCAGAAATGATTAAATTTGCAGGTTGGATTTTTTTTTTGTCAGAATGTAACCAGGCTTGGATGAAACCCAGTTATATCCTAGCCTGTACAAAACTGCAATTTTTTGTCAGAATGTAACCAGGCTTGGATGAAACCCGGTTACATCCTAGCCTGTACAAAACTGCAATTTTTTGTCAGAATATAACCAGGCTTGGATGAACCCGGTTACATCCTAGCCTGTATAAAACTGCAATTTTTGTCAGAATGTAACCAGGCTTAGATGAAACTTGGTTACATCCTAGCCTGGCCAAAAAATCTATTTTTTCAAAATATACATCCAAGTCAAAATATGTTACATCCTGATGAAACCAATTATATCTTGATGAAACTTTCCAGAATTTACAGGATGAAACCAGTATCATCGTCAACAAACTTGTTTTTTCGTCACCCGTATTCATTGAAATTTGAACATAAAAATTGTAAAGCTAAGGTTGATTAAGAACTAAATTACACTATAAAATTAAACTAAATTACACTAACAATTTGGGAGTTACTAATATAAGTAACAATCTCAATCTTCTCAGTATTATGTTGCTTGAGCTCCTTAACTTGCCTCCATTCAAAATCAAGCACTGATCCTAATTTTGAGTTCAATCCGTTAAGGAAAACATGTATACGATGTGCATAACCTTTAGTTAAGTGTGTACTGATAGCAATAACCCTTAAAACTTTAGTAGTGTCCAAGACTCTGTTGCACTTAGGAATAAGAATTCCATAAATTGGAGACATGTCTTTGAACTGCCCCAGAACTTTGCTATAGATCTTAACACTCTCTTGTCGAATTTAGGTATGATTAGTGTTATAAAATTAATGTGAGGGGCTTGGATAAACCGATATCCAATTATAAACAATTGTCCTCACATTTATCAGACTTGGCAAGAGAAGCATGACTAGATGCGGAAATTTTAGTAAAGCATGTTGTGGGACATTTCCATGTGCATGTATGCCCACAATAACAGGTGTCTCAGCACCTCAACCAAGCTTCTGAAAACTACCAAATAGACCTTATTGAACCATGGAAGCAGTAACCTTTTCAGCTTGTCTCAACTGCACATCAGTAACCAGTCCTTCTCCGTAGCTTCACTAGAGCAGCATCTAGCAGCTCCAACTGCTTGTACCTTGAACCATAACAACTCCATATCATGCCAATTTTTGCGAGTACCAAACCATTGAATATCAACATCAAATTCCATCAGCAAACACCCATAGAAAACCAGTCTACACAAGCACCTTCCACTAGATTCATTAATTTCTTTGAACCATGCTCCAATCAATTCGACAAACACCATCAATTCCTTGTCCATCTTGGTCTCTTCTTGGCCCTGAAAGCACTAACTTCACCGCCATTTTGTCCCACTTTGTGTAGTAGCAAGCCATCTTCTCGCTGCCAATCATGATAGCATGAAGTTAAACTATCAGTCAAGAGATGCTCCTTTAGGAATTTCTACAAGCACAATGAGTGCATCTCTGCTGGTGATTCATACATGAAGTCATTCAGGGGCGGAGCCAATGTATAGCAAGGGTGTGCAATTGCACACCCTTGCTCGCCCAAAATCCCCACTGGCTCTTGGTTTTGTAAGCCCAAAATAAGAAAAAACTGAATATTGCACCCCCTCTTTTCAAATCTTGGCTCCTCCCCTGAAGTCATTGGTGGTTTCTATCACCACTATACCTTCTTTCCTGCAGACAGTCGCACATTCAAACAACAACCCATCACTCCATTTCTTCGAGGACTAAAACTCGTCGAAATCATCACCATTTACTACCACAAACAACCATGGAAACGGCTCAACTCCAGCAACACAGTGTATGTCTCAGTAAGCTAAATCCTTGGTTGTTAACTCGTACCACCAGGCACCAGCTCCATCTTCTTAAATTCGAACAAGACATCAAAACCCATTCATTAATTAACCTCAGATTCATTTTTCTTGACCGATGTTTATCCAACCAGTTTGTATCAGTTCAACTCCTACGAACCCTAATTATTCAGAAACAAATCCAATTGATTTGATACACTCCCAGCAGCACCAACCAGTTTGTTCTCGGCATCAACACCATCTCCTTCATCAATCACAGCCCGATTCATTCATTATTTCAGAACCGAAAGCAAAACCCAAAGAAATTGAGAGGAAGAAGAAGAAGAAAGAAAGGGAAGAAGAAGAAACAAATTTAATTTGGTTGAGTTTACAGCAGGGGGTTATTTTATGTAGAACATATTTTTTTTTTCCTGGGTGAAATATCCAAATTGGTTATTTAAACTGTATATTTCTGATTTTTATCTATATAAACAATATCTAAACTTATAAATCTATTTCACCCAGGAATTCTTGCTTTTGGTCTTTTTGACCAATTTTGTGAATAATAAACCAAGACTATATTTGGACGTGAACTAAATTTGTGAAGCAAGGTGTTTTTGGTTCTGGAGAGTTCTATTTAGAGTTTGGTTTATGTTGGGAAAGTGTAATTATTTAGAATTTGATCTTTGTTAGGAAAGTCGTTTGAGTGATCGTCAAGTTTGTAAGACTATAAGTAGGTTTTTGATCCATGAGAATTGTACACCGAATTTTATTATCAATGTAGACGATTATTGCTTCCGCGCATTGTGCTCTCCTCTCTCTTGTCTCGGTCCAACAATTGGTATCAGAGCAAGGTGAGAGGAAGAGAGAGGAGAAGGAGAAAGAGTTAGAGAAAATTCATAAGTTTTGGTAGAGAAATCGGAAAAACAAGTAAAAAAAAAAAAAAAAAGTGCAAAGTCCTAAAAAAGTGGCGTTTGGTTTTGATAGAAAGAAGGCGTGAGATATATGTTGCAGCTCCAAGACCTGGTGAGTTGTTACACATGCAGGGAGTTAGAGTATTCCTGAAGACACGGGAGATATGGGAGACTGTACTTTGGGTTGTTCTTGGATTTCATCCGAGAAGGTGGAGAAAGAAGGGTTTAGTTGCTGACCTGGATGTGATGGTGTTTGAAGTTTGCTGGAGCTAGAGTGCTATAAATAAATAAATATATAAATAAATAGGGTTTCTGAAATTGAAGATTGAATATTGATGTTTCGTTGTTGTAGGAAACTTAAGAGTTTTAATGCGGATAGGAAACTTTGGTGATTGTCGAACTAAAAGCACTGATCTGATGAAGTTTTGAGCACGACAGAAGTGTAAAAATCTGTCAAGACGTGACAGAGGTGGTTGTTGTTGAGTATTTTTTGATGTCCCGGTTTGATTAGAAAACGTGGGTTGCTGGTTGAATTGTTCAGCAGGGAAGATGATGTGTTGACATTAGTATGAGGATCATCGGTGACAGGACAAGGAGTACAGACCGGGACTACTGCCCTGTCTTGGTTTCGTGGCTAGCTCTGGCTGAGAAGAAAACGGAGTTGTGGTTACTACTCCTTAACTTATTAGTTGTTGTCGTTGATCGTTGGTTGCTGCTAGTACGATGAATACCATTGATAGAGGAGAACGTCAGTAAAAAAAAAAGGGGGTAAGAGATTTGATGGAGGTCCAAGATGGAAAAGTTGGTTGTTCCTAAGATGGTGGTTGCAGTTGCGATGATGAGAAGGTGTTGATAGCTTATGACGGAGGTTGCTTCCATTAACATGTGAAGCCGGAGATGGGGTTAATCGTAAGCTGGTGATGATGTTTATGGCTCAAGGAATTTGAGTTCGTAAGTTTTATGCTCCATTCGCTACTAAACCTAGGATGGCCGAGATAGTCGTTTGCTTAAAAAGAAAAAAAAAATTTGCTGCTGACGATGGTGATAAAAAAAAAAAAAAAAAAAAAAAACTAACTAACTAACTAAAAGATGTTGCAGAAGAAAGAAACCAACGATGGTTGTATACTTGATGGTGATGGCGTCTTGTTGCATGGTGATTAATTAAAAAAATACAGAGAAGAAGATGCAAAACTTTGGTTGTTATCAGCGGTAATGACAATCGTTGGTCAGGGTTTGAAGAATATTTTGAGGACGGGAAGGAAAGTGGCTAGTCGGTTTTCTACTTATGAAAGGTTGCTGATCGAAGTATTTTCAGGAATTGTGTTATGGCATGATTTTGAGTCACTAATATTGATGCCGAAATAAAAATAGTTTGATGGTGACTATGAAAGGTGGTGTGGTAGTAAACATGGGTTGATGTGGAAGACCATTGCTTGATTTTAGAAGGTGAAGAAGCTTTGGGTGAGTGGTTGATTCGAAGGGTTGGGTTATTATGGGTTTGAAATCACAAAGTAGAAGATGAAAGCTGGTATTGCAGTCAAGAGGATCACTACACCATTTTTCACAATTAGAAACGGTTATTGGGTGTTGCAAATCGTGGTTGTAACGGTTTAACGCTGTTACGAAAAGGGGTGCTACAAATTTTTTTAACGGCCACTAGCCGTTACGAATTTATTTTGCAACGGCGTTTGTAACTGCATTTAGCCGTTACTACGTGGCATTTCTGTAACAGGCGGAAGCCGTTACGAAATTATTTTGTAACACCAGTTTGTAACAGCAATAAGACGTTGCGAACTTTTTTGTAACAGTAAAAAGTTACCGCCAGTCAACATTGACCTGGTCAAAATCAGTCAATAATGACCAATTTTGACCAGGTCAATGTTGACCGGCAGTTCATTTTTGGCCGGAAAAAAACTAGAATTCAACCTTTCATTTCATCTATCATCCACACTCAATAACAATTTGTTCCAACATTTCGTATCAACATTCATTCGAATTCAGATAAAAACAATAATTCTTTTTCATGTAAAAAGAATAATTCTTTAAGTACCAAAAAATTCCGAGGAAATACATAGAAACTTCCTAAGTTCTAACTTAAATCACTATAAGTTGGGATCAAACACTACATAGAAACTTACTCAAAACTCGCAGCTACTTCCCAAACACTTGTTTCCAAGCATTCTTACCTTGTCATCACCATCTTTTTCAAAAACAAATCTGTCGACATCTGTCCATATGGATTCAGCTTCTCTGGCAGATGGAAGAACCAGGATCTTCACTTTCAAGAATCCAACAAAATAATTACTGGAAGTAGCCCTGCATCGAAATTTGAGAGATCTATATAAGAACATAATCCAAAAATTTTGACTGAAATCTATTCATGTTCAAAATATCCGAGGATTAGACAGAAAAAAAAAATGTTTCTCTAGGAACACTGAGAATAATGATTTTATGGATGCACCTAAAAACCAACAAAATACGAGCACCAGCTAATCTTATATTATTAATAACTCAATGTCTCTCATTTGAACACCACAACCTTCAATATTCTAGCCCCCCACATCTAGATGAGTGAATGAGACAAAAAAATGAAAACAAACAGAACATAAAGAAAAGGATGTGTACATGTATCATAGTGTCCTAACCTGTTCTTGATGATCACTACTCGTCACAACTAAAGGAAGCTCTGATACTTCCTGCCCAAAGATTCGAAGAATTTCATTTGTTGCACTGTAAAAATAGGACAACATTTCAGGACAAGATAACTTTTACAAACTAGTACCAAACCTAAAGATGGGTAAACAACTCTTACTTAACGGTCAATACTGCATAATACATCCCATCATAGTCTTTGAATTTGTTGTTTTGCCTGTAGGATATGCAAATAGAAGGATAAAGACGTTAAATTCAGATTACTGATACATAAACTAAACGAAAAGGAATAATATGTTGAACATCTAAACTAATTGGACGCAAAGTTTCTAGCTATTCCAGAATCTTTTAGAACTTTTACTTACATGAAGGGATAACAAATCTAAAGTTAAGTACCTTCCCCAATCACCTATGGAAGGTTTAGCACAAGCGGTTCAAGCTCAAACCTTCGGTGAACCACTTTAGGAAGGGTAATATCAGAGATGTATCCTGTATTCAAAGGAGACGAAAAAAATAGTGAATTTTAGAGCATAATAGCACCTGTAGTCAACTGAGAAAGATAAAGATAAAGCAAACCAAAACCATCAGCCTTCTGCTATTTTCTTTATGTCATATGGATGGATGGTATGTTATGTGGATAGTAAAAACAAATAAACTAAACCAAAGAAGGTGTTGGCTGTTATTTCCATTATACTGATACCAATAAGTTAGCATCATATACCTGTTGGAAACAAGCAGGGTCAACAACTGAATTGGCTGAAACTTGTGATTGAGCATAACCAAGTTCCTGCAGTTCATCGTACCAAGATACTTAGAAATATCAACTAACATCCAAATCATGTTAACTAAAAACGATTAAGACTTGGTTAAATTCCTAAGGCAATAGCAAGATGCAATAAGTTAGCAGAATTATACCCACGCACAGCAACTCCAATAGCTAGACTATTGGAAACTGCCTGCCCTTGAGGAATGTACCTAGATCAAAAGTGCATCTAAAACACTCTCTTGCATACCATCTGACAATCTCGATCTAAAAATATATGTCATTTATTCGAAACATACAAGATATTTAGATAGAGAGAGCGAGCGATAAAATAAGCAAATAAAAAACATAATTGATTTATTGCAGTACTGGCCAATATACACCGAGCATCAATTTCTTAGAATCTTAACGCTTTTATCAGTATTTCCATAACACCTTTTTTACTCTCTGACGTATTCCACAAACAGTCAGTAATCATTCATCAATAAGAAGTAAAAAAAAAAGAACTTCAAGCAAAAGAGCCAGCAGATAGAACTTCAACGATCTTCTCCCAATGATATATCATAGTTCCCCAAATTTTCAGAATAAGTATCTATTGCAGTAACATGAACACTATATTATTGCTCTTCACCACGCTTTAGCTATTGTGACTTGTTACCAAGAAGAAACATAATGGGACGGTTGGACATATATAGGAACCACAATCACCAGTTACTGGCTAATGACAATTGCAAAAGATTAGATCACCGGATACTTTGTGTGAAAAGAAGTTAACGACATCTGTAACAAGTATAATATAATTAAAATATGGAAAAAAAGAAACAATAACTTAGTAGTCCCAAGGGAGTATGAAAAACAAAAAATTTGTACTATAGCCAAAACATGAACCATGAGATGATAAATATTTTCAAAATTACTTCATTGCAGGCACAAGAGATTTAAACACCACGAATGAATTCTAAGTGGTTAACTATTCCTACTTAAAATCTCAAACTCTCTTTATAGAATGGATGTCCATTTGGTTAGCTAGCTAGTGGCTAGCTAGAATACATGTCCATTTTGTTAGGGAAATTTACTTTCAGTTTTCCTAATCATAAAGCTCCATAAACTTGGGAAACACTATCCACAAGTCCAAGGTTTCCGAACTCTATGGATTCTTCATGCTGCAACTTGAATTTGATGACGCAAAATATTGACATCGATGAAAGTTAACATCACATTCGATCCATTACTAGAATTCTCCAATAAGCTCCTAATACCACTATATTATTCAAGAGGAGGTATTTGATAATCCATCCATTCAGATTCTTATAAGAACGAGCACAGATAATTTTTATGAAAACCAAGATGAATTTAACCAATTTTGGAATGAGCTTCATGCAAAATGAAAAAAGAGATATATATAGAAAAGGAAAGAGGTACCTAGTGGTATACCAAAAATCGCTCATCCGTCAATTGCTTTTCATATACATATCTGCAACTTCACAAACACGTTCTGTTTCAACTATTGTCCAAGAAGAGCACACTTGTGGGCTATCACCATAGTTGTTTTCTGAAAAGTAATACAAAAAGACCAATAAAAAATCAGCTAAACCAAACCATACACAAATACATTGAGATGTTATGTAACGAACTGCAGGCAACTTCTGCATAATAAATGGGATGCTATTTTTGTTTGTGAGAATTCTAATTCAAATTTTTACAGGGCAAACCTTACATATTCCATCGTATACATGGACCTTATCTAAGTCCAGAAACCTTTCAACCTCCTACAAGTGGGAATAAGTAATACAAACTTTACAAAGTACAATAATCTAAACATAAATCCGAAATTTAAAGTACGAATATTCCAGAAATATTCATTCCGACTCTAGTACAAGCGTAATTGACAAATTTGAAAGAAGTTGCAAAAATAAAAAAGTTGGAATTCGTAAAGCACTGATCATTGAACCCGCACAACATGAAAACCACTAATTTGTTTACCATGGAGACTGCAGCGAAATAAGTTTCTCTTGGACAAACATAGTATTCGATAAAAAATGATATCATAGAACGGTTTAGTAGGCAGAATCTTATATGGCACACAAGATAAACATACCATACTCTTTATGAGTTGATTCTACATACATTTTTCATATTCAGGAAAATGTTTAATATCATTCATGTTAATAGGCAGTTCATGCTTTTTCTTGTATACAGAATAAGATCAATAAAATTGTGTCTATGCTTACGAGAAGCAATATGTGATGCTCAACAGGTTTATTCATACAATCTTGCAAGTTGGCATTCAATTATGATTATTATGAATCATGCTTATATGAATTAGAAAAATCTTTGAAGAAAAGTGAATACTTATCTTTCATTTGATTCAATATATGTAAAGCTCTTTAGATGATTCACCTCTGTTTCACTTTGATATAACAACTCCATCATTAATGGGGTTTATGCTCAACTTTTTTCAGAGGAAAAATCATTACAACATTATATAATAGATTCTTATTATTATGATCATGCTTTTCTTGCTGTTAACTTGTTAAACAGCTAAATACATTTTGATTTCGAATCATTAATTCATCAATAACATATATAAGTTCAAAATGAGATGGAAAATTTGAATTTCATAAAAATCAAATCAATAATATGGGTTATAAAGATAAAAGCATGCTAATCACGGATCTAAAGACCGATTTTCAATTAAGGTTAAAGATGGATTGATTTCTGGACTTTTATCTCAAAAAACCCTAGAATGTTTTGTTAATTTTTTTGAGATTTTAATCTCAATAGCAAAATAAAGGTCAATCGATTATAGATTTGTATTATGATTAAGCATTGAATAAGAAATTATATATGAAATCAATTAAATTAGGTTTTGAAATCGATTAGATAATAATCACAGATGGATTTAAATGAAAGGGAAGATATAGAACTTATCTTTTCGTTTGTTTTTGACAATCGAATCTTCAAATTCAGTTGTTGATTTATCTTTTAATCAACTCTTCTTCATCGTCTGAATCTTCAGATTCATTTACTGACTTTTCAAGAACTTTTCATTGATTTGCACTCATAGTCGATTAAGGATTTTCTGCTGAAGAACTTCCAAACTAGAGTTTCCTGCTGAAGATCTCTCTCACTCTCTCAACAAAAAAAATTTGCTCTGAAAAATTTGGTTTGGTAGAAGTAGGAGACAATTATATGGAGAGAGAGAGAGAGATGAAGAAGGAACTGCTGAGGTCGATTTTGTGAAAGAAAATATATCTAGGTTTTTAAGGTTACGATGGAATCTCGAGAAAATATGAAGGGTAGAGATAATAGTTTAAGAATAGACGGTGTAGATGGATGGTTAGAAACCGTGGGCCCAGAAAAACCAAAGTGTGAAGTGTGACCAACCGTGTGAATAGCATGCGCGAAAAATTAGCATGTTACGATTCGTAACAGAAACCACATGTTACGAATTCTGAAAAAACTTCATAACTGCTTCAGCCTGTTACAACTGGGTTGTAACGGATTTTTGTAACAAAAGAATGCGTAACGGCTGTTGAGCCGTTACGAATTTTAGTTGGGAATCCTGAAAAATAGTGTAGTGGGACTAGTACATTTTGATGGGATATCAAAGATGGTATTGCAGTCAGGAGGACTGGTACAGTTTGATGGAAGATCAAAGTTGGTATTCTAGTCGACTGGTACAGTTTGATGGAGTTGAATTCGAATTCAGAAACTTAGAATGACGAGGAATGTTGAATGGTTGAGCTTTAAGGAGGATTGTAGCATGTTGGAGTTTTAGCTCAAACATGTTGGTAATAGAAGTGTGGTTGAAGAGTTTGTGGCGGACACTTGGAAAACCTACAAAGTGTGGCAGACTTTAGAAGAACAGTTAGAGCTTGTGGCAGAAGCGTGACTGGAACGAAGAAGAAAAAAAAACAAAGTTGTGAAGAAAAAAAAGTATCAGTATGAATTTTTGGCTTCATTTTCTTCTCCTTTGTGCTAGTTATTTTGTTCTTTGATTGCAACATGAGTTGTGGAAGTAAAGAAACATGTGAATATTAAATCTTTGCAACACCTTCTCAATGTAGCTTTCTTGTGATAGCCACAACTTCCTCGCCTTCCTATCACGAGTGATCTCCATGCCAAGAATACGCTTTGCTGCACCCAAGTATTTCATAGCAAAATACTTGCTCAGATCTGACTTCAACCTGTCAATCTTTTTCTTATCTTTTCCAACAATAATCATGTCATCAACATATAGCAAAAGAGTAAGAAAATCACCATCAACAAATTTTTGAATGAATACACAATGATCCGCTGTCCTCTTGTACCCGTGTTCCTTCATGAATGATTCGAACTTCTTGTACCATCTTCTTGGAGCTTGCTTCAAACCATATAGACTCTTCTTTAGCTTGCACACCATGTGCTCTTTGCCTTTGACTTCAAAACCCTCGGGTTGTGCCATATACACATCTTCCTCCAACTCACCGTGAAGAAATGATGTCTTGACATCTAGTTGTTCTATCTCAAGATCCAAACTAGCGGCTATTTCCAAGACAACCCGAATAGAAGAAAATCTCACCACCGGTGAGAAAATCTCGTCAAAGTCAACACCCTTTCTCTGCTCATAACCCTTCACAACTAAGCGTGCTTTGTACCTTGGTTGTGAGTTACCATTTTCAGTCTTGATTCTATACACCCACTTGTTCTTCAGAACTTTCTGGTTCTCAGGCTTGTCAACCAAATCAAAAGTGTCATTCTCATCTAAAGAGCCAACCTCTTCTTTCATGGATTTCAACCACTTCTGACTTTCAAGAACACTAAGAGCTTCTTCATAAGACTCTGGTTCACTCCGCATCGTGAGCATCAAATACTCATGTGGTGGATACTTTGTTGAGGGTAATCTGGTCCTGCTGGATCTTCTCAACTCAGCTTCTGGTTGTTGTTGTTGCTGCACTTCTTGCTCAACATCACCCACTGGAATATCTTCATGAGCTTCATCTTCATTTCCATTACCATAAACATCATCATCATGTTGTTCAAGAGTAGGAACAACTGGATTTGGATCCAAGGTCATATCATCTTGAAGATTTGGCATCTTAATCTTCTCAAAGTCTTCAATTGTCTGGTCTTGAGAATCTGCATCCCTACTTGATAACCTTCTTCTCAAGCTGGATCCCAAAATCGAACCAAACTTCTACGTTCCATAGCCTAGGAACACACATCGCTTTATTTGTCGTCAAGCTTTGATCTCTCGATCTTTTGGGATATGAACAAATGACTCCGCAACCAAACACTTTCAAGTGATCATAAGTAGGCTCTTTGTCTCTCCATACATTTTCTGCTACTTCTCCATCTAGCGGTCTTGAAGGAGATCGATTTATCAAATACAAACAGTATTCATTGCTTCACCCCGAAATGCTTATGCAACTTGGAATGAGATAACATGCACCTTATTCTCTCAAGAATAGTGCGGTTCATCCTCTCGCAACATCATTATGTTGTGGAGTCTTCGGCATGATTGTTCATGACGTATACCCATGCTCTTGCAATACACTTCAAGTGGCCCAATGTACTCTCCCGTTGTCGAACGAAGGCACTTCAAGGTTCTACGTTTCTCTTTCCACCATCTTTGTGAAACATCTTGAACACAGGAACAACATCATCTTTGGTCTTGATTGCATATGACCAAACCTTCCAAGCATCATCTATGAAAGTAACAAAATAAACAGAACCACCAAGTGTTTTGACCCTTAAAGGTCCACATACATCAGAATGAACAAGATCAATAATACCGGGAATTGCGCTTGGGTAAAGCCTTATGAAAAGAGACTCTAGTTTGTTTACCAACTAAACAATGAGTACACTTACCCAATTGCATACCTTTGGCATTTGGCAAAACTTGTCTTTTGGTGTGGATTTGAATTCCTTCTCACTAAGATGACCAAGTCTTCTATACCCATACTCGGAGATTGAATCTTTATCAACAACATTCAACTCACCTTTCAACACCTTCAATTGTGTCTTGTACAATGTGCCACACTTCTTGCCTCTTGCAATAACCATGGAGCCCTTGCTTAGATTCCATTTCCATCACCCAAGTGATTGTTGTACCCTTCATCATCTAACACTCCTGGTGACATTAGATTCAAACGAAGATCCGGTACATGTCGCACATTTTTGAGAACCAACGTACAACCAACATTGGTCTCAACCTTCACATCACCCATTCCTACAATTTTCGCAACACCCACTGTTGCCCATTCTGATCGACCCAAAGTCACCAGCCTTGTAGGAGGTAAATACATCTTCATGAGGAGTATCATGATAAGATGCTTTTGAATCAACTATCCATTCTTAAAGAACTGCAAAACTTACACAAACATCATTACAATCTGAGAATACAATGATATCATCATTTGTCACGATAGCTACAACACCATTGTCTTAGTTATCATTTCCTTTCCCTTCTTGTTTTCTTGCTTGGCTTCGCATTCATTTGAATAATGACATCTCGTAATGGGTTCCAACATTCAACTTCCTTTACGGACTTTGATTTACCCCTTGACTTGCTACGGCCAACTTGTCTCTGTCTTTTCTTCTACCCCGATTTTCTGTCACAAGAGATTCTTGAATGAGATGAGTCTAGTGACCTTCTTCTAACTTCTTCACCAAAGAACCGCTAGTTGCAATGATCATGTTCAACTTCTTGTTCTGCAGCGAGAATAAGCGGTGACAATTCCTCAATGGCTCCCAACTGTCAGTAAAGTATTTAGCAACAAATAAGCTTGAACCTCTTCAATAATTTTGAGGTCCATAGATGTAAGGTGATTCATGATACCCTTCATTTCATTTAAATGTTGCGTCATTGAACTCCCTTCCTTGTAACACTGACTTTCCAAGCTTTTTGAATAGAAGAGATTTTTCACAAGGAGAAGCTGGCTGATCATATATCTCCTCTAACTTGGTCCACAAAGGATATGCTAGTGTCTCACTAGCCACATGATGAAAAATGCTATCATCAATCCAGCGATGAATATAACCAATCGCTTTCGATTAGTAACCTTCCAATCTTACACTTGTCGCTCTAGGCCTTACTCCCTTGCTCTCTATTGGACCATAGAGATCTTTACAATATAACCAGTCTTCCATCTTCGCCTTCCATATGACAAAGTTCTCACCGGTCAAATTGACCATTCTATTACTAGTGCTAGCTTCCGCCATTGCACAAGATTAGCTCAACCCAAAAGCTCTGATACCACTTGTTGGGGGAGGCTTACGAAATCCGAGCCGCTATGCGCAATACGAAACCTACACGAGCAATGAAACACAATGCGGATATACACAAACTATGACGATATAGAAGCAATCACACAACACCGGCAATTACGTGGAAAAACCCCTCCAAGGTGAAGGGTAAAAAACCACGGGAAAATCTTCCACTATAACAATAATGGGTTACACACAATTCTCCCAAATTTGGGGATAAACACTTCTTCAAGGTGCCTATAGCACTTGGATATCAATTTGCCTAATTACACTCACCCCTAAGGATGGATCAACAATTCATTCACCAAATAGATAATAGACACTATCAATTTGACAATAGGAAGTGATTTAGAAACTTACTACTAGGGTTTGAACAAACCCTAGAATTTTCCCCCTTTGAAGAGATGTGGAAATTGATAGCTCAATCTTCACCACAACAAGCCAAGGATCCTTACACAAGAACCCTTTCTCCTTTTCTTCCAGATAACACCAAAATCATCACCAAAGATCAACTCTAATGGCGGTTTCTCCCTTTCTCTCTTTTCTTCTTCCTCTCTTTCTCTTTCTTCACAAAAACAAGTGAAGAGCTCGAATGCATCTCCTGATGCCTTTCTTCTTTTAACCAAAACATAAAAGAGCTGCTGCTAATTGGCTCCCCCCATTAGCTAGGGGGCATCCCAAATTGTTGGGCCATAAGGCGTGAACCCAACAATTTTTACCATAGATCTCTATGGAAGTGAGATTAGAAGTGTTCTGAGACATGCACAAAAGCAATATGTTAATCGGTGAACAACCCTAGCCCTTATTCCATAAGTCCTAACTTAATTAATCTTCATCTTCATACTCGATTCACGTATTTTAACGAAAGTTTACCGCAATAACTTGAAACCCCATTATTGAAGAAAAATGATTTCCGAAAATTCTTTGGACATCCGTTTTCTTGTTTGTTTGTTTTGATCATCGGACATGAGATAAATTATTGAAGAGGGTCACATAACAATTAACATAAACTGTAAGGGTCTTAAAAGACAAACAAAAACATTAATACCAATAAAATAACAGTAAAGTCGGATCTGTGTTTGTGGATATCGGAGATGGCACATCCAATGGCCATAAGGTGCGTGTTCATTTTGGTTGTCACACCCGCATTCGCGTGACAGCAGGACTAATTAAGAAAATTACTCCCTCCGTTTCTTTTTAATAGGCTGATTTTGTTTTTAGAGAAAATTAAGGAAATTAAGAAAATTAATCATTGAAAGTGGTCCTCATGACATTTGTCAATAAAAAAATTGAAGTGAAATGGTCCCTATAACACTTGTCAGCAAAAGAAGTAAAGTGAAATAGTCCATATGACACTTGTCATCAAAAGAAGTTAAGAGAAAAGTGGTCCTAGAAAATTTAAGTAACATTTGACTTTTCCCAATTAGGAAACCAGCCTATTTTTTTGAAACATTTATTTATAGAAACCAGCCTATTAAAAGGAACGGGGAGTAAGAGATTACAATACAAAAAAAAAAAAAAAAAAAAAGAGAGAGATGTAATCTAGCTTAAACATAATTACATTTTACACTTAACATTATCAGTTACAGGAGCGAAACGGGGGTTGTTTTTTCTCCATGTACACCTATCAAAATAATCTGAAAGCTACCATAATATGACTTACTACATTGCAGAGTCAATCCACATCCAATGTCCTATTTTTTATATTAATCAGTTTTCCTTTTCATATGTGTACACAATTAGAGGTTAAAAGGAGATGCGGAAATGCAATGTTTAGAGCAAAATAATTAAGGCCACTTGCACAATAATCTATCCGTTAACAGTTTGATATCCATTGTTGGCAGTTGTAGCTGGAAGGAAAAATGGATCTTTTTCATTTTCGTAGATATCAAATAAATATGTCGAGTATTTTATAGCCAGCTTCTTGCAGTCATAAACCGCTTTAGAATCTAATGTCTCCAAGTCTTTCACAGACTTCTTAAGATCAACTTTGCAGTCCCCATCCATTAGAAACTTGGCCAAAGTAATACACCTGTTAAGATAAGACAAAATATCAATCTATGACAAAAGTGTATGAAAACAAAAAACCAAGAAAAGATACTACTATTGTTTCTTCTAATTTCCATTTTGCACTTGGAAATAACTACGAAAATTCTGCTGCCTGGCTTTCCTGCCTTGTGCCCGTGCAGCCACGAGAAAGAAAATAGCTTGCTCCCACCGTTCACGTGACAACTATAGATATGAAATCTTGGGAAGGCAGCAAATCTTTTATCTGACAATCATGGATAAGTCGGCCACTAAACTTTCTGTTCCACCCAAATCTGTTGATAAATGATGCACAAAGTCCACAGTCAGTACCCAATTTCATATTCACGAGTGACGTAGTGTCGACACCAATTGACACTATTTACAAGATCATCTAATTATTGAGAATTTACAACCACAAGTTTGCAGTAGAAATGGAAAGTGCTATATTAATGTAAGGATGTGAGAAAAGGTAAGTGTATGATATAATCATTCCCCGCTGACACATTTTGACTCCTAAGAATAAAGATAACTAAATTTCTAGGCGTTGTGACATACAAGTAATAATACTCTTAAGTACCGCCAAAGTGAAAGCATACTTTTCCAAGGGAAGGCTATATAACGGAGGAATTGCATCAAAGAAAAAAAAAAACAAACAAAGGAGGGGAACATAAGACCCCTTAACCCTCCAGAATAAGATGAGAAAGTGAAACAACGAAAAATTATCCAAATCCCCACATCAAACCCAACCGTAGTATTATTTGACTTCATAATGGATTCACAAATTCAAGTTAAGCTTACCTGAGTGTAGCAGCTGATGCATGATTTCACTTAAACTATAGTAAAATAAAAACCAAAACCCAAAAGATGACACTGCAGACTACGAAAAACTACAGCTAAACAAATACTACAACGATTACAGGGAATCCAATAAGCCACGCACAATTGCAGGTGATCCAGATAACTAAAGTAAGTCTGCAGTTGAAGAAAGTAAGGATATAAACTAGAACACCGCTGCGCTGCCACGGTGGGAGGGCCTACCGAAGAAAAACGAAACACCGCTTTTAGTGACATCAAAATGACATTCACCAGCAATAAGATCTCATTTAGGCAAGTAAAATAAAATTAAAATCTCTAGAAATATAGAATCTCGAAAACAAACAACACCTAGCAACTCTGATGGAACTAAATTTTAAATTGAAGGAACCAAATGTTGTTTTGAGGTAGAGTGTAGGTTTGGGACAAAATGTAGCAAGGTTTGGGACACAATGTTTCCGCACATACATAGTTGTAGGTTAATGAGTTGCATGTGTGTGCACCAAGTTTAGATTTCCAAGTGAAAATTTTAACTGAAAAATGAAGCACATAAAATTGAGAAAATGAAGCACATAAAAATTGAAAGGAAATAAGCAATATCCAGGTGTTCCTAGAAAAGGATACCATGGCCGAGGACCCATACAACTATCATGGAACTACAATTACGGACCAGCTGGTAAAGTCATTGGATTTGATGGTCTAAATGCTCCAGAAACTGACTCAAAGAACCCTGTCATCTCGTTTAAGACAACATTCTGGTTCTGGATGAATAACGTTCATTCTATTATAACTACGAATAAAGGGTTTGGTCCAACAATTCGTGCAATCAATGGCATGGAATGCAATGGAGAAAACTCTAATGCCGTCCAGGCAAGAATCAGATATTTCAAGGCTTACTGCAGTCAACTTGGTGTGGCACCAGGGGCTAATCTTGCTTGCTAAAAACTTATGTTTTCCTAATTTCTAAGTATGTAATGATGCTCAATAATAACGAGTTAAATAAAAAGAAATATATGAATATCCATATATGCCAAGTTAATAAATGAATTTTATTTTGTCGAAGCTTTCTTAGGTTCTTTCACTTTTGTAAATCAGATAGTCGAGAGCAAAGTAACTGTGGTGTAAAAGGAGAACTACAGTATGAGGCACAACAGTATGAGGAAAACTAAGATGGCTACGGTAAGGTGACCAAGTAATGCTAACTAGGGGACAAAAGCAGTTAACTACTGCTCACCAAGGTCGCATATGAATGGTGAGTTGAATCCAATAGGAAATCTTGGGGTAAAGCATCCACTTAATTCTAATAAACCAACAAAACAACTGAAGTTGATTCCTTAATGACACAACTGATAACTCTACTAAATGCTAACAGCAACATATGAAGCCTAGCAATGAAATTCGCAAGTATTCATTCCTTTAATTATATCAGTCAGAGGGTATAACATTAATACAGGTTCAAAAAAAAAAAATGCAGACTTAAGAACTATATCAATATCAATGTGTACCTATCTCAAGATTCCCTTGTCCTTTTTCCCACTCCGTTATGTATCTTTAATTTTTGCATGACCTGGATCTGCGCACACAAAACAACTTCAAATATTATACAGTATTTTTGGAATGTGTACATCTGCATCTGTATTTTTGCCTTTTACTTGCTCATTGTGTCTGACCCTTTCACCAGTGTCCCGGTTCCACACACACCACGCGCATATCATTGTTACAGTACATCCAAGTTTTTGTTTTTTTATTTCATATACATTATATGGATTGGATAACAGAGTGATATATGATAATACCATTATCTTTTGATTCTCTAGTTTAACAGGATCAGGAGGATTCATGGCATTTCTCTAGAATGTCAAGACATATCTTTGTTAAGACATACTTCAGTTCTTACCCTTACTAATCTGAATTCTTAATCTTTATCCGGATTCTGCAGAAGCAAAATATCAATTCACTACAGAAACTTGCTAGGGATGGCTATGAGGCTTACTTGTTGGAGAAACGTCAGAATTCCTGTTCTGCAAGATCAAACGTGAAGGCAGTTGAGGATGTGCTGAAAAAATCAGATGCGCAGCTGATTGGAGCAAAGAATGTACTGCAAGAGAAACACTAAACTGTTGACAATTGTCTTGAATACGCAACCAAAGTTTTATCATTTCTATCATGGTTTATGCCAATTGATATCTATGAGCTGAATTATCTGTCCAAATTGGTTATGTTCATCTCTAGCATTCCAAATGACTGACTGAATGAAACTGATGTAGTGTATGAATTGAATATACTAATCACTCATACTTTAGCTACCTTTCGGTGGAGTGGAGATAGCACTCAAGAGAACTACCTTTCGGTGGAGTGGAGATAGCACTCAAGAGAACTACCTTTCGGTGGAGTGGAGATAGCACTCAATGGCATAGTGGGCACTCAAGGCAGTGGGTGTATCGACATATATTCTTTCTCAAACCTATATAAGGAGCCATTTGTTTCCTTGTTATAATCATCCCAAAATCAGTTAGAAACAAGAGAGAAAGAAGAGAGTGTGAGGAAGCCATTGTAGGCTTGTTCTTAAGAGAGTGTAAGGGATTGAATCATACTCTTGTAAACTTGTTCCAATCATAGTGCAACGTTATCGTCGTCTTCCAAAGTGGATGTAGATCATCTTGATCGATCCACTATAAATCCTTGGGTTGTGTGTGTGTCTGTTTTACATTTTGTTTTTATTTCTATTTCAATTCTCTATTGATTGTGCTTGGAAGAGCCGTTGGTCATAACAAATTGGTATCAGAGCTTCGGGTAAAAGCGATCAACGATGGCGGCAAAGTATGAGATTGAGAAATTTGATGGAAGGAATGATTTCAATTTATGGAGGCTAAAGATGAGGGCTGTTTTGGTGCAACAAGGTTTAGTGAAAACTTTGAAGGGGAAAACGGCTCTAGCAGAAACATTGAAGGAAGAAGAAAAAGATGAGCACTTGGATTAATTCTATTGTGTTTGAGCAACGAGGTCTTGAGAGAAGTTGCGGCGGAAACGACACCGGACGGGCTATGGAACAAGTTGGAGAAGAGGTATATGACTAAATCCGTAACTAATCGTTTATATCTTAAGAAGAAATTACAAACTCTTAGAATGCATGAAGGAACGTCTATTATAAATCATATTGATGATTATAATAAAATTCTCTTGGATTTGGCAAATATTGAGGTCAAAATTGAAGATGAAGACCAAGCTTTGGGTTTTCTTTGTTCCTTACCACCATCTTATGAAAATTTTGTTGATACCGTAATGTATGGAAAAAATACAATTTCCATGGAAGATGTTAAAGCGGCTTTGAACTCTAAGGAGTTAAAGAAGACGGTATCGATGGTAAAGATAATTCGGGAGATGGGTTGTTTGTTAGAGGAAGAGGAAACCAAAAAGGCGGATTTGATAGGAGTAGATCAAAGTCAAGGTCTAAATCAAAATCCGGTAAATTCTATTGCTTTCATTGTAAGGAAAAGGGGCATTTCAAGAAGGATTGTCCAAAATTGAAGACTGTCGAGAAGAATACCAACCAAGGCACCACAGCAAATGTTGAAGCAGAAAGTGATGATGGAGTGGTTCTCACGGTTCATACCGAAAGCTCGGAGAATGGGTGGATTCTTGATTCGGGGTGTACTTTTCACATGTGTCCTCATAAAGAGTGGTTTACTACTTATCAAGATAGAGAAGGTGGTAAAGTTCTTATGGGAAATAATGTCACTTGTAAAGTGGTGGGTGTAGGTACAATTCAAAATAAGATGTATGACGGTATGGTGAGAATTTTAACTAAGGTTAGGCATGTTAGGACTCGAGAAGAAATCTTATTTCTTTGGGTACGCTTGTTTCAAATGGCTGCAAGTATCAAGGTGAAGGTGGAGTTATTCGTGTCTCAAGAGGAAGTCTTACAATTATGAAGGGAGAGAGAATTAATGGTCTTTATACGCTGCAAGGTACTACTGTGACGGGTGATGCAGCTGTATGTTCTTCAAGTTCTGATAATGATACTACCAAGTTGTGGCATATGCGGCTAGGGCATATGAGCGAGAGTGGATTGGCTGTTTTGAGCAAGAAGGGATTGCTTTGTGGTCATAAAACAGGCAAGCTTGATTTCTGTGAACATTGTGTCTTTGGAAAGCAGTGTAGAGTCAAGTTTAGTACAGCTATTCATAACACCAAAGGTATTCTGGATTATATTCATTCTGATCTTTGGGGTCCTTCTCGGGTCGATTCACATGGTGGTGGTAGATATATGCTGACGTTCATTGATGATTTCTCAAGGAAAGTATGGGTATTCATACTTAAACACAAAGATGAAACTTTTGTCAAGTTCAAGCAATGGAAGACTATGGTTAAGAATCAAACCGGAAGACAAATCAAGTGCTTGAGGAAAGACAATGGTTTGGAATTTTGTGGGGGTGAGTTCAACGAGTTCTGCAAGGAGCAAGGGATTGTGAGACACCGCACAGTCAGAAAAACACCACAGCAAAATGGTGTTGCAGAAATGATGAATAAAACCATAATGGATAAGGCACGGTGCATGCTCTCCAATGCCGGGTTACCAAAGCAGTTTTGGGAAGAAGCGAGAAACACATCAGCTTATTTAGTGAACAGATCTCCATCGACTGCCATTGAGTGCAAGACTCCAAATGAAGTTTGGACAGGTTCGTATGCTAACTATGAAGACTTGAAGATATTCGGATGTCCATCCTATGCTCATGTGAATGAGGGGAATCTAGAGCCTAGATAAAAGAAGTGTATATTTCTTGGGTATGCAAAGTCCGTGAAAGGCTACAGGTTATGGTGTCCAGCAGAAAGATCAAACAAGTTTCTTATCAACAAAGATGTGAAATTTGATGATCAATCGATGTTGAAGCCAAAGAATGAAGAACTAGATGGAAAAGCTGAAGAGAGTGTTAGTGATAAGGTGGAGCTTGGTGAAAAGGTGGAACTTGAGGTGCAAGTTCAAGGAAGCAATGAGACTATTGTTTCTGATGATGATGATGATCAAGATATTGTGCAAGAACATGCCCAGGAAGAAGAAGCACAAGGTCATCAGTACAATCTTGCAAGAGACAGAGAGAGGAGGCAAGTTAAAGCACCTCAGAGATACGGCCATGATGATTTGGTTGCATATGCATTTGCAGTGGGTGAGAGCATAGATAGGGATGATCCAACAACCTATGAAAAAGCAATCGGTGGTGAAGAATCAGTAGAATGGGGAGCATCTACAATTGAAGAAATTGAGTCTCTTGACAAGAACGGAACTTGGGAGATAGTTGCAAGACCAAAAGGACAGAAGATTGTTGGAAGCAAATGGGTCTTCAAGAAGAAACAAGGTACTTCAGATGGTGAAGGAACAAGGTACAAGGCAAGGCTTGTGGCAAAGGGGTTTACGCAAAGAGAAGGCATTGACTACAATGAGGTATTCTCTCATGTTGTTAATCATAGGTCTATTAGAATATTGCTTGCTATAGTTGCTTTGAAAGATCTAGAGTTGGAACAACTAGATGTTATGACAGCTTTCCTTCATGGTGATTTGGAAGAGCGTATTTATATGCAACAACCAAAGGGGTTTGAAGTTCCTGGCAAAGAAGATCATGCATGTTTGTTGAAGAAATATTTGTATGGTTTGAAGCAATATCCAAGGCAGTGGTATAAACGTTTTGATACGTTTATGGTGGCAAATGGCTATGAAATGAGTAAGTATGATAGTTGTGTATATCACAGGAAACTCCAAGATGGTTCATTTGTGTATTTACTCTAGTATGTTGATGATATGTTGATTGCTTGCAAAGACATGTCAAATCTGAAAGCTGAAGGAGCAATTGAGTAGTGAGTTTAAGATGAAGGATTCAAGCGCATCAAAGAAGATATTGGGCATGGAGATTCATAGAAACCGAGTGAAGGCAAGTTGCATTTGTCCCGAAGGCTTACATCGAGAAGGTGTTGGAGCGGTTTGGTATGAAAGATGCAAAACCAGTAAGTACTCCTTTGGAAGCTCATTTTAAACTTTCTAGAAAGCAATCACCTCAAACTGTAGATGAGGCAGAGTATATGTATCGAGTTCCATATGCAAGCGCAGTTGGTAGCATCATGTATGCTATTGTTTGTACAAGGCCGAATATCTCACAAGCTGTGAGTGTGGTAAGTAGATACATGGGAAGTCCCGGGAAGGCTCATTGGCAAGATGTAAAGTGTATTTTGAAGTATCTAAGGGTAAGTACAGATGTTGGTTTAGTGTTTGATAAACACTATGATGATTCGACAAATGTTGTGGGTTATGTTGATTCTGATTATGCAGGTGATCTTGATAGAAGAAGGTCATTGACAGGTTATACTTTTACATTATGTGGTAGTACTATCAGTTGGAGTTCGTTTTTGCAAAGCACAGTTGCATTGTCTACAACTGAAGCATAGTACATGGAAGCCGCAGAAGCAGTGAAGGAAGGTATATGGTTGATGGGTTTGGCAGGTGATTTGGGTTTCAAGCAAGAGAATGCAACTTTGTTCTGTGATAGTCAAAGTGCCATTCACTTGACCAAGAACCAGATGTATCATGAGAGAACGAAGCACATCGATGTCAGGTATCATTTTATCAAGGATGCAGTTGAGGAAGGAAGGATAGTGATGATAAAGGTTACTACAACGGATAACCCTGCGGATATGTTGACGAATCCAGTTCCAAGTATCAAGTTCAAGAAATGCTTGGACTTGGTTGGTTTCAACAGGTGTTGAGAGCCCTTGAGGGGTTGAGAGAACACGATGATGATGAGTGATGATGGTATTCAAGTCAAGGTGGAGATTTGTAGTGTATGAATTGAATATACTAATCACTCATACTTTAGATACCTTTCGGTGGAGTGGAGATAGCACTCAAGAGAACTACCTTTCGGTGGAGTGGAGATAGCACTCAATGGAATAGTGGGCACTCAAGGAAGTGGGTGTATCGACATATATTCTTTCTCAAACCTATATAAGGAGCCATTTGTTTCCTTGTTATAATCATCCCAAAATCAGTTAGAAACAAGAGAGAAAGAAGAGAGTTTGAGGAAGGCATTGTAGGCTTGTTCTTAAGAGAGTGTAAGGGATTGAATCATATACTCTTGTAAACTTGTTCCAATCATAGTGCAACGTTATCATCGTCTTCCAAAGTGGATGTAGATCATCTTGATCGAACCACTATAAATCCTTGTGTTGTGTGTGTGTCTCTTTTCATTTCTATTTCAATTCTCTATTAATTGTGCTTGGAAGAGCCATTGGTCATAACAACTGATATACACTTAGTTCTGTCAGGCACCTCCTTACATAGCTACTAACACACGCAGATTCTTAACATTTGGCAAGAGTTACTATTTCAAAAAGTTTAATAGTTCATAGGTTCTCACAACTGAACATACATGATACTATAATTACCAATTGTAAGAGGACCCAATTAAGATGTGGTCAAGGTAGCAAAATTATGGAAGAACATTTGGCAAGAGTGTAACCGAGATTGGGGTTAGGTTTAAGGATTCAATTGAAATCATGAAGAACTGATTTGATTTTGATAAAAAATTAGGTTAGAGTGTAAACGGGATTGGGGTTGGGTTTAAAGATTGAATTGAAATCTTGAAGAACAGATTTGACTCAGGGACAAATTGAAATGGGTTTAGGTTTAAAGATTCTGTTAAAATCATGAAGATCTGATTTGATTATGGAGTCAAATTTTCTGCAAGGTTTGATTAAGGGACGAAGGAAAAAGGGGTTGGAGTTTCTGTGATTTTAGACGAAGAAGAAAGAAGAACGAATGACATATGGGTTACATAGTCATTTTACCGGAAGCGGTAGAAAATTGACAGGAGAAAACTCAATCTTTTTATGAAACTAGTTTCTCACCCGTGCGATGCACGGGCCTGGTTTTCGCTTAGGAATATTAAGTGCTTCTTATAAAAATGGGTAGTAAATCAGTAATTATAATATTTTTGTTAAAAACAAATATAGTAAACGAATAAATGTCGGTAGAGTCGTACAAAACAAAATAAGCTAATACTTTTGTTATTGGTTGTATCAAGTTGGAAACAATTTATAATAGCTTGGTATTTTTAAAAATAATCAAGACATATACCCGAAATTCTTTAAAAATAGCTTTTTATTCTTACGTTTAAGTACATCCAATGAGGCTTAGAGTCCAAACTAAAATTGAACAGTTTCTTCAACACTCATTTAGTTGAATTTTACCAGCAACCAAGACAATCCAAAAACACTATGTCACTTAATATATGCCTATTAATTAAGGAGGGAAGATCCCTTTACATTCCTATGGTTACATTATCTCACATTTTGCATGTATTTTTGTGAATAAAAACCAAACGATAGCGTATTTGAAGCTAAAATTTTGGGGATATGTTCTTCTTATAAAGATCTACATACCCACCAAAAATGAGAACATTCCGAAATGTATAACTTTACCATCTACTATTTCGAAACCCAACTGTCGAAAGTCGACAAATTCTCAACCGTTTAAATTAAGATTGATAAATGATGAGGTTTGGTATTTCAAAATGTGCTCATTTTTGGTGGGTATGTATATATTTATAAGAAGAATATATACCAAAAATCTTAGCTTCAAATACGCTATCGTTTGGTTTTTATTCACAAAACGGATATGCAAAATGTGAGATAATGTAACCATAGGCATGTAAAGGGATCCTCCCTCTTAATTAAGTTCATCAGAAAAATATTCAGCAAAAGTAAAAAACCATATTATAACTCTCTCGTAAGAGTATCTCTAATAGAGTTTGGATCTCTAAAAAAGTTGGTACCACATAAGATTTTAGATACTCTAATATTAAAAATCCTCTCGAATGGTTGTTGGATGGTTAAAATTTAGTATGAGTTGACAGTTTGAGTTTGGATTAAAATATCTAAATTTAGATACTCCCATCCATACCCACGTACGTCATATATTTTTTTCTGTTGAAAATTATTTTGGCCTACATTTTAAATCAAGTAATATATAACTAAATGACAATTGTATTAAAATAGATATAGATACAACTACCAATGGAGATGCTTATCAAAACATGATTTTGAATATACATAATTTCAACTAAATTCCTAAATTTTGGGTTTCCACGTAGGATATATGCCCATACACCATTGGAGATGCTCTAAGACAACCAATCCTACAGTAGTAAGTGCTCACGCTCCAGTCCAGACTCATCACACAATCGTAAGTACCTATATAAGTACCTCATCAGTTAATTAGTTTTACCCCATCCATTCAAATTGGCTTCACGATACGATATTTATAGTAATATTGTTTCCTTGCAGCACAAGTGTTTTTACCTTTCAATCACATGAGGATCACCATTACTCTCCATTTAAATTTTCATCAGTATAATTTCACTTTGTACATGCAAAAAAAATTTTCCTAGCATGTAGAGGTCATTCTCAATTTTTACAGAAGACATTAGCTATTGATGAGACGATTACTTAATTACACCTATGTTTTCAGAAATGAGATCTTTTAGCAAATTAAGGAAGTTGAAAAACAAATATAATATTTAGACTCGATGGATTGCTACTCCATAATTAGGGAATGTGTTACACGGAAATCTAAGATCACATTTATTAGTATTCAACTCTGCTCAAGCACAACAAAAAGATATGTAAGATAAATAATATACTTAAATACAATTGCATATATAAAAACACAAAAAGGTAAATCACAAACTCTAAATTATCTATGCTCAAAAAAAACAAAAAATATATATACCAAGCTTAAATGCAATTGAAACATAAAGGAAGGAAAAAAAAAAATCCTACCTTATTGTAAAATGCTCGATTATTTTTGGTTCCACGTCCCATCAAACTCCGAGCTTCCCTTGGAGTCCAAATCAATGTACGATCTATTTCATAATTTCCTATTTGTTCTATAATTAACTTAATTTTTCAACAAATCCGTCAGAAACAAATAACAAATATATACAATTCAACAATTGTATATACAATTATCAACTTATAGATTGTGTATACAATTCAGGAATGCTATAAACTCAACTTATACTTGAACCAAGGATTTTGTATCTCCTTATCACGAATGTATTTCTGCACAGTCCACTATTTACCTTTGTTTTTTTGGATCCCCTCTTGGTTTTCTGGGAACTTCTTCTAGCTGTAATCCTCCTACATGCAATCAATAAAAGATAAAACCAAAATTTACGACATAATTCATCTCCCGTGGCAGTCTTAATTTTTTCTAAACTAATATGCGGAGATCGATGGTTGTTGAATCTTGAATGCTTGTTATGTCCAAAACATGTTATTAAAGATCCAATAGATTTTTTCATTGAGAACTAGTCATGACGGTTGATTGATTGCTTGCAATGTTAAAAGAGTCTTAGAAACAGAGTGATCATGAGATAAAAAAATAAGAAAAGAGAAAATCATGGTTACGTTACCCTATCCGAAGGTCACCAACAACCTACAAAACAAATTCAACGAAAAATTCTAAGAATACTCAAAAAGCATGCAATTGATTTCACGGTCAAGGAGAAACGAATAAATGAGGTATATCAGTATATGTGTGGATTTAGAATTAATACCCTAGATAAAACAACTAATGTCATCATCATATTTCACCTCAGCTTAGTACTAAAGATTCTGTTGCCATAACAATTAGAGCCAGAGCCAATTGATTATACGTACATGCATATTAAAAACCAAAATAGATCAGACAACAAATATTAACCTAGAAAAAAAATTAAATCCCAAGAAACAGAAGAAAACAAAAAGAAAAACCAACAAACCCTTAAGAGAAAACTTTTGCTCGTAGAATTATATAAAAATTCATCAAACCCGAGAGTTCCGTAAAATTGGAAATAGTACCAATGAAGTATCTAAAATTTTACGTAATATTCATAATTTTTGATTGTCTATGTTTATTTGGAATGCACAATTGGGGGATATCCATATTAATTGGGGGATATAGCTACATGACAAAAACGGTGTCCCAATAGAAATTTTGGGTGACCCCCTATGTAATTTTTTTTTTAATTCCTAATCTAGCCCTCACTAATCCTAATTAGTGGTTAAGTTTAATTAGTAAAATGTTAAGTATTTGGGGGATAAATTAGTTTGTTTTTAGTTTTATTTTTAATTGTGTGGGTTAGTTGAGAGTAGAAGGAGGGAAAAAAAATTGTGTGAATTTTTTTTTTTTGAAAATGGAAGATGATTGTGATGAGAGTATTGCAGCAGCTGAATCTTTAGCTCTACTACAACAACAATCACATGTTCAATCTTCGGTGTATGATAATAACTCACAATTAGAGTTATATGATGAACCAACACCCTTGAATCATGATTTTCGTGAGCATGAAGTGTTTTGTGAAGAACCAACCCAAGAAAGTAAACATGTTCAGCATACAAGCAACCCTAACACACATGTAATGCTTCAAAGAGGTCGAAAATTTTATTTTTATTTTTCAAACCGCCATTATTTCTATGAAAAATCTTAGTACCAGCACACTCGTAGTATGAATTATACGCCGGAACTGGCGCTACCGGCTTGGTATTCATACAATACGCATGCCGGTACAATATATCCCCCATTTTAAACACGTTCCCGGCGTTGTGTTTCAACTCCATTTAATGCCGGTACAATATATACCCCATTTCAAAATATTTCCCGTCATGCTTTTCATATTTTTGTCCATGCCGGTATAGCATATCCCCTATTTCAAAAGTTTCCCGGCGTGTTATTGAAACAATCTATGTATGCCGGTATTTAGTTATGCTTTTTACCTAACACCGAATATTCCATAGAATATTCCAACCGGCATAGCTTACTCCTAACTGACGATTCCGGTACTTATAGAAAAGCATCCAGGAGTTTAAGATTCTTGAACTCCAATACCGGCGTAGTATATAAAATATCTGGAACGCCGGTATTTATTCCCGTCTTTCAGTTAAGATTACCTCAATGCCTAGCACACTCGGTTCCGGTTGGAAAACTCACATGTAGAGAAAGCCAGGTTATTTTTTAAGCATGTACCCCTGTTTAGATAAAATGATGGTATTGACTCTTCCGGCCTTTGTATTTTAGAACATTCAACGCCGGAAATGGTACCCGGCATGGTAATTTTTTTATTTTCTATGAACTAATTCAATTTTTTTTCATTTATTCCTTAGATTGTGACATACATTGATCCTACAAATTCCAAACCGCTTGGTCCGGATACGGCCGAATACTATAAGATACCCCCGGTATGTTACCAAACAATACGTTTCACCTAGTTTTTAGAACGTTCTATGCGGATTGCTTGTAATGAACCTTATAATCTTCCATTGTTGTCCTAATGTAGGGAATTAAATCTCCAGAGGAAGCAATTGCTTGGGAAAAAGAGACGGCTCTTAAGAACAAGTGTGCGTTGGTGAGGAATACCCAATGTTCAAATACGCGGTTTGAGATGGTTTGCGAGAGAAGTGGGAAATACACGGCGAAGAATAGCCATAAGATAAAGGGTTATGTATATGAAAAGAAGACTAATAGGGTATACAAGACTAAATACGAGGAAGTATGGATTCCCCTTTAAGTTAGTATTCTATTTAAGAGACAAAGAAAAGGATTGGGATTGTACGGTGTGGTTTTTCCAACATAACCACCTGGATCCGAAATATTATAATGGTCACTCCATAGTTACAAAGCTAAAACCTCATGAATTCGAGGATGTAAAGATAATGACCAAGGCATGTATCAAACCAAGAGTGATTCTTTAACCTTCAAGGAAAAGGATGATCAGAACGTTTCTTCTGTAAGTACAATTTATAGCGCACAAGCAACCATTAGAAGGGTGGAATGGGAAGGGAGGACCATTATGCGAGAATTTGAGAAGCTAGTTTGGGATCACAATTACACGCGCATCATTAAAAGAGGATCGGACGAAAAGCCCCTTCAAATATTCATTGTGCATCCTTTGCTTTCACAATTGGCTCATACATGTTGTGGTGTTCTTTTGATGGATTTCACCTACAAGACAAACAAATACAACATGTCGTTGTTCAACATCGCGGGGCAAACATCGGACAAGGTAACATTCACATTGGCTTGGTGTTTAATGGAAAACGAGAGGGATTACAATTATCATTGGGCATTACGACAATTGAATTTATTGTTCCCGGAAAATCAATTTCCGAGGGTCATCGTAACCGATCAAGATGAGGCACTAATGGGTGCTATATCTGATGTATTTTCGGATACACAAAATTTCCTATGTACGCATCATATAGGTCAAAATGTGACAAAACATTGTCATGCTTTGTTTGAGCCCTCTAAGGCGGATACTAAGAAGAGAATGATTCCTCAACTAGAGGAGGATGTTCGCAAGAAGAAACTATCGTCCGAAATAGAAGAAGATGAAAGAGCGAGTGGAAAAAGAACACGATGAAAATCATAAAAAATGGTTATAATTTCTAAAGGATTGGGAAAAAGTTTATTGGTCACTTACCGAGGATATATATGAAAAGAGATTGAATATGTTTAGTGTTAAATATAAGGAAGTGTATCCAAGCGCCATCTCATATTGTCGGGATAAATTGTTGGATAAGTACAAGGAAAAATTTGTGCGCGCATGGACAAACCGGTATAGGCACTTCAAAACTGAAGCAACTAGTGCAGCGGAATCCGCTCATGGTAGATTTAAAGATCTCATTCAGTCCGGGCAAGGCAACGTGGTTACGATCACCGAGGCCATGGAGCAAAACTTCAAGGCTGATATCGATTGGATCAAGAAGGCTTTTCAGAAAAGCTTAATGGAAAGGATGACTCAATTTCTTCAATATACTACGTTTCTCCAAGGAATAGAGTTCAACGTCTCTCAATGGGAAATAAAACATATGATGAGAGAAATGGCATATGAGAAAAAACATTTAGGTTGCTACCAACCCAATTATAGTATGCATAATCAGTAGATGTGTATTTTAAAAACATTTAGGTTGCTACCAACCTGGTAGCAACCCAATTATAGTATGTGTACCACTTTTAGGAATAAAAAAAAAACTTTATTTTTATTTGCAAAAAAGTTAACCCACTCTCTTAAGCTACGAATGCCTAAGCCACCATTTTCTTTTGGCCAAATCTATTCCTCGTTTACCCGAACAAAACTCTTGAACTATGGTCGGTTTCTTCAATTTTATCAAGCTTTTCCACGAATTCCTTCATCTCTTCAAGGGATAGCACCTCTCCTCCCGAGTACTTGCAACCTAACATCTTCTTTAACTTTCCAAGCCGACGCCGCTAGATTCATACATACAACACATAATTAATATATATATGCTAATATAGAATTCTCCGAAAAATTAAACGAGTAAGCAGTTAACAATACTTACTAGCAATCCAACAGTCTTATCAAGTTGGTTCATCGTAGGTGGTGCCGCTATAGGAGTTGGAACGGGAGGGTTTTTCTGGGGTGGAACTTGGACATCTTCAGGACACACAACAAGTGGATGGGACCATTTCAAGTAATCATTAATATAGGATGGGTCAGCTTCATCACCATAGTTCGCAACATCCCAATTAGTAGTATCCACCAAAAGACGTGGTTCCCTATCCATCTAGTGTGTTGTTTCAGGAGTTGGATCATACTCTACCCTCAATTTTGTGGAACTTGACATGAAACGAGTTAAATCAAGATGGTACCTATCATTATAAAATGTCATATAACGAGGTAATTGCTTGAATCCAATTTTCCGCATCATACGTCGAGGATCAGCCATAACGTATCCCTTTGGATGGAACAAAGGACCTTGGTATAATGCAACGTTATAAAACCAAGTGTATTGACGGTTATATCTAGCCTCCTTGTAGGGATCGAACACAACATCCTTGGTAGTCATCGCGTCAAGAGCCAATCTCATTTTTATCAGTCGACCATTGTTACCGTGCTTCAGATGGGCGTTGAACTTGTATTTCTTTGCTCTAGGCTCCTAGGGGTTAACATCGGGATTAAACTTCAAAAAGGGGTGGTCCTTGAACAATGTTGGGAAATGTTCATAAGCCCACACCTATACAAATTTTAAACTATACATATAAAAGTCAGTAAATTTTGTTTCTAAATACATAACAAGGATACACGTGAAAAATATAAATAAGAACATAAGTTTAAAAACAAAAGTACCTGGAGTAGAGTGAAATTCCCAACGAATTAGTTTGTAACCGCCTTAGAGGCCCTTCTCATCTCCGTCATCAAATGTGACATTGCAACGGTGCCTCATGAATAAGTAAAGACCTCATCCAACGGATCCAAGTACTAAAGAAAATTTGCACTAACCCTGTTGCTATTAGTATCATGGAATACACGAGTTCCCAAGATGTATAACAGGTACGCGGCGGCCGTATAACGAATCTGTGCGGGGTCCCATCCATCCTCAACACTTCTTTTCTTTGTGTTTGCAAACTTCTTCTTAAGCAAGGTCAGTTTGAATGTCTTTGTCCTACTTACCTTTGATACATAGAAGCTTTCCATAGACCCTTTGTAGTCCCAACCAAACAACTTGTTAGTAAGCTCGTGCAACTTCGTCCATTCTATCTCAAAGTCACCTCGTTCTGCAATTGATTTTCCGATAATGTTCAAGCCTAGAATGTTCTGAGCATCATCAGGGATCAAGGTCATTTCTCCAAACGGGAAGTGCATTGTATCAGTTTCACCATGATACCTTTCGACGAAGGAATTGACGGTTACAATATCGGGCTTCACATAATTTTCAACTAAAGGATATATACCAGATTCCTTTACTATTGCTTGGACATCATCAAGCTCTAGAGACAAATCCCAATCAGCTACGTCTTGGTTTTGGCAAACACGCATAGCCTTCTCATGATCCTACAATTAGGAGATAATGATTAAGAGATTTTAAGAGATTTTTCATTAATACAGTACATGTGCACGAAAGAGAAATTCTTACATAGGTCTGATATATAGTACGAGCCCATGAGTGCTTGTATCCAAATAGATGGCCCGGAACAACTGAAGACGCGCCCCAAATTTTACCATGTTCAAGGTCGGGTATCATGTCATCAACATGAGGAAGGTGTTCACATTTAACTTTTTCTTTGAGTTTTCCTTTCCCCTTGCCTTGTGTTGGTTGTTGACTTGGACCATATTTTTCAACTACTCCTTGGCTTTGGTTTGCTAATTGAGTTGGATCAATATCATTGTCTTCGTCCTTACTTTCCTCTTCATCTTGCACATGTTGCTCATCTTCCTCTTCTTCCTCCTCAACATCTGCAGAAGGTTCACGGATTACAAGAATACTACGATCACGACCACTCTCCAAAATATCCCCTCTTGTCTCATAACCCAAACGCTTTTTGTTATTCCCTCGAGGAGGCAAAGATAGAGGAGTATCAAGACCATCCTTCCTTTTTTTCTTAGTCGCAGCAGCTTTAGCTTTTCCTTTGTTTGCCGCCTTTTCTTTTCCTCCTTGGCTTTAGATCTATTTCAAAAGAAGCACGAAATTAATACCACTAACTTTGATTTTTAGTACCGGCATACAAACCATGCCGTTAGCTAGTTCCGGCATATCCATATAATAAACTTTCATGCCGGGTATAAATGCCGGCATTTAAGATTAAACGTTGAAAATGCCGGTATACTTCAGAAATTTTCCTGGATAAATTTACACCAATACTGACATCTTTATATAATAAACGTCCATGACGGATTGAAGTAACGGCATACAAAATTAAATGTCAAAAATGCCGGAAAGAATTCTAAAAATCCTGGATACCAAAAAAAGACTTCCGATGTGGTTTTCAACCTAGATTGAGTGCCGGTACAACTCACTAAACAATGGGTCTCTATATATTAGAGGTTCAATACCAGCGTGGTATTCAACCTAGATTGAGTGCCGGTACCAATTTACGGTATGGTATTCATACTAAATCTTATTCCGGGATATTTACCGGCGTGGTATTTATCCTAGATTGCATGCCGGTTTTCACTACCGGTGCGGCATTCATACTAAATTAAATGCCGGAACTGCTGAAACTAAAAATTTGCAGCTAGGTTTTTGCGATTTTGACCTAAACCCATAGCTACAAATCGAGTGAAACACTAATTAAATAGTTCAAAATGACTAACCTTCTCACAGAAGCCATCTTAGCTAGTAGTTCATCATCCGATAACTCTGCTTCTTTGCCTTCCTCCTCTTGAGCAATCAAATCAAGTTTGTTTTTCAATTTCTGTTGAGCAATCGTTCTTGGGTTCGATTGACTTGGATTCGCTTGACTTGGGTTCGATTTGGAAGTTGTTTTCTTCCGTGGAGGCATGGTTATGATTCGGGTAGGTTAATCGACGAAGGAATTTTTGATTTAACGATTAATCGTCGATGAAGAACGATGAAGAAGATGAAAAAAATTCGGAACCCTCACACGACTACGCCGGTATAGAAATGGGGGATAACTGATTTTGTGTTTGGTTTTGATTTTAAGTTTTTAATTTTGTGGGGAGGGTAAAACAGTCTTTTCATAAGTTTTTTTAATTAATCTAAGGGTGTTTTGGTATTTTCATACCCAAAAAACACCCCTTATCAGACACCCAAGGTTGGGGGAAGTAATTCATATCCCCCAATTAATATGGATATCTCCCAATTGCGCGTTCTTTATTTGGATAGTCACACATTTTTGTTGGTTTTTTCATCCAAATATATACATTATGCACATTCCCAATCGTTTGGGAATAAAATTATTTCATTTTCTTTTACAGAATTTTCTAGTACTAAAAAGAACTGTTTACCGGAAAAAATCTCCTCGTTTAGATTTTTCAAAAATATAAACCTCGATTATTATATATTAAAAAAATAAATAGTGTTTGTATTTTTGGGATTTTTTGTGAAAATACCTATAATTTTATTTATTTCTGGTCACTTTTTTTTTTATTGAATCAGTATTAAGAAAAATAAGATGAAATTCATTCATATTTTTCCATTGCACTTTTGTATTAATTTATATTTTCTTGCTTATGTTCAAACACTCCAGGATTTCGTATTAAAGATTTTTTTTTCTTTTTACTATTGGAACATGAGTAACCACGTATATACGAAAAGAGATTATATGTATGGAACACCATATTCCATAGTGCAATATGCACTATGTATGGAAAACCATATCACACTATTTTGACATATATACGAAGTTGGTACAAAAGAGAATATGTATGAAAACCATATTCTAGAGGCGTAGCAATTGTGATTTTGGTATATATTCTAGAGTGAAAGAGCTATATGTTCAGCGCAAACTTCTCGACAACAACACCACCATCATAAGTATGAATACACTAAGATTTGAAAAGAGACAAAGAGCTTTACCAATTTTTCCATGGCACGACAATCATTATGAATTGCAATGGGAAAACATTTGCAACTACTTTCCTTATTCGACAGCAAAACCCTAAAAAATCTGAAAACAAAACCATCAGAAGACAGAGAGAGTAACCACGCAAAAACGGAAAGTTTTGATAACCACATTAACTCGTTTTAGTATGTTTGTCCAAAAAATACTGAATATCCTCTTTTTTTGTTCCTTTTTGTGGAATGAAAATGTGTTTTTTTTTATAGCTACCGTTTGCTTCAAAAAAAAAAGTTACCGTTTGCTTGTAAAAAAATTTTCTCCAAAATTACTATATTTTTTTATTTTTCTTTTCATGGGAAAAAATAAAAAATAATTATGAATCTGAAATAAAATATATTATTTTTTGTAATTTTTTAATTATGGAATCAAACAATATTTAAGAAAAGCCTATTTTTATTTGATATATATATATAAGAAATAAGAAAATTAATCCATAAAAGAAAGAGGATCAAAATTACAAGGAATGGTGGGCAGCCTAGCAACAAGCTGAGCGCCAATTCCTTTTTGAATAACAATTCCTAGCCTATGAAATAGAGAATTGCCTAACTTGAAATTGGCATCATGCCTAGCCATGCAATTTCGATTATTTTAGCCGAAGATTAGAATAATATTTTGATTTTTTTTCATTTTTTTTTGGCGAAGATTATTATTTTCTTTTTAGGTCAAAATCAAAGAGAAGGCCAGAGGAAAAGTGAAAAAACGATTTGATCACCTCATTTAGGTATTAATCTCCTCTATTGATTGATTTCATAGATCGAAAAATAAAAGGGAGGAATAACACGAAAGTAAGAACTGTTAAAATAAAGGAAACCCATAGAAAATGCCCTATCATCCCATGCAGCATTGCCAAGAAGCACCAACAACATCTACAAAACAGAACAATGAAAAAAACTTAAAAATACCAATAAGTTTTGCTATAATATATACCTTGTGTGAGTTTTGTATCTTATCATGAAGCTCCAAAATAACCGGTATAAAAAACCTTAAGCTCATACGACGACAGCCATTCATGCGCTCTTGTTGCGTAGCCTAGCGCCAACCTTCGAGAATACAAAAATAGATCAAACAACAAAAATGCAAGAACGCAACAAAAGAAAAGAAGAAGAAAAAAACGAATGACAAAACCAACTTGCGATTTTGCTTCTATTCAAGCCTTTATATGGATTTCGTTAAATTCAGAAAATTCCATAAGAATAAAAAATTATCTTAGGAAACAATATCCACCAACTTAGATATTAGGATGACACATTTACCCGTTGCAATATATTTACATATGAAATATTGAGCAAATTTTACATGTTTTAATAGAAATTTGTTTATATAGAATTTAGAGATTCTACAAAAATGAAAATTGTCTTAAAGGAAATAATATGCGCCAATATTACCATGTTTTCTCGTTATAATATATTAGTATAGTATAAAAATATTGAGCATCCTTTTCTAAACCCAAAAATCTATAAAAAATAAAATAAATTTTCTTAGGAAATAATATCATTGTATTTTGATATTCACATTTATATCAATAACATACTCCAATATTTTCTTTCTTGTTATTTTATATTTTCATTCCTTTTTTATTTTTTGTTGCTCATTACGATTTATTTTTCCTTTGAAAATAATATTTCTAATGATTTTGTATTATTCCAATATTTCCAATTCCATGTTATTATGATATCTTTCAAAATGATATTCCCATTCCCAATCTTTTTTTTTTTTTGGTTCTGATTACGATTTTTGTTCCCCTGGAAATCATATTCCTAATGATTTTATATGTAAAGGAAATCGTTTATTTTTTATTTAATTTTTGATGCTAACAATTTTTTCCCTCTGGAAATCATAATCCTAATGATTTTGTATTATTTTTATTTGTACAGGATTAACAAACCTTTTACTCGATTCATACGGACCAACCACAAATCAGGTCTTGTTTTTAATTTGTGATTTAAATATTTTCATTTAATCAGGTATATGCTTATGAATTTTTTTTTAGGTATTTCATTCCTACTGAAAGTGTAATTGCAAGTATTTTCTTTTATCTGTAGTTTGGAGTTGTAATTAGCGGATTTTATTGTAAAAACCGTAAATGAACACTGGACATTGGATTTATTTATTTATTTATTCGTATGATTGATTTAATTTTACGATGAAATCACGATGAACATTGCATATTTTATTTTATTTTGTTATGATGAAATCGTTTTATTTTGGTAATATGATGATTTTTTTTTTATTTACCATTGTTGTGTATATTTGTTTTGATATGTTTCTAAGATTAAATAAGATTTAGGAAATTATTTTCTAAAATGTGATTGGCTAGATAATATTTTGTGGGTCCAAAAGATTCTACTGCAATTCTATTGGATGAAATTTAGAATGGTGGAGCCAGAATCAACCAGAAGCTCCGATTAACCACAGAGCTCGAAAAAACTCTATTTTTATGTAAAGAATTGGAGATTTTTGTTAGGTTTCATTTGATAAAAAAGTGGTTATAAAAGGGATTCCCTCCCTACGGTCCCTCCGGTCGGTCGGTCCAATGAAGGTACCATAAAAGTAGTAATTGATGCTTTTGTGCAAATGTATCTTTCTGGTTGGGGGCAGTGACGCAACAAATGATGTAATAAATGAGGCATGTCAATTGTTGGCTGAAACTTTTTCTAAACCACTGTTCGGATATGACTGCCAAATTTCTTGAAGGGCTCCCTCTAATCAAGGGGAAGGACAATACTTGAAACTTATACTCCCTCAGTCCCAAATTAGATGAGCTAGTTGTAGTTTGCACAATGTTTTGGGCAAGGAGGAAAGAAGAATATATTTAATTTTTTTTACAATTATACCCTTATGAATAATAACTAGTAAAACTTATAAATGATTTATCTCTTAAACTATACCATGGTTTTTCGTAAACTTTATACCGTTCAAAAGCATTTTAAAACACCTACACAACGAATATAAACATTGCTATCAAATTATATACTCCCTCCGTCCTAGTTTACATTGCTATCAAATTAAAAGATTAGTTTTAGAAATGCCCCCTTGATTAGGAAAATAGCTCATCTATTTTGGGACAAAATTTAAAAATAGTTAGCTCATCTAATTTGGGACGGTGGGAGTATGTACTTCCACGCGGAAGCATATCGAATGAATAGTAGAATTCGACCATAATGATATTGTTTGTACCATAAGTAAAAATACCACTTAATGGGCCAAATTGATACTTGAATCATCTTTCGGTCCTCATCCGAGCCCGTTAACCAGTCAACCAAGGAATCCCACCAGCTTACACAGGCCGTTCAATGGCCAAAGTCAGTCCACGATCAAAGACAGTCGATGGTCAAAGTCGGTCAACTGTCAAGGTCAACATTCGGTCAAGGTCAATGGTCAAAGTCAACGACCGGTCGATGGTCAAAGTCAACCGTCGAAGCCAGTCGCACTCCTAACCAATTTTCAGTCTTACAGCCAGCAACGCTGCTAAATGATTCCCAACCAAAAAAAACTCTTCCACACTGCCAACCAGTATTCAACCATGCTTCCAGCCGACCTCCATCCAGTCTGCCATTCAACCATGCTTTCAGCTGACCTCCATCCAGTCTTCCGGCCAATTATGCAGCCAAACAACATCCATCCAAACTGCTAGCCGCCAGTCCAGCTTACCAGCATGCAAAATTTATCATGATGCACAAGGGTGTTGTTTCATACATAAATCATCATGAAAGCATTCAGAATTGATTCCGGCAGTTTCATCTATGCAGCATTAATCCGAGAGGTTACATACAGAATTCATGAGGGAGGCATAAAGATAGCAGTTTCAAGCGAATTTATCATATAGCCATAAATGGGCAATTTCATACATAAATCTCCATGAAGGCATGCAACATTGATTCCAACAGTTTCATGCAGAAATTATGAGGGAGGCATGAATGAGAGTTAATGTAATTTATATATATTGAAGTTAGAAATCAGAGGGTATAAATAAGGAGAGAAGAAATTAGTGAGGGGGGGTGCAAAGGTGAGAGAAAAGAGAGAATGTAATACAATTATCAATGAAAAAGTACTCCCCAAGGGGATTCACCCGTGGACGTAGGCAACCATGCCGAACCACGTAAAAATCTGTGTCGCTTTGGTTCGTTCTCCAATTCGCCTCCAAACCCAAAAACATACCAAAACTATACATTCTTTGTGTTTCGTGCCCAAAAGTGATTTTGGGTACAAACATTGGCGCCGGCTATTGGGAAATACGAGAAAAGAAATCGTGTTTTTCCATTGAGAAAAGTTGTAGAAAATGCTTCAAATCATGTTCGTCAAAAAGAAGTTTTAACGGCTTGAAAGTCACCGCTGCAATCCAGTTGAAAGTAACTGTTGCAGTTCAGTCTGTTCACAGTTGGTGCAGTCCAGCTGATCGCAGCTGCTACAGTGGAAATTTGTTCGTTTCTGCTGGCAGCTCATATGGCCCGATCCGTTCACCCACTTATGGTTTTCCTTCACCCACGTCAAATGTTGTTCACCCACATCAAATTCTGTTGACCCACGTTAATAACCCTCACCCACTTCTAAAGGTTCGGTTAACCCACGTCAACAAGGGTATTATCCACCCGCTTCAATAAAGTTATAGGGAAAAGCTTCAATACTTCGGATTATATCATTGTTCGATGTTCTTCGCATTCAGAACATTGATTCTATGGTGTTCATCAAACTTCGATGTTACTAACTACATCAAAACTCAATTTCAAGAAAAGTTTGGTGCATTGTGTAACATCGAAACTTTGATGTAAGGAATATCTAGACCGTCGGTGAAAAGTAGGAGCCGGCATCAAAATCTAACGGCAGCGGCGAGCGGCAGACAAGCCGGCGGCCAAAGCCTTCGGCCTTAGACGGCGGCCATAGCCGAGCGGCAATCGCCGAGGAAATGTGGAGTAATCGCCGATCATTGAGTGATTGATTGGAGATTAAAGGTGGGTGGAGATTAATCGGGAAGATTATTTGGGGGTTCTGACTTGGTGCGGTGTTATGCAACTTAATTTCGTAGGCACGATCAGGTGTATCTCGGTGCAACTTTACTCCGTAGTGCCGATTCGGTGTAACGCGATGTAACTTAATAACGTAGCCCCGGATTTTTCATCCCACAATCATTTGGCTGACGGATTTATATGCCCCATTGGGGTTTGGTTTTAAAATTTTTTCGTAGATATCTTCTTCATCCCATGCCCGAATTGGATGATTTTTGGCTCGCTGAGATCGCGTTTCAATATCCAACGTCGTGAAGGTAAAATTTTACAATTGGAGAAAAATATTTTTGGTAAAATCACGACATCAACATATTTGGAGGAAGGCGCTAACCGACCAATTCTTCGATAACTTCTTCTTCATGCATCCAAACTGAGTGATTTTCGGCCCGTTGAGATCGTATGTCAATTACCAACGTCGTGAAGATGAAAATTTCAATTTTCGGAGAAAATTAAATTTTTAGAAATTTAAATGACAACACCAGAAATGGTCACATTCAATCACCACCGAAAATACTGCAGTCCAGTTGATCGAACTGCTGCAATTCTTTTCCACATAACTATTTACTGATCAGTTGATCAAGCTGTTTGTAATCGATTTCACAAACAACAATTGCTGGCATGTTGATCGAACTTCCGTGAGTCCTTTTAAATTCCTCTGATCGATTGATCGAAGCTACGTTGTAGTCCGAATTTCCCCAAAACTATTTCAATACAGTTTTCCTCACAACCGCTTCAATCCAGTTTTATGCATAATTGTTACTGTACATCTAATCGCAGATGCTAAAACACAGTTCCGTGGCAACTATCTTCAATCAGCCTAGACTTGACTGGTGCATCCCAGTCCCACAGACAAATCAATTTACTAAGTCGAAATGAGACACTAAGGAAACTATACTAATCATCGTCACTGGAAAACACCGACATAGCCAATGGACATCCTAATCACTTCGTTTATGAAGTCGCAGTAACATTTTCAATATGGTAAGTATATGTAAGTATACAATTTACATATTTTTTTATTTTTGGTTTTCATATATTCATGCATGATTTTGTTCAATAAGACACCTTTAATGTAGCGAGCATTTTTCTCAACGAGGGGATGCACACATTTCAATTCTGCGCGCATCTGGAATAGTGGGATTGGCCCCCCGCGCGAATTCCGGATAGCAGACATCTTCAAAATTCCATGCGCGAGCAAAATGCAGCAAGGAAATGCACCCTTGCGCGAGCATTGAGAAGCATGACAATCACTATCTACTGGGAGCGAGTTGCATATCACTTCAACGTGACCGACTATCACTTGGGGGCGAGATATGTGACACCTCATGGTTTGAAATGACTCTTTTGGGGAAGGATGCGTAAACACTCTATACGATTGGGGGCAAGTTACATAGAGCCTAAATGCAATACGGAATTCAACTTCCGAAAATCAAAATTTCAGGTAACCCGAACTTCTTAATCCTCCAACGAGTTGCAGGATTAAGAGGGGGCGAGCATACACCACAATATTTTTATGCAATTATTACAATCAATAATTTTTAACTACCATAGTTATGTTATTGTACTCCAGTTCAAAAGCAACTGCTGCACTCGGTTGGACGTAATCGATGCAGTCCAGTTGCCTTCGAATTCTGTACTCAGTTGGACGCAACTGATGCAGTCTGGTGGCACTCAGTTGGACCCAACTGATGCCATCTAATTTTATTTATAACTTTTACACTTATGTTTATCGAAATATTTGAGTCTAGTCCCTCAGCTGCTGCTGCAGGCCAGCTAATCGTTGATGCTGCAGTGTAGCTTTATTCGTTTCTGCTGCAGTCCAGCTGATCACAACTGATGCAGTCAATCTATGCTCATAGTTCCTGCAGTCCAGCTGAACACAGCTACTGCAGTCCAGCTGAGCGCAGCTGCTGCAGTGGAATTTTGTTCGTTGCTGCTGCATTTCAGCTAATCGCAGCTGATGCGGTCCAGCCTTGCTCGCAGTTCCTGCAGACCAGATGAACGAAGCTGCTGCAGTGGAACTTTGTTCGTTGCTACTGCATTCAAGCTGGTCACAGCTGATGCAGTCCATCCTTGCTCGCAGTTCAACAGTGACAGCTGCTGCAGTGGAACTTTGTTCGATTCTTCTTTGCATTCCGGCTGAAATCTGTTGATGCAATCCTTGCCGCAGTTTCTGCAGTCAACAACACAACGCTCGTGCAGTGGAACTTTGTTCGATTCTTTGCTGCATTCCAGCTGAACGCAGCTGATGCAGTCCAGTCTTGCTCCAGTTCTTGCAGTCCAGATGAACACAGCTGCTGCAGTGGAACTTTGTTCGTTCTGTCGCCGCATTCAACCAACGCACTGATGCAATCCAGCCTTCCTCAGCAGTTCCTGAGTCCATCTAAACGCAATTGCTGCAGTGGAAATTTGTTCGTTTTGCTTGATTCATTCGGTGAACGCAGGTGATGCAGATCCATCCTTTCTCGTAGTTCTGTAGTCCAATCAACGCAATTACTTAGTGGAACTTTGTTCGTTTATTCTTGCATTCCAGTGATTACAAGTACTGCTGCAGACCAACTTTACTAAATGTTATTACCACTCATTTCCAACATCACCCCGTTCCAGTATCACGCTGTCATTTCAGTCTAGTTCATCATTCAGTCCAGTTTTTAAGATACAACAACGGTTTATGCCCAATTTATTCCCACCAATCTCCCAATCACAATAACCTCACTTGGGGAAGTTCGCCAATCACCTCAACATCAATAATCCACACCTAGGGGAGAGTTTTATTGTTGCCTAGGAAAACGAAATTTTCTTAACCCCCAACAAGTTAGAGGTTAAGAGGGGGAGATGTTTGTACCATAAGTAAAAATACCACTTAATGGGCCAAATTGATACTTGAATCATCTTTCGGTCCTCATCCGAGCCCGTTAACCAGTCAACCAAGGAAGCCCACCAGCCTGCACAGACCGTTCAATGGCCAAAGTATGTCCATGGTCAAAGACAGTCGATGGTCAAAGTCGGTCAACTGTCAAGGTCAATGGTCAAAGTCAACGACCAGTCAATGGTCAAAGTCAACCGTCGAAGCTAGTCGCACCCCTAACCAATTTTCAGTCTTACATCCAGCAACGCTGCTAACTGATTCCCAACCAAAAAAAAACTCTTCCACACTGCCAACCAGTATTCAACCATGCTGCCAGCCGACCTCCATCCAGTCTGCCATTCAACCATGCTGCCAGCTGACCTCCATCCAGTCTTCCGGCCAATTATGCATCCAACCATCATCCATCCAAACTTCCAGCCGCCAGTCCAGCTTACCATCATGCAAAATTTATCATGAGGCACAAGGGTGCTATTTCATACATAAATCATCATGAAAGCATTCAACATTGATTCCGGCAGTTTCAGCTATGCATCATTAATCCGAGTGGTTACATACAGAATTCATGAGGGAGGCATAAAGACAGCTGTTTCAAGCGAATTTATCATATAGCCATAGATGGGAAGTTTCATACATAAATCTCCATGAAGGCATGCAACATTGATTCCAACAGTTTCATGTAGAAATTATGAGGGAGGCATGAATGAGATTTAATGTTATTTATGTATATTTAAGTTAGAAATCGGAGGGTATAAATAAGGAGAACAGAAATTAGTGAGGGGGGTGGCCAAGGTGAGAGAAAAGAGAGAATGTAATACAATTATCAATGAAAAAGTACTCCCCGAGGGGATTCACCCGTGGACGTAGGCAACCATGCCGAACCACGTAAAAATCTGTGTCGCTTTGGTTCGTTCTCCAATACGCCTCCAACCCCAAAAACACACCAAAACTATCCATTCTTTGTGTTTCGTGCCCAAAAGTGATTTTGGGTACAAACAGATATTCTATAAATTCTTACATTACTTCATAAAATCACATATACTGTTACTTTTGACAGTTGCTTCATGATTCAGCATTCCAATATCTTTAATGCTCTAAGGATTGCACCAGAGTGTTCCAAGGAGGCAATACACACTCTTTCAGAATCGCATCCTTCAAAACCTCGAAAAGGTCAACGGCCGTTTGATATGCACTGAATAAACTGTAGAAATTAATTAAGGATTTAAGATCACTTATACAAAAATAGATACACATGTTGATCAATATATTGGCTAAGCATGACACTAGAAATTATCGAGGAAACTCACGGATCATCATCATCGTTTGAGTTGTAAATTGGGTTGTGCCAGCACGAGCACAGCCCATCCCAGCACATTAAAATTTGAGCGCAGTCCAACCCAACACGTGAATTAGCCCGGCACGGCATAGCACATTAGTTAAATGAGACGTGTTGGGTTTGATTAATTGGCATAGTAGCACAGCACAGCACGCGGTACGGATAAGCACGTGGCCCGGCCCAGCCCAGCCCAACACGTTAAGAAAGCACGTCATAACATGTACAAATACACTATATAACAAGGCATAATACATCACATTTTTTGTATATTTCACAAAAGAGTCGCTATTCTAGCTAGTTTTTAAATTTTATGCTGGCTTATTTATAACAACACATATAATACCTTAATATTTGGAAAATATATTTCAATATCGTTGTTATAATGTAGTCACCTGTATTTAACTAGAACATTAATTTACATGACAATAATCTAATTTTATATTTGATGGGCTATTTCTTTTTATTGAATAAACTTATTAATTTTACTTGAAATAATTTCAAATGATATGTTGTCTAATTAAATTCTTGTGATAATGTCCGACTTAATATATACATTAAGTGATTTCAAATTGTTTATAGCATGTGTGCCGGCACGACACATCACGTCACGTTTATTCGTTTGTTGTGCCCGTGGGCTGTGTTGTGCCTAGCTTTTCACTAGTAAAGCACAACACATTTAAATCGTTGGCACAGCACAGCACGATACATGGCACGTGAAGCACGCAACTTCGTATGCCGGGACGGAACGTTTTACACCTCTAAACATCCTTCTCCATTAAATTGTTGACACAGTTAAGAAAAATTTTGTATAAAGGAAAAGATTGTTGTGAATTAGACTTTTTTCTTAATCATATGTCGAAAACATTAATTATATTACCAAAGTCATTCTAGTTTCTAGTTAGTTATGTGCCCAATATTCCAATGTTCGATAATTTTCAGTCTTCTTGCCATTCTAGAGGACGGGCCTAGTACTGGGATAACCCGGGCTATAGCCCGTCCCTAGTTTTGAAAAGAAAATTTTAAGGTGTATATTGCATACGTATACAGATTAGTTTCTGTTATGAATTTAGCCCGGTACTAATTAGATTCCAAAATCTTATTCACTGCCACAACCAAGAAATTGATACGTGTGAGAACCCACACCACTAGTCAAAGTCAATAACTCGATGAATTTTTATTTCTTTTGCTTGGTCGAAGTCTCGAAGAGTTGGAAAGAGAACTTCGTGTTTGATAGTGGTATTCAATTCATGAAAGTTCGTTCGATTTGATTTTGAGAACAACGATAATCAATTGTTAGTTTGTAAAATCAAGTTTGTTCGATTTGATAGTGGTATTGAATCCTGGTCGTCTATATTCATGCATCGACAACCAGGTATTGCAGGTTTATTTTTCTAAAGAATCTTGCTTTCTTTATCCTGCAATTTGCTTGATATATACCACTTGCAACAGTTCATACTGTTAAGATGCCATTTCTTCATTCCTGGAAATGGTGGGTGATACCCTGAGGTTTCCTGGTTGACGATCTATATATGATATACAAGATGACTAGGTATCCTTTAAATATTTAAGTTTTATTTACCTGAAGTCAAAGAACTCAATGCTTGCACATTTGTATCCTTTTACCTTTCTTCCTTTTTTCTTGTTACACATTGTCTGACCCAACTTGGTCTAGGACTTAAGCAGCATGTTTTTGTATAGCACAAACAGATATATATGGTCAAATGAAGCCTCCCAAGGATAATCTCCGATGTTAATCATCCACCCTTGAAAAATAACCATATCGCTAACACCTGTTACCCCACAGAAACGGTTTCAATGAACTGTGATGCTTTTTAAAACTCTGAATTCACCACAACATTTCTGAAACTTTTCATGGCTCTTGAAATATTAGAGGTACTGCTTTATAATCTCTTTTGTAGAACTTTCAGTATCTGGTTGAACAAAAAAAAAAAAATAAAATAAAATAAAATAAAATTGCATAGATTCAACCCTACCCAACACTAGTACCCGGGCCCGTCCCTACGTACACGGTCGATGCCAACTACAATTGTACTGGGCAATGCACAATATATCTCAATAATCTCTCGCACTGTGTGTTAATTTGGTTACTTTGGTATCACATGGTAGTTGGTACAATTTCATTTTCAATTACCTAATAGATGCCCCCTCCACCATGCCATGTTGAATTTGAAAACGATAGAAATCGAATAATTTCCTAAAACCCCTAAAAGTCATTAGGTATGGAAAAAAGTTCAGTTTTCCATTTTTTCATGAATTATTTTACTTTACACATGGGCGTGGGGTCCATCCTCTTAACCCTGCTCTCTCTACACTCTCCTTGTCACATAAACTTTCTCTTACATATACATGCAGTCCGTTAGAATGAATCACAACTTCATTATAACCTCCTGTTTGCCATCAAAACCTCTCTGATCTCTTGATCAAAGCAACCTCAAATAGCTTTCCTAGAGAAACAAAAAGTTACTTCTTCATCTTCTTGTTCATCGAAAAATAAAAAACAATAATTTAGTTCGATCTTCATGAAATGACGAAAAAGAAAAGGAAGAAATTACAAAAATGGTTTAATCTTGGCATGTGAGGAATCGGAAAAAGTAGCTGGTAGAATATACAGATATTCATTTCTTAATTATTGCTTGATTTTTGTGGTTTTTCGAGTTACATCATCTTAATGTACCGGATCTAAATAACTTCTTTCCGTTTTAATAGAGTTCTGAATTTCTGTCGTACACAATTGTGATAGATATTTTTAATGTACGTATGGCTGTTATTTGGTTCCTACATTCTCAATTTATTGGATGGTTCTTATTTTTAGGTAGAACTAGCTCGTTAATAATAAACTGGTGTTGTTCCTTAATTGTTTTAATCTCTTATCTGATCTTTCTTTTTTTCATCCAGATATATATGACCAAATTGGTTAGGAACTCTTCCAGCTTTTCGAAATCTTAAACTGTCCAACAATAGCGTTCATGGTGGAATTCCAACCAGTTTTCATGGTTCTTCAAAGGAATATGTGCAGTTGAACGTACAATCCCATATTGTAAAAGAGAAGGGCTTATAAGCAATCATGCATCTTGTTGATTTGAAGGGTTAAAGAATTAATTAGATTGATTAGTTAATGTAATTACTGAGTGGTTGTAAATATTAGAAGAAGTAATATTGTGTACTTTGAAGATTAATTTAAACCAATCTTGAAATTAAGCAATGACATGATATCCTTCATTTAACACATGACTTATGCCTTTGTACTTGGAAGGATGGAACAGATGAAAGAAATCCTTGTTTCTTTCTTTATTAGTTTGCGTGTTCAGACGATTAAGGAGTGGGCTAAGCCGCACCAAATCAAATGACCTAAAGCATGAAACACATATCACCGGAAACTTCTTGACGGATTTGTGTAGTTGAGTACATGACATATAATCTGGCGGCTCTCGTGATTAGGTTTGGTGATAGTTTCAAGTGTATCTTAAGCTTCTTGTGGTCTTAGGGCAAATTGACTGATTTTTTGTAATGACCAATGGCTCTTCCAAGCACAATCAATCAAGAATTGAAATAGAAATGAAATCAAAAGTAAACAAGCACACACAACACAAGGATTTATAGTGGTTCGATCAAGATGATCTACATCCACTTTGGAAGATGACGATAACGGTTTCACTATGATTCAAACAAGGTTACAAGAGTATGATTCAAAACCCCCTCTCAAGATCAGGCCTCTACTGCCTCTTACTCTCTCTTAGTTACATTGGTTTGTCTTGTTAGCAAAAGGAGAAGAGGTCTCTCTTTTATACACAAAGAACTCACCTACTTAGCAAACCACTTTTGACTACTAGCACACCCTTATGGGCTCACCTACTAGCACACCCTTTTGGACTCACCTACTAGCACACCCTTTTGGACTTACTAAACTAGCATTCAAAACACATGCTACAAATCTAGAAGTATTAGACTTTCTAGAAGCCAACCTTCTTTGAATACTAAACCGTATTCAAGGCACATATGCTACAAATCTCCACCTTGACTTAAATAAGAATCTGCACCTTGGTGAGAATACACACCACCTCACCACCTCCGTTCGTATATATGCTACCAATCGGACAATGATTACTGCCACCAGATGCTCTTGGAACACTACTCATACTTTGAGCTTTCCCGGTTCCACCTGCGACCTTCTGACTACCGGCATTACTTCCACCAGATGCTCTTGGAACACTACTCATACTTTGAGCTTTCCCCGTTCCACCTGCGACCTTATGACTACTGGCATTACTACCACCAGATGCTCTTGGAACACTACTCATACTTTGAGCTTCCTGGCTCCACCTGCGACCTTCTGACTAATGGCATTCCATAACCACTCTTCAGCCCGACTCCCGGCAGCTCCACCTTGCTCTTGAATACCATAACCACTCATCATCATCGTCTTCGCTCAGCCCCTCAAGGGCTCTCAACACTTGTTGACACCAACCAAGTCCAAGCAATGCTTGAACTTGAGACTAGGAACCAGCTTCGTCAACATATATCTACCACCACCATGTGAATCAACCCAAGAAGGACCCCAAAGATCATAATGAATATAACCCAAAATACCCTTGGTGTTATGAATAGTTGTACTAAACTTGACTCTACACTGCTTTCCGAAGACACAATGTTCACAGAAATCAAGCTTGCCTGTTTTATGACCACAAAGCAATCCCTGCTTGCTCAAAACAGCCAACCCCCTCTCACTCATATGCCCTAGCCGCATATGCCACAATTTGGTAGTATCATCTTCAGAACTTGAAGAACATACAACTGCATTACCCGTCACAGTAGTACCTTGCAGCGTATAAAGACCATTAATTCTCTCGCCCTTCATAATTGTAAGACTTCCTCTTGAGACACGAATAACTCCACCTTCACCTTGATACTTGCAGCCATTTGAATCAAGCGAACCCAAAGAAATCAGATTTTTTCTCAAGTCCGGAACATGCCTAACTTTAGTTAAAGTCCTCACCATACCGTCATACATCTTGATTTGATTTGTACCTACACCCACCACTTTACAAGTGACATTGTTTCCCATAAGAACTTTACCACCTTCTCTAGCTTGATAAGTAGTAAACCACTCTCTATGAGGACACATTTGAAAAGTACACCCCGAATCAAGAATCCACCCATTTTCCGAGCTTTCGATATAAACCGTGAAAACCGTTCTACTTCAACATTTGTTGCGGTGCCTTGGTTAGTATTCTTCTCAACATTCTTCAATTTTAGACAATCCTTCTTGAAATGCCCCTTTTCCTTATAATGAAAACAATAGAATTTACCGGATTTTGATTTAGACCTTGACTTTGATCTACTCCTATCAAATCCTCCCCTTTGGTTTCCTCTTCCTCTAACAAACAACCCATCTCCCGAATTATCTTTTCCATCAATACCCGTCTTCTTTAACTCCTTAGAGTTCAAAGCCGCTTTAGCGTCTTCCATGGAAATTTTGGTTTTTCCATACATTACGGTATCAACAAAATTATCGTAAGATGGTGGTAAGGAACAAAGCAAACCCAAAGCTTGGTCTTCATCTTCAATTTTGACATCAATATTTGCCAAATCCAAGAGAATATTATTATAATCATCAATATGATCTATAATAGACATTCCTTCATGCATTCTAAGAGTATGTAATTTCTTCTTGAGATATAAACGATTAGTTACAGTTTAGTCATATATCTCTTTTCCAACTTGTTACATAGCCCGTCCAGTGTCGTTTCTGCCACAACTTCTCTCAATACCTCGTTGCTCAAACACAATAAAATTAATCCATGTGCTTTATCCAAGAGTTCATCCTTCAATGTTGTTCCTAGAGCCGTTTTCCCCTTCAAAGTTTTTACCAATCCTTGTTGCACCAAAACAGCCCTCATCTTTAGCCTCCATAAATTGAAATCATTCCTTCCATCAAATTTCTCAATATCATGCTTTGCCGCCATTGTAGATCGCTTCCACCCGGAGCTCTGATACCAATTTGTTATGACAAATGGCTCTCTCAAGCACAATCAATCAAGAATTGAAATAGAAATGAAATCAAAAGTAAAACAAGCACACACAACACACGGATTTATAGTGGTTTGATCAAGATGATCTACATCCACTTTGGAAGACGACGATAACGGTTTCACTATGATTCAAACAAGGTTACAAGAGTATGATTCAAAACCCCCTCTCAAGATCAGGCCTCTACTGCCTCTTACTCTCTCTTAGTTACATTGGTTTCTCTTGTTAGCAAAAGGAGAAGAGGTCTCTCTTTTATACACAAAGAACTCACCTACTTAGCAAACCAATTTTGACTACTAGCACACCCTTTTGGGCTCACCTACTAGCAAACCCTTTTGGACTCACCTACTAGCACACCCTTTTGGACTTACTAAACTAGCATTCAAAACACATGCTACAAATCTAGAAGTATTAGACTTTCTAGAAGCCAACCCTCTTTGAATACTAAACCGTATTCAAGGCACATATGCTACATTTTGTATGTACACCATGCTTTATCTGTGTATATTAGTAGGCTAGAATACGTTGAAACTCTTGTGATTCTTGACACTTCCCTAGGAGGTTGAATTCTCTGATGCCAATATATTCATTTTGTTTCTTCAATGAGAATGACGATCCAAAACTTGCATTTCGTTTTTCACGTCATGCAGTGTGTAGGGTGTGTGATCATCAGTAACCATTTTTGTAATTTTCTTAAAAAATATAAACTGAAATGTTACAGATTTAGAGGATTAGCATCCGGTAAGAAACTAGTTGGAAGCCTAGCAACAAGCTGAGCTCCAACTCCTTTTTGAATAACTTTACCCAAACTATGGAAAAGAAATTCCCCAACTCAAACATTAGGATCATGGCTAGCAAAATAATTGCGTAGACGTTTCAAAAAGTCTATAACATCATCCCCAACTCTATAACCATTTTTGTCTATAACACCATTTTTTGAAACAAATAAAAAAATAAATAAAAATCCCGTGTGATAGTTTTTGGTTTTCAGCAGAATGTATGCGAGTTGTACTCATTTAACCCCAAATTAGATAATTTTTTCTTACAGAATTGCATTCAGCTATTGATTAAGTTCCATTTGCTGAATATTCTGAATGAATTAGACTTGATCGAGGGCTTCTTCCTCTTAATCCTTATGTCAAAAACATAACTGCTTTACAAAAGTCATTACAGATTCTGGTTATTTAGGTGCCCCGCCCAAATTCCCAATACTCCATTTTTTTGTGAATTACAGTCCTCTAGAAACTGTTTGTAGCACCTTTTAGTACTGGTCAATGCAGAGTCCAGTCCTGTGATGGGTACTTGCTCAAATCGGTATGACTTACTGATATCAATCGCATGACATTCTTGGCAAAATTTTATCTTCAAGAATTCAATAATTCAACCACCAATTAGGTGTCTTGTCAATTGTCATTATCTCTGACTCGGAGTGATTGAGTTAGATTAGGTTAGGTGTATTGGCATTGTCTATCTCAGTTAATGACTGTAGTCTCTTCTCTCTGTCTTCAAAAGGTTTGTAAAGTTCATCTTGAAAATTATTATAAATCCCCCACTACGTATATTTCCTTTCTTCTTCTTCTCATTCACCCAAATTACCACCACCATCTAATTCTGTCTAAAAGTTAGGCTCTTACAGAATGACTCTTGGAAATATCGATGACCCTACCCTTTTACAGAATGACTCATTGCAGCAGCAGCAGCTATCTCCACCTCTAAGAACATATATAAAGGTACTGATTAATATCATTGTTATCATATTTACTTTCATGTTATGAGTCAGTGAATACTTGATTTATCCTCCAAGTCAAAAATGTAGGATCGCTTGGGAGATATATTGATGTTACAAGGTTTAAGAACTATGGAGATCTCAGATCTGCTGTGGCCTACATGTTTGACCTCTATGAGATGCTTGGTGGTCCAAGTGGTTCAAGATGGACGATGCTTGGTGATCCAAGTGGTTCAAGCTGGAAGCTTGTATATGTAGATTATGAGAATGATATGCTTCTTGTTTGGTGATATTCCGTGGGAGTAAGTCCCTTCTACTACATGCACTGCTAATTTCCCTTTGAATCTGTTACTTACTCACATAAACAGATTAAATATTACAAGTAATGGACACTCAGTTGAACTGACAACACGCTTTGGTTTCGATTGTGCAGGGAATTCGTTATCTGTGTCAGTTGCATACGTATTGTATCTCCTTCAGAAGTTCAGCAATTTTGGGCGCAGAGGATTCATATTAGAATCAAATGAATGAGCACATGCTGTAACCTGCAATGCACTTAAGAACATATGCTGCTTGCTATATTAAGTCTAAAATCCCTGTAGTGCAACCGGGGATATTCAGTGTACTCATGATGTATATTTATGCTCCTAGAAAGAACAAAGAATTAAAAAGGATTGTGATTTGAGTTGAGAAGAATCTGGTTTGGTGAGTTATGGCAACATTGAAGTGTTGTCCGTCCTGTTTAGCACAGAACATTTTTCAACACATTAAATTCTTTGGCTCATGCATGCATCCGTCTTGTGTTGGCTTGGTTGAACGGCCCGTGCAAAGATACTAGGTCCATACACAGTTATGTTCCTTTCTCCCATAGGAATGAGTGCGTTTGTTTTTTTGGTGTTTGTTTTTCCATAACAAGTCTATATCCTCATTTTTTTGATAAATTGTTGCTTCTCATATCGTGTCTGCCTCCGTTTTCACGTCACTGCTTCCTAGTTTGTGAGTACTGAAACTCGAGCTGGGAATTTTATGGTTAATCGTCTCGTGAGCCAGGCCGGCTCCTGGACAACTTACCGAGGCATAACTGGGTCTACGAGTCCCTTGACTTTTGACAGAACTTACTAGCTATCTACTAATTCCACCAAACAAAAACATTAAAACCTATTCCCTTCATCTCCAATCCATACCCTCATCTAACTCTCTCTCCCTCCCTCAAGAACGCCGTCGTAGTTGCAGTCCACAGGTATGTCTGGCTACGATGCCTCATAGCCTTCTAGAGATTGTATTGTGATCAAGAAAATTGAGGTTTTCTTTTTCAATGTCACCAAAAGCTCATTCTGGAATCCAAAAAATGTTCATATGCTTTCTTTTCGTCTTTTCGAATCTAAAACCGGAGTAATGAAATCCTCAGTTCTAAAACCCTAGACATAATAACAAGGTAGTGCAGTGCCCTAATTTAGTTTTCTGCCTAGCAAACACAAACCGAAGAAAATGAAGCTCCTTGGTTCTTCTTCTTCGTTTTCTGATTCGTCCATTAAAAGAGTTGATGCAAAGGATTTAACAGATGATATTTGGTTTGAAATCTTCCTTCATCTTTCTTTTAGCGCAGTCTTCAAGTTCAGGTGTGTTTCTGAGGTTTGGTTTTCAATACTCTCAAACCATAATTTCATTAACAAATGGTATCAGATTAACTATTTGTCACTCCCATGGGGATTACTACAATATGCTTTTCCTGATTCATTGGAAATCAAAGATAAGAACAAATTGATAAGATTTTTTACAATTGCATACCCAGATTCGCATTCAAAGTTTATATCTCATCATCAAACTGGGTTTTCTTTTAGGTTTCTAAATTCAGTTTTTCAGAATTCTAGTAGTAATGATGACCAGAGCTCTGGTAGTAATTATGCCCAGAAAGAAAGAAGAAAGCGTACTACTCATTTAGTTCTTGTTAATGGGAAATCAACAGCTCTAGAGGATTAAGGCAAGGGGGAACATTGGGTCAAAGATTTGGCGAGCGCAAAACATGGGTTTAATTAAAAGGTTTCAAGTGAATTCAGTATCACTCATTTTCAGTTGTGATCTTTTGATCTTAACCAAGTGCATAATCTAAAACAAGTTCTTCTTTGTTTGAAGGCGGATTCTGAGTTTAAAAGTAGTCAAAGAGTAGTTTGATGGTGATAAGCAACAATGAGCAAGATAAGAAAGTGGGTAATCAGCAGAGATCTTTTTAGGATGTTCGTGGGTTCTCTTCCTTTTTCTTATCTTGGTCTGCCCTTTAGGAGCAAAGCGAGGCAGAAAGCTATTTGGGATCTATTTTAAAAATTGGAAAAAGGCTAGCTCCTTGGAAAAAAACAGTTTGTCAAGAGGAGGGAGATTGGTCCTCATCAAGAGCACACTTGCAAGTATTCCAGTCTATTTCCTTTCTTGTTCACTATTAGGTCCTCGGTTGCTAAAAAAGTGAAAAAATGTCGCGAGATTTCTTGTGGGGTGACACTAATGAGAAAAAGCTTTTCATTCGGTGATTGGAGTAAAGTTTGCAGGACAAAATCTAAGAGGTTTAGGTATCGGGGAAGATTAAGAAGCGACAAATAGGGCTTTACTTTCGAAGTGGATTTGGAGATACGGTAAAGAAAAGAGTAGTCTATGGAGGAAATTAATTCATCAAAAGCATGGAGGCTGGTACCCAAACAAGGTATCTTCTTCGCATGGTACAAGCCTTTGGAAAGGAATTATGGTCTCATTATCTCTCCATCTGATCCTAATACATGTCATTACAATGGGAAGAATACTAGTTTAAGGATGATTGGGGTGAATTCTCTTAAACTTAAATATCTAACCTTTGGAAGATATGTAGAACTAAGCGGCTGACAATCGGTGAGAGTCGTCTCTTTTGTTCATTCTCAATCGGCTTGGAACCTAGGTTTTTCTCGCAATCTCCAAAGCGTGGGAGTAATAAAGCGCACATTGTTAGATAATATTGGAAATCGAGCTAAATGAAGATCGGAGGATACCCAGAGTTTGGTTGCAACAAAAGCTGGTAATTACTCTTCTAAATCTTGTTATGAAATTCGAAACATAAATGAAGCGAGGAACACTAGGAATTTTATGATCGAAGCTTATTTGGAAGATTAACTATTTGTCACTCCCATGGGGATTACAGTTGTGAAGAAACCACAATATGCTTTTCCTGATTCATTGGAAATCAAAGATAAGAACAAATTGATAAGATTTTTTACAATTGCATACCTTTGAAGATTTAGTTCAGCAAAAAGTGTTTTTCTTTTAGGTTTCTAAATTCAGTTTTTCAGAATTCTAGTAGTAATGATGACCAGAGCTCTAGTAGTAATTATGCCCAGAAAGAAAGAAGAAAGCTTTTCGTCATAGGTTCAAGCGGTGGTTTAGTTCTGTGCGCAACAACTCGTCAGCATACTACTCATTATGTATGTAACCCACTCACTCAAACATCGGTTTTAATTCCTCCACCACCACCAAGAGAAGATAAATGGGTTGTCACTGGATTCCTATGTACATCATCTATCGCTTCTAAGAGTATTTATAAGGTTATACGTATACCGAAATTTGAAACTGGAACACGAGAATTTAAAGTTGAAATGTTTTCTTCTGAAATGGGTGAATGGAATATCTATGATGTTTCATGTCCTCAGTGTGTTTCTTGGGGTTTCTCCGTTACTAACAATCTTGTTTCCCACAATAACGTTTTATACTGGTGGCAAAGGAGAAACAACAGTATTTTAGCTATCCGTGTTAATGGAAACAGTACCAACCGTGGAACAACTTGTGGGAGAATTGAATGCAGGTTAATCGATATGCCTGACCGAGCAAAAGATGGAGATGGTGATAATGAGGATATCGACAATTTAAGTGAATGTCTTGGGGAGTCAGAAGGATTCATCTGTTTTGCAAGGTACAATGAAACTGAGAAGAGTTTGGGTGTTTGGGTGCTTGATGATGGAGACTGCTGGTATATTTTGCACAAGGATATTAATCTTCACGATTGGTACGCAGAAATAATAAAATCTCAGTTTTTATCAGTATTAGTTGCAGAGGTTGATTTGATTATTGAGGTTGTAGGTTTCAGTCCAGTTGACAAAAATGTGGTTATACTTGGTTCCGAGAAGCGAAATTGGGCGTATAACACCAAGACCAGGCTATATGAACGTGTTAGAATTTTGGGTGATTAAACTTAGATGATTTTGATGAATTTTGATAATGAAGGAGTGGGAACTTTTGGTTCTTCTCACTCTCTCTCTATTTTGATTAATTGAAGAGATAATACTAATTCTCTTCTTTTTGTTTTTACAACTTATGGATGTCATGCACCCACATGTGTAGTCTACACACACACAACTTAAATATAAAGTTGACACTCCAATTACACTCTTAACATAACTCACATTACTCAACAATCTCCTCCTTAATGTGATGTTCTTCTACTCCTAGTAGTTCACGGAAATGTTGAAATTTTCCTTTGGGAAGTGCCTTGGTGAATATGTCCGCCAATTGGTCTTCCGTCTTGCAATATTTGAGTTCTATCTCACCATCTTCAACCGCTTCTCGAATGAAATGGTACTTGAGTTTGATGTGTCTTGCTCTACAATGCTCAACCGAATCTTTGGACATAGCAATTGCCGATTTGTTGTCACAAAAGATTTCGGTGCTTTCTTCTTGCTTCTCTTGAATGTCTTCCATAATCCTTCTTAGCCATACAACATGAGATGTAGCTATTGATGCTGAAATATACTCCGCTTCCGCTGTGGATTGAGCTACGGTTTCTTGCTTCTTCGATGCCCATGTAAATATACCCGAACCAAGAGAAAAAGCATACCCCGATGTACTCTTCATGTCATCAATACATCCTCCCAAGTCGCTATCACAATAGCCAACTAATTTGACATCCAAATTTCTAGAATACATGATTCCAAAATTCATTGTTCCTTGTATGTACCTCAACAACCTCTTTGCCGCGCCAAGATGTAGATGACTAGGTGAACTCATGAACCTAGAAAGCATACTTGAAGCAAACATGATGTCGGGTCTTGTATGTGTAAGATACAACAAGTTTCCAATAAGACCTCTATAGTAAGTCTCATCAACCTTTCTTCCTCCATCATCTTTCTTGAGTTTCTCATTCACTACAAGTGGTGTTGATGTGGGGTTACAACCAAGCATACCAAATTTCTTCAACACTTTTTCGGCATACTTACTTTGAGAAATGAATACTCCATCTTCACTTTGATGAACTTCTATACCAAGGAAGTACTTGAGCAAACCCATGTCACTCATCTCATATTTCATCATCATTTCTATCTTGAATTGTTCAATCATATGAACATCATTACCCGTAAAGATAAGATCATCAACATACAAGGAAACGATGAGAATAGACGTACCTTTGGTCTTCACATATAGTGTAGGCTCACTCTTGCTTTTGCTGAAGTTTTGCCTTTTGAAGTATCCATCTATCTCACTATACCAAGCTCTTGGTGCTTGCTTGAGGCCATACAAAGATTTCTTCAACTTGTAAACTTTGTCTTCTTCTCCTTCCTCCACAAAACCTTTTGGTTGTTCTACATAGACCTCTTCATGAAGTTCTCCATTCAAAAATGCTGATTTGACATCAAGTTGATAAAGTAACCAACCTTTTTGGGAAGCCATAGAAATCACGGCTCTAATGGTGTCAAGACGAGCAACCGGTGCAAAAGTCTCATTGTAGTCGATGCCGGGTTGTTGTGAATATCCCTTTGCCACCAACCTTGCTTTGTGCCTTTGAATGGATCCATCCGCATTGTACTTCACCTTGTAGATCCACTTCACACCAATAACTTCTTTGTCACTTGGTCTTTATACTTTCTCCCATGTATTGTTCTCGTCGATGACAAAAACTTCTTCTTCCATAGCTTTTATCCAAACCGGTTCTTTTGATGCTTCTTCAAAATTTTCCGGTTCCACCATACAAAAGTTACATCTTTCATACACTTCACTCAACCGTTGCATCTTCTTTGGTCATGGTGGTGGTGATGTTGACGCACTAGTACTTAGAGACATACTTGGAGATGCTTCTTGTCTTGTATTTGGAGGTGTTTGAGGTAGTTCTTCCTCATTTTCTTCACCTTCTTCAACTTCATTTGTTGCTGAATTTTCTTGCTCTTCATCAACAATAATGGTTCTCTTCTCAATTTTTCCTTCTTCCCAATTCCATGAACTTCCTTCATCAAACAAGACATCACGACTTGTAATCATTGTGTTGTTCTTCAAGCTAAACAACCTATAAACTTTTGATTGGAGGCTATAACCGAGAAATACACATTTCTCACTTGATTTATCAAGCTTTGTTCTCTTCACCTTTGGAATTTGAGAATAACACACACTACCAAAAACTTTGAGATGTCTTACCGATGGCTTTCTCCCACTCCATGCTTCAAAAGGAGTTATATCCCATACGGCTTTTGTTGGAAACCTATTCATCAAGTAGACGGCGGTGTTGATGGCTTCGGCCCAAAACACTTTAGGCATACCCTTCTCATGAAGCATGGACTTCGCCATCTCCATAACGGTTTGATTCTTTCTCTCGGAAACACCATTTTGTTGAGGAGTATAACCCACGGTTAGTTTCCTTTCCAAGCCTTCATCTTCATAAATTTATCAAACTCTTTGTTGTTGTACTCTTTGCCTCTATCACTTCTCAAAACTTTGATGTAGTGACCACTTTGCTTTTCAACAAGGCTCTTGAACTTCTTGAAGATGCTAAAAACTTCGGATTTTTGTCTCATGAAGTAAACCCAAGTCATACGACTAAAATCATCAATAAATAAGATAAAATATATATTACCTCCATGAGTTGGTGTGTTCATTGGTCCACACACATCGGTATGTACCAAACCAAGAAGTTCATTTGCTCTCCATGCTACACCTTTTGGAAATGGTTGGCGATGTTGTTTCCCAAGTGCACAACCTTCACATACTCCATCCTTGTGGTTGATATGTTGTGGAAGTCCTTGCACCATGTTCTTGTTGGAAAGTAACTTGAGACTATTGAAATTCAAATGCCCAAGTCTTTTATGCCATAACCATGTTTCATCAATGGTTTCCATCCTCAATGCAACATTCTTCTCTTTTTCAAAGATAATTGGAAAGCTTCTATTTTTCTCCATCTTGATACTCTTCATAAGTTGTCTCTTGTTGTTGTTCTTCTTGTCATAAATGGTGCAATATCCATCTTCAAAATGGACAGCATAACCAAGCTCCACAAGTTGCCCAACACTAAGCAAATTTTGTGCCAAATCCGGAACATATAACACATCTCTAATGTATTTTCCACCATTGATAGTTTGCACGCAAATTGTACCTCTTCCGTTAGCTTGAACCATGTTTCCGTCACCCATCTTCACTAGAGAGTTTATGGATGTATCCATGTCAACAAACAAGCTCTTCACACCGGACATATGAGTTGTACAACCACTATCTACAAACCACACTTCACTTTTGGAAGTCTCCATAGCACTTTGACAAGCATAAAACAAATTTTGTTTTTCTCCTTTCTCTTTGGCTCTACCGGCTTGTTCTTCACCTTTGTACCTACAATCCTTATCTAAATGTCCATACTTCTTGCAATGTTGACATTGGGGTTTTCCTTTGTTCCAACAATTCTTCTCCAAATGACCATTCTTGTTGCAAAAATTGCACCTTGGTACTTGAGAAGTATCACTCTTTGTGTAGTTGTTGGAGTTAGCTCCTCCTTTCTTCCATTTTCCCTTTCATTTGAAGTTTGATGTTGATTCACCCTTGTACTCATTTTTATATGTTGCTGAATTTTTTGAGTTCAAGCTCAATTTTGATTGAAATGCACTTTCAATTGATTTTTCGGAATGCCTTGACACCCTTAGTTCATACACCTTCAAAGAAGCCCATAATTCTTGTGACTTCAATGTATCAAAATCCTTTGTCTCCTCCAAAATTGCCACAATGGGTTCAAATTTAATTGGCAAACAATTCAATATCTTCTCACAAATTCTTCTTTCTTCCATCTTCTCTCCACACATCAACATATTATTAACAATTTCAACAACTCTTGAAGAAAACTCATTCAAACATTCATTCTCATTCATTTTTAGATTTTCAAAATCTCTTCTATATGATTGTAATTTTAATTCTCTTACCTTCTTATCACCTCCATACTCCTTTTGAAGAATATCCCAAGCTTCTTTAGCTTTAGGAAAATGAATTACTCTTGGTAGAATAGTGTCTCCAACTCCTTGTTGAATGTACATGGATGCTTTAGCATTCTTCTTCCTACTCTCCTTAAGTAAATCCTTTTTTTCTTTTTCTAGAGTTGTTGTAGCTTCAATTTCATCATACCCATCTTCAACAATCTCCCACACATCTTATGACATGAACAAGGTCTTCATTTTGATGGCCCAAAAATCATAATTTTCTCCATGGAAGAGAGGTATTGAAGGTTGTTGAATGTATAAACTTGAGTTACTACTACTTGCCATTGATTTGGTTGAAGATTGATTGAAAAATTGGGTTTTTTCTTTTTTTGGATCTAGATTTAAAAAAAATTGGGTTGCTGATTTTTTTGAATTAATGGGTAGAAATTGATTTTTCTTCACTCTCCAAGATCCGATTCAAACGATCTATGCTCTGATACCATTTGTTAGAATTTTGGGTGATTAAACTTAGATGATTTTGATGAATTTTGATAATGAAGGAGTGGGAACTTTTGGTTCTTCTCACTCTCTCTCTATTTTGATTAATTGAAGAGATAATACTAATTCTCTTCTTTTTGTTTTTACAACTTATGGATGTCATGCACCCACATGTGTAGTCTACACACACACAACTTAAATATAAAGTTGACACTCCAATTACACTCTTAACATAACTCACATTACTCAACAAAACGGTTATGTCATCCTCCTATGAGTACCTCAGCATCTTTTTTAAACCCAGGGTTCCAATACTTTAACCACTTTTTTCGAGTGACACATGAGTCATTCTTAGATGTTCAGATATGAACAAGAACTAAAGGAAGTTAATGGTGTCGCTCACTCTCCGGATGATTTATTGGTGAAATGGAGTGCAAACTCTGGAGAAGACTGTTTTTGGAGTGATTCGCCATTGTTTATTAGATCCGCAATGGGTAGTGACAGAAACTTCCTCTAATTTGTAATTTTGATTTGGAATTTGTATCCCACATTATTGGGAATAAAAAATTGAAAAAATTTCCAGTTGATTCCTTCAAATGGTGCCTTAGAATCCTTTCCACTAACTTCAGGGGTTCTATTCTATGCCTAGATAAAGTTTGCAGAAGAATTACAGAGAGACTTGTCAGAAACGATATTATTATCATGATTAAGAACAAAAATTCAGAAAACATGGTAATAGATGAAAATCTGCATGTTATCGTTCCGAGTCTGCATATACCAATCAAGATCAAGATTAATTATAACATGGTTGTTGTTTCTTCCTTATAAAATCACATAATTTTATTCAAAAGTGTATTCATTCAGTTCTTACATGAATCCATAAGTTAGCACATAATTCTTTAAAATTTGTGTATCTACAGAGCCCTCTGCCTAAAGCTCGATGACCTGAAAAACAAGATACACTCACTACCAACAAAATTAACTAGCTATTTGCCAATAACATCTGCAAACCTACCTCACCATATCCAAAACACACTATACCTTATAGAAATTGCTACTGCGACAAGTAATAAATAGGGAATATTGGGGATATGCCCCAAAATGGACTGTCATCTTGGGGATATGCCCCAGAATTCCAATTTTTGGGAATATGCCCCAGCCGTCCAAAATTCCATCCAAAACCGTTAAGTAGTTAATATTCGCACACACTTGGGATCACACATGCGAATTAAAAGACAAATATATGATATATTAACACCTTGACAAGGTTCAGGAACATATTCAAACGAAAAAATCTCGAAAAAATTAGAGATAAAGTTCACACACATTTACGATAAATAGTCTATTTAACGGTTCCTTGACGGAAACCGTTACTTTGGGGCATATTCCCAAAAACTGGAATCTTGGGGCATATCCCCAAGATCACAGTCGATTTTGGGGCATATTCCTCATTTTCCCTAATAAATAGCTATAAACTTACTATCTCAATGATTAGTACTATCAAATTTTATATTGTGCACATATCCATTTATTATTCCCTTCATGAGAACAAGGGAGTGGGAAAATCCAATTGTTCCTATAAGAAATGGAGTTGTTACTAAAGAAGATTATATATGCCAGATGTATTTGGCCGTGGATTTCATTTACCGACTGGTTTCCAGATTTGCCTCATTACGCAAATCCTTGGTTTAGTAAAGCCTTGGGAAATTGCAACTCAAAGTTGATTGTCCCTGAGAAATACTACAATCGTGCTAGCAATATGAATGGAGACTAGGATTATGATACTTGAAATGAGTCTTACATTCAGTTCAGCTAAAGACTCAGGTGATTTTTCTACGAAGTTTTCATTAGGGGTGCACACATACCCGACTAAACCGCTTGAACCGTCCGACCCGACTTAAAAAAACCGAAGCCCACCGAACCCGAAGTACACAAGGGCCCTGTACGGTAAGTGTTGTAAAAAACCGAGCTATCTACGGTGCTTGTCGGTTGTAGATAGTTACCCACCGACCTCTTCTACAACCGACCGATCAAACATATCTATGGCTAAGAAAACCCCAATAATTGCATATAAATACTTCTCTTAATACACCCGTCCAGCCACCAACACCACACCATCGCATTTTATTCTTCCTTATTCTTCCCATTTTCTCTATCGAGCAAACTAGGGCTGCCGCAGAGGCGACTCCTGTCGTCTAATCTTCAACCTTCTCTCATCTTGTTTACTAAACCCTCACCTAGCTACATCACCGCCATCATCTCCAGTTGTTACTGATTTTTGTTGGTTATCAAATGGAGCCTACAGGTAATTCAAAAGTTTGTAGATTGATTTTTATTAGTATGGTTTGGTTGATTTCGATTTGTTGATTGATTGAATCAATTTGATTCTCCTTGATTAAGGTATTGCTGCTATTTAATGAGGTTTAGTTTGATTTCAATTTTTTGATTGATGTTTTAATCAATTGAGATACTCTTATTAATGATGTTTGGTTTCCTTGGATTTTTTTTATTGTTTTCATTAATTGAAGTACTCATATTAGTGGGTTTTAGTTTGATTTCAATTTATTTTGGTTGATTTTGTGTTTTGATTATCTCTTTGTATTTCAATTTCTATCACTGCTTTGTTTAATTTGTTTTATACATGAATAAAAAAGATGTGGATTTTACTCTGTATGGTGTATGAGATCTTGTTATTGACTTACTGTTGCTAGTGATACATATAGAAGAGAATTGATAATTTGATTGTTTACACTATGCATATTTACATGATATCTTTTTTGGGTATGTTTAATCTGGGTATAGTATTTCTCATGGATCACTTGGTGTAAGATATGAAGAAGAGAAGAAGTTTGTTGGAGTCTAAAAGTGTCACTTTGCTGTTGTGTATTTGATTATTGTGTATTTGATTATGTTTTTTTGACAGTTTAATGGGGAACTAATAGTGATGTGTAATGTTTCCATCAGTTGTAATTTTGGATTCAGATGTACCTATGGATGTCGAGCAATCCACCCCTGCTGTAATTGTGGTATGTATACAATCAAGCTCTTTGTATGCAATTTGTTTAGAGATTAAACTCTTTGTATGCAATTTAGAGATTATTTGTATGTACTACTTCACTCATGTTATATTATCTTGAAATTTTTGGGTGCACTTCTTATCGCATTACAGTCCTTATAGTTATTATTGCAGTGTAACTTGGTTGGTTTTACTGATTCATCTAAACAAGTATGTCTTTGTTGTGTATTTGTTGTTAGTGGATTGATGAAATTTTGTGCTAAACTTTGATGTAGGCTTCTGGTGCTAGTGAACTGCCTCCTCCTACAACCACAAATGTTGCACAACAAATTGTTGACCCAATAACATTGCTAATGTTGCACCATCTGAAGCTCAAGAAAATGAACAAGCTGAGAAGACTAAAAGGGCTAGCACCAGAACTCCCTCAAAAGTATGGGCTCACTTCAAAAGAATACTAGGTACTGTTCTTGCAGAATGTAACTATTGTCACAAGAAGTATTCTGCTGATTCTAATAAAAATGGGACTACTACCTTGAATAATCATGTTAAGGCTTTTAGAATTTATGCTGAGAGGCAAAGGGGACAGCGAACTCTTACCCTACAAAATAAGAGACTAGGAGAGGATTCTGGAAAGTTAGTTTCTACATCTTATAGTGTTGAGGCTTGTAGGAAAGCTTTAGCTGAGTTTGTTATCAAGGATGAACAGTCTTTTAGAATGGTGCAAGCTGAAGGGTTTAGGAACCTTTGTCATGTCCTTGAACTTAGATTTAAGGTCCCATCTAGAATGACAGTTTATCGTGATATTTTAGCTATTTATAAGAATGAAAAGGCTCATCTCAAGAAATATTTTAAAGATAACCACCAGAGAATTTGCTTAACAACTAACACATGGACTTCGATTCAAAATTTGAACTATATGTGTGTTACTGCCCATTTCATCGACGATGATTGGAACATGCATAAGAAGATAATCAATTTTTGTCAAATTGCAAGCCACAAAGGTGTTAACATAGGAAAGGCGTTAGAAACTTGTTTGTTAGGATGGGATCTAGATAGGGTTTTTACTATAACCCTTGACAATGCAAGTGCAAACGATGTTGCTGTTGAGTATTTGATGGAGAAATTGAAGAACTGGAACCACGCTATCATGAATGCTGAAAACATTCATGTCAGGTGCGCGGCTCATGTTCTTAATCTTGTGGTGAAGGATGGGTTGAAGAAGTACCATGAGTCCATTACAAGAATTAGGGCTGTGGTGAAGTATGTTTCTACTTCTCCGTCTAGAATGGCGATTTTTAAGAAGTGTGTTGCTAAAGAAAAGATAAGTTGTAGTAAGGGATTGATATTAGACGTCAAAACCAGGTGGAACAACACCTTTCTGATGCTAGAAGCTGAAGAGAAATATGAGAAAGTTTTTAGAAGGATGGAATTTGAAGACAAAAAATTCAGAGAGAAGTTTTGTTTTAGTATCAGTGCATCTTCCACTTCCAATATTGCGGATACTAATACTGAAGATGGTTATGTTTTTGTAGAGCATGAGACAGGTAATTAAATGTTTAAACTTATTAAGTATTGTTCAAATTAATCATTATGAAATTCTTTTTATGCTTTTTAATAAACTGTTCTTTTGGTTGCAGATGTTTATAGTTCATCAGATTGTGATTCTGACCCGTAAGCTGGTGTCCGTAAAGCCAATGCAACTAGGGCGGGTAAGAAAACTAAGAAATCAGTACATGCTCCATTTTTTGTTGATTGGAGCAACGCTAGAAGCTTTGTGAAGTTCCTCAAGGTATTTTTCGATGCTACTGTCAAGTTTTCCGCATCTACATCTGTTACGTCAACTTCCTTCATGTGGCAATTGTGTGTTATCCATCAACAACTTGCTACTTGGAGAAATAGTGAAGACCCATTTATATTTGACATGGATACTACGATGACTGAAAAGTATATGAAGTAATGGGGGTCATATGAGGCTATGAACCCTTTCCTTTTCATTGTTGTTCTTCTTGATCCTCGCGAAAAAGAAGTTGGATTGAACTTTAGGCTTGAGATTTTATGCAAGGATGATTTGGAGAGGGTTGATGAGTTAAGGGACTGTGTGAAGAAGGATTTGGAGAAACTTTTCAATGAGTACAAGCTTCTTTATGCAGTTGGTGATGAGGCAACAAGTGCTGTACAAGACATTGAAATGGTTGAGGCAGGTGTTGATTCACTGTACAGTATGGAGGCTCTTTTAAAAGGGAGGCTAGAGAAGCGCAGAATGGAGAGTGTTAGTATCGAGGGAAGGTCTGAAGTGGAAAGGTACTTAGATGATGTTTGTGAGAATGCTTCCCCCCAGTTTGACTTGTTGGGTTGGTGGAAGAACAATGCTTCCAAGTATACAGTTTTTTCATATATTGCAAGGGACATTCTTGCTATCCCCGTCTCTTCGGTTGCTTCTGAATCAGCTTTCAGTACAGGGAAGCGTGTCCTTGACTCATTTAGGAGCTCTTTATCTCCTAGGACAGTTGAGGCCATGATTCTTACACAGAACTGGTTGCGCACACCTATGGATATTGATGTATCAAGCTTTGCAGTTGACAATGCTGAAGAGATTGAGACATGTATTTCTATCTTTTTTGTGTTTGTGTTAATTATCACTTTTTGTTTTGATTTTGAATCTAATTAGAGTTTAATTTTTCTCGTAGATGTCCTAGGTCCGGTGATTGCAGAAGATTGATAGAGGGAGCTAATGACAGCTAGTTGAAGAATAAAACCTTAGTGAAATCTTTCATTCTTTATTCATTCATTCTTTATTCTTACAGAAGTATCAAAACAGTTGAATCTAGTTTTCTTTTAGTTTTGCTTTCAATTTGCTTCATTTAAGAGATTTTTCAGTAGATTATTGAATTTATTATTATTATTAGCAAATTTCTTTTTAGTTTTTACTTTTGCAGAGATAAAAGTCTTAGTTTATATTATTGACACAGTGCTTAAACAGGTCAGGGAACACTGAAAAGGTATTTCAGTGTAAAACTGGAACTGGGAATGGTCGGGTCGGGATGGGTTTTCGGTTTACCCGATCCAACTCTGCCTGATTTACATTAAATCGGTAAAACCGAGACCGACCCGTACCGAACCGAGTCTGGATCGGCCGGTTCACAAACGAACCGATCTAGAATTCATATTAGTTGGTGCAGCTGGAAAAAAACCCGACCTATATGGTTCTATGGTCGGTAGGGATGAAAACCGATCCGAACCGACCGTTGTGCACCCCTAGTTTTCATTCAGTTTGGAAGGCTACAAAGTAGAACTAGTAATCAACTAAGTATCTTGGTACGTCGAGATGTTGGAATTAGGTACCACTTGAATTGGAAAGAGGTGCCGAGTACAAGAGACAAGGTTATACACAATTAATTGTGATTTCTTTTCTCATGCAATCTTAACAACAGCAGCTTTAAGGCCAACAACATAATGTCTGTGAGTAATCTAATCTTATCTTGATTTAAAGAATAAGATAGTCTCTATCATGGATTCTAATTTTGAAGGAATTAAAAATCGTTGCTCAGATCGAAGAAGACGAATTCCAAGTGCGGAATATATCATGCATAGAACACACTGGATGAAATTTACAATTACGAATCATCCTCACATTAACAAAAAAGAAAAAGGCTGTTCTCATAGAATTTGTATTTTGTTTGACAACGTTTTTTAATGTTAATTTGAGGATGATTTATAGTTTTAAGTTCTACGTCAGTTGGAAACTCATACAACCAGTAGTTTAAGATTCGAGATCCTCAATTGGGTTCATTTACCATTCACATGAATACTCAGTCGAATGGATAATTATGGCAGCTCCAAGGTAATATATCTTTGTTTTTTCCGTTCCCATTAACAACATATGATTAATCAAAACTGCTCTACTTGAATTCATGTTGGTTGTCATGCTTAAATTTTGGGTGGTTATTTTCTCATTATGTTACTGGAAGTGGGCAATTTAGTACGAGAATTCTTCATTGCAAATTTGAAATTATGAAGACTTTGTTGTGCAGAGAAACTGCTGATTTGGGATGTTAATTACTATACATGACTACAACATGAGTAGTCTTTCCAGTTTGATTATCTCAAGTAATAACTTTGGATCAGCCGCGACAATACTTAGAGATGCTATTGATTCGTATACGTTATTTGATTCTCTTGGAATCGATTTATATGCTCAGCACCTGGAAGTTGAGGGAAGATCTGTATTGGCATAACTGGTTTTCAGTGATATCAAAGTTTGTACTTCTACGTATATTCTGGAGATATCCTCCTAGAGCTGTCACCACCTGCATTCTATATTAGTCTGTAATTTCTATAATTCCATTGTTGTGCCTGGTTGGGTTTAAAGAGATGCAGAAACTACTGCACTTACTTTCGGGCATTATCTGCATCCCATGAATATACTGTATCGAATCCAGTATACTTGAAATTAATTCGACAGATAATATGAGATGTCTCCCAACAAATCACCTCATTTGTGGTAGATGATGTACGTATATCTATGATCATTGATTGAATGAACAGAGAGTATGAAAGGATTGGGTTTTTAACCTATCCTTGGATGTTTGTCCTTTACCTCACTTCTTTGAAGTTTACGTTGATCCATGTTAACACAACGTAACTAAACATGGTATTCTTTGTATATTTGGTAGTATTCATATTTTAGGAAATTGTGTTTTAGTTAGGAAAGCTTGTTTCCTAACCTTTACGTCTTCTGAATATATATATATATATGTATTGAGTCCTTTGTATATTCAGTAAAGAAACTCAATAAAATAGTTCTCTTCATGTTCGTCCTCTTGTCTCTCAAAATCTTCAAGTTAACATAAGTAGTAAACATATAAACCAGTAGCTTTATCTTGGTATCATCTAGGGTTAGGTCCTCCAAAATTCATGTCTACCGAACCTTCAACTTCTTCTACCAACGGTGTTTTAATGTCTTCGACTGCCTCTTCACAATCTTCAATTATGGCCTCCGTTCAATTCTCTCAACCTCATCATATCATCACTGTTAAATTAGATGAAAACAACTATTCTCTATGGAAAGCTCAGTTTTTGCCGTATCTTCAAGGTTACGATCTCGATGGTTATGTTACTGGTACAAAACCCTTCCCAACACCTCATGTTGATAATGCAGCCCCTACTTCGGATTTTATTTCATGGACAAAACAAGATAAAATTCTAGTAAGTTGGTTGTTCTCCTCTCTTACACCTTCTGTTTTTCGGCATGTTCATCGTCTTAGAACTTCCAAATCTATTTGGGACTCTCTTGAAGCTCAATATGATTCCAAATCTGATGCACAAATTCATCATCTTCACTGTGAGCTCCATTCTCTTAAAAAAGGGTCAAAAACCATGCGAGAATATATCAATCATGCTCGTGACTTGGTGGATAGTCTTGCTGCTGCCAATACAACGGTTATCGACAAAGAATTTCGTCATTGTCTTCTCGCTGGTCTTGACAGTTCGTATGATGCTATCGTTACATCCTTGACTACTACGATGAGTTCTCTAACTGTGGAAGATTTTATCACTTTTCTTTTAACTTTTGAGTTACGTATAGAGCATCTGGATGCAGCACTACATAATCAGCCTACATCAAACGTTGCTGCTAATTCCCGCGGAGCCAAGGATGGTCCATCTCATTTTTACAATCCTGGCCCAACAACATCTTTCTCAGGATTAACCAAGCCCAGTAATGCAGTAAACGCCTATGGAGCGAACAGTCCACTTCGGCCCAACTATGGAGCAAACAACAAATATTATAATTTTCCGCACAACAACACTCGTTTTTCAGCTTCTTCGGCACAACAACAAACAAAGCTTCCCTGTCAGCTTTGTGACCGCCCAAATCATGAAGCATCGGACTGTTGGAACCGGTTTGATCATAGATTTCGTCCTCCGCGTCGTCAACCACCAACTTCCGCACCGCGTGCATATACCGCTGATACTGGATTGTTACCAACTCCTCCGTGGACTCCTGACAGTGGTGCTACAGATCATATAACAAATGATCTTTCTCGTCTTAAGTTTTCAAACGATTATATTGGTCCCGATCAAATTAAGATGGGTAATGGTTCTTCTATTCCAATTTCTAAAGTTGGATCTTCTGTTTTGGGTACTCCCAATCGTAAGCTACACCTTCGTAATGTTTTCTATGCACCACAAATCTCTCATAATCTCTTGTCAGTTTATCGTCTTACTAATGATAATAATGTCTTATTTGAATTGAATCCTAATTTTTGTCTTGTGAAGGATCGATGTACCAGGAAGGTTCTTCTTTTTGGCAGTAGGACGGGTGGTCTCTATCAACTTGATGCTTTGTCTAAATATCCTAAAGTTTAGTATTAAGTTTTGTTCATCTTGTCATGAACATAGGAGTCATAAGTTACCTTTTCATTCTAGTAAAACTATTTATTTGAATCCATTAGATTTAATTGTCTCAGATGTATGGGGACCCTCTCATATTTTATCTAATGAAGGATACAAATATTATATAATTTTTATCGATGCGTTTAGTCGTTTTACTTGGATGTTTCCTATGTCTCAAAAATATGATGTCTTCTCTATATTCTTTTTGTTTCAAAAGCATGTTGAAAATCTTTTTAACCGAAAAATTAAAAAATTTCAATCTGATAATGCACTTGAGTATCGCAAACTTACTCCGCATCTTCAGAAACTTGGTATTTTTCATAGATTTTCTTGTCCGCACACTTCTGAACAAAATGGTTTAGTAGAACGTCGTCATCGTCATATTTGTGAAACTGGGCTTACAATTTTAAACATGGCTTTTGTACCATCCTCGTATTGGTATGATTCTTTTTACACTGCTTGTTACTTGATGAATCGTGTCCCTTCCACTTCTATTAATAATTCATCTCCATATGCTGCTCTTTTTGGTTGTCCGCCAGATTACACTTCTCTTCGTGTTTTTGGTTGTTTATGTTATCCTTACCTACGTCCGTATAGGTCTCATAAAATGGAGCCTCTTTCCTCTCCATGTGTGTTTATTGGTTATAGTCCATCTCAAAAGGGCTATAAATATGTTCATATTTCTACGGATCGTATTTATGTAAGTCATCATGTTGTGTTTGATGAGACTACCTTTCCCTTTGCCTTACCTTCACCGGCATCGACTCCTTCTCAGGTAAATTCTAATTCACCCCTACGAGTATCATCACCACCTATCTTATCTTCTCGGTTCTTTCCAGTTAGTGCAACTCCCATTGGTTCACATAATGAACTGCAGTCTGCACCTACTCCTCAGTTCGCACCCACTCCTCAGTTCGCACCTACTCCTCAGTTCGCACCTGTTATAACATCTCAGTCGTCCCCTGCTACAACGTCTCAGTCGGCCCATGCTACAACAGCACCTGCTACAACGTCTCAGTTGATACCTGCTACAACAACACCTGCTACCACGTCTACTCCTCAGTTTGTACCTGTTATAACGTCTCAGTCGGCCCCTGCTACAACGTCTCAGTTGACACCTGCTACAACAGCACCTGCTACAACGTCTCAATTGACACCTGCTACAACAACACCTACTTCCATCGTGACAGCTGCCAGCTCTGCAATTCAGTCGCATCCGATGATAACTAGTGCCAAGGATGGCATTTTTAAACCCAACTCCAAATATGCTCTGGTATGTGATTCTCTTCGCGAACCCACTTGTATTTCGGAAGCTCATAAGGATCCAGATTGGCGCGTCTCCTCAGATGATGAGATTAACGCATTACTTCGTAATGGTACTTGGTCATTAGTACCATATCATCCTTCTATGAAATTTATTGGATGTAAATGGGTGTTTCGTATCAAACGTAAGTCGAATGGTGAAATTGAACATCGTAAGTCTCGCTTGGTTGCCAAAGGATACAATTAACAAGAAGGGATAGATTTCTCTGAAACGTTTAGTCCGGTTGTTAAATCTTGCACTATTCGTATTATTCTTACATTTGCTCTATCTTCTAATTGGATTATTCATCAACTTGATGTACAAAATGCTTTCTTACATGGAGAACTTCAAGAAGAGGTATATAAGAAACAACCACCAGGTTATGTTGATTCTATATTTCCTACGCATGTTTGCAAGTTACATCGATCTCTCTATGGTCTTAAACAAGCTCCTCGTGCATGGTATCATCGACTTACCACTTTTTTATTACAAATTGGGTTTATCACTTCCAAATGCGACTCATCTTTATTTATCTACAATGGTTCGTATGGAACTATTTATATGTTAGTGTATGTGGACGATATTATTGTTACAGGTTCTAACTCTGTTTGTATTAAATCCACTCTTGATCGTCTGCAACAAGAATTTGCAATTAAAGATCTTGGACAGTTGTCATACTTTCTTGGCATTGAAGCAATTCGTACTTCTCCAGGATTATTTCTTTCTCAACAAAGGTATGCTCATGATCTTCTTATTCGGGCAAAAACGGATGGTGTTAAACCTATTCAAACACCACTAAGTACTTCTGGTGACATTTCTTATGATCGTAGTACCTTATTATCTGATGCTACTGAATATCGTAGTATTGTTGGAGCATTACAATATTTAACATTTACTCGTCCTGATTTGGCGTATGTTGTTAATAAAGTGTGTCAATTTATGCATGCACCAACTGTCTTTCACTGGGGTTTGGTAAAACGTATACTTCGTTATCTTAAACATACATCTACCTTTGGTATACTTCTTCGACCATCTCCTTCTATACAATTATCATTTGCTGCATATACTGATTCAGATTGGGCTGGTTCTCTTGAAGATCGTCGTTCTACTAGTGGTTATTGTATTTACTTGGGTGGTAATATTATTTATTGGAGTGCTCGTAAGCAGAAAACAGTATCTCGTTCTAGTACTAAAGAAGAATACAGGGGACTTGCAATTGCTATTGCTGAAATTATGTGGATACAATCACTTCTTTCAGAACTTTGTGTTTTCACTCAATCACCTCTTGTTCTATGGTGTGACAATCTTGGTGCAACTTATCTCGCTGTCAATCCTATATTTCATGCAAGAACAAAGCACATTGAAATTGACTATCATTTCGTTCGTGATCAAGTCGCTTCGAAACTTCTTGATGTAAGGTTTATTTCATCTAAGGATCAAATTACGGATATATTTACAAAACCATTATCCAGGGATCGGTTTTCTCTTTTACGGTACAAGCTAATGGTTCAGGATAACCCGTTACGCTTGCGGGAGGGTGTTAACACAACGTAACTAAACATGGTATTCTTTGTATATTTGGTAGTATTCATATTTTAGGAAATTGTGTTTTAGTTAGGAAAGTTTGTTTCCTAACCTTTACGTCTTCTGTACATATATATATGTGTATTGCGTCCTTTGTATATTCAGTTAAGAAACTCAATAAAATAGTTCTCTTCCTGTACGTCCTCTTGTCTCTCAAAATCTTCAAGTTAACATAAGTAGTAAACCTAGAAACCAGTAGCTTTATCTATCTATCTTTGGATTGTCTCAGTTTCTAAGCCTGGTTGTTGCATGAAATGCAAAATTCTCCTAATATTTTGATTCGGCCATTGGCTTGTCCTAACTCGAGAAATCGTCATTTTGCATTTTTGCTGAATGGATGTCGGTCAGTGCATGAAAGGCAACTTCTGGATGTTACCGGCTACCCAGACAGTAACTACAGTTATCTGTGTTGCATCACCTCTGATACTAATTTTTTTTTACATCACCGCAGATACTAAATTTCTTTCTCAAAAGTCCTCTATATCTGTGTTGTGTCACCTCTGATACTAATTTTTTTTTACTTCACCGATGATACTAAATTTCTTTCTCAAAAGTCCGCTAAATTTAAAAAAAATCAAAATACTCTCAGATTATGTCACAAGGGGGCAAACTAACACTATTTTCCATGTTAATTCCTGCAATATTACGCCATTGTGAGCTTGAACCTGAGACCTCCTGGAACGCATGAAACTTTAGGGAACGGGGATGACCAGCTGATCTAAGGCAACCTGTTAGGTTACCCATGAGGCTGGCTGGTAGGTTAGCTCAACAACATGTTCAATTAATGTAGTAATATGTTATTGGAGCTTAGCTTCTTAGGCTTCCAACTAGTTAATGTAATACTCTTAAATAAAATATAATTAATATTTATATATATTACTCCTAATATAAAGACTCAAACGGCTGACCTCTAGTATTGGAGGCCTTGGCTAATTCATATGGGCACACCTAGGTTATCATGACCTTGATTTGGTTGACTAGGTTTGACCGAAAATCCTAGTATTTAATACCAAACAGAAACCCTAAAACCATTTTTTTCCCCTCCTGCCTCCTCAAACTCTCTTCCTCGCGCCGTTCTGTTTTCGTATGGGAATGTGGAGGAAGAACAAGTTCCACTTTGAATTCGTCAACATCATGATATCTCCTCTCAAGTAAGATTCCTTTCCTTGTAAAAATGATGAAATTGGAATACTTAGTGTTTATAAAGGAAACTGTTCAATTCTGTATCAATATTGTCTTCATATGAACTTTTCATAATTATCGAACCCCAAATCTGAGAGCTATAAGGTCAGTTAGTTCTAATATCATATCTGGTTATTGTCTAGGTAAAGATCAATCCTTGGAGACGACCGGGACGCAGTGTTGTCTTTACAATGCATGATATGTCAGCTAAACATTGAAGACCACAGAGACTCTTTCTTAATCAAAGATGTAATTGCGGTTGAGAATGAGGTGGATTTCTGGAAGCATACCTATATAGGTACAGCTCTAAGGTAATTCATGTATTCTTGTTTTCTTTCGCATCAACATTATGTTAGTTTTCACATGTGTAACTTGTAATCAACTCTCGCAACTGGTTTCATATGTGTGTTGTTGTTTCAAATCTGTTGAACTGGCTAATGAGCATATTCAGAGGATATCTGGTTTCATAGTATACAATGAATATTACCCAAGGGAGAGTAGTACTTTTGATGAGAAGATTCCATAGGATACACATAGGATATATAGTTTCATACAAAAGCGGATTTGAAATTTGTAAGAGACCACTCACGTAACGCATGTACATTGATGTTTGCATTACGTCTATTTCTCACATCCATTGAAGATGTTTGGAGTGTGATTTCGATTTATGACTTGCATGTTACGGGGAGATTCAAAAAGGTTATGTTCCAAGAGGTGGAGAGGTGTCAATTTTAGATATGTTAACTGAAGACAAGTTTATACGCATGGAAAGCTTCCTTTGAGAACGTCGACAAAGAACAATTGGAAATTGAAGAATGATGACAACATTTCTTGCATAACTTGCAAGGGTCTTTTCAAGTTAAGGAGAATAACGAAAAAAAATTGGTTATTAACTTTGGTAAAAAATTCCGAGGGACTAATAAAAAAGTATGACATTCAGACTTAGGGAATCTGGGCATTTATACTTTTTTATTATTTCCTCTGCATTTTTTACCAAACTTAGTAACCTATCTTTTCCCATTATTCTCATTAACTTGAAAAGATACCCACAAATTATACGAGAAATGCTATCATCATTCTTCAATTTCCACTTAGATGTCTCTAAGTTCGCTTGACTTGATTCTCACCAGATCAACCAACTCGTTTGTGCTTTTTCGAACTTTTCTAAGGCAGTTTTCCATGCATATAAGCGTGTCCTCTATTGACATAGTCTAAAATTGATACCTCTCCACCTCCTGGATCACAACCTTTTCGAATCTCCCCGCAACATGCAAGGCATAGATCGGATTCACACTGCGAGCATCTTCTGTGGATGTCAAAAATAGACGTAGAGCCGATATCACTGTCCATGCCATGTGATAGATGAGAGGTAACTTACTTACCGATACATTATGACAACCCACATTTTCTATTTTCGCATCCTCGATCGATAAACTTATGTTCCAGAAGATTGTTTAATTAAAGAGAGACAAATAGTAATCGAGGAAAATGCTCAACTGTCACAAGCACCTAAATTATACGAGTTCAGGTAAAAGAATACACCAGTCTGCGTGCCTTACTTTGTTCCTAGATGTACCTTGTGTTTGCAAGCTCTTGGTATTGCATATCCAAGTAAGGTTTCCATACTAGAACTAGTGTCCCCAAACATGGATATATAAGTAGATTCCAAGTGTTTATAAATGAATCTGAAGCTGAATGTTGAATGTTGATTAAATACCTGTTGTTTTCGGTGTTGATAAATGTTGAAGAAGGATAACAAGATTCCACTGGGTGATCTCGGCATTATTTGTCTTGCAATTCCGTTGCTGCTTCCATCCTCAACATCTGCACTTCCTTTTTAGATCTGAGGAGCCATTTTCATTTGAAGACAAATTGAAATGAGTTTGGTGTCTGTCGAAGGATTAAAATCTCTATAGATACTTCTTCAACAACTGTTTAATAGAACTAGAAAGTGACAAAATGTCTCAGTGACGTTTTGTTAGTTATTGAAAGCTCCAGCAGGTTCATACTACCTCTTTTACTATCAGTTGTGTCGCTTTACCCTTCACATAAGCATCTCACTGAAATAATTTCACCATGATTTTTCTGACAGCTCAAGGTAATTCATTTGTATTATCATTGTTTTCATTCCCATTAACCTATCCATCAAAGCTGCTGCTCCACTTGTCGAATTCATGTTGATTTTCATGCTTAAATTTTAGTAGTTTTTTTCTCATTAGATCATGGATTTATCGGAGAAGCTCATTTTGTTTATATGTGGATGCACTAAGAATCCATCATTATTGCATAATCTATCATTTTTCTGACAGCTCAAGGTAATTCATTTGTATATCATTGTTTTCATTCCCATTAACTTGTTGAATTCATGTTGGTTTTCATGCTTAAATTTTAGCGGTTCTTTACTCATTAGATCATGGATTTAGCAGAGGAGCTCATTTTGTTTATATGTGGATGCACTAATCCATCATTATTGCAACTATGGTTTTTTCTATCAAAAATCAAAGCAAAGATTTCTCTAGACAGCGAAATTTGGTATGTTAAGTAAGCAAACCACATTGAGTTTATATTGTACTTGTACATTGTTTAATGTTGCACTATGTTTATCACTTGGGATCAGCCTTTCCAATTCTTTGGGATGATAGGGAAGTATTATCTGGATGTTTATTCTTATAAGGTTATCTGTACTTGGAGGCTTGGAGCTTGAGGGAAGATCTGTGTTGTCAGTCATATTTGGTTTTGATTTATGACAATGTTGAAAAGGTAAACTTGTTTTAGCTTAACTAATTAAGATTGGAAATGTATATAGCTTGTATTAATATGGGTTTGTTGGTTAACAGTTGGAGGTCAATATATCTACTGAAGAAATCCCCGTAGAGCATTCAGAACCGGCGTCCTACATTACGGATGGTGTTCAAGAAAAAGACTAGTTAACTTGAGTTGCAGTCGATAGTGATGTGGGGTTACTTGTTATTATGCATTTAGCAAGATGAGTTCATTAATAGATAGTTGGCTATGAGACACCCAGACTGATTATTGGTGTAGGTCATTTACCTTTCCTACTCATAAATGCTCTAGATGTAAACAAGAAGGCAGATGACAGTAAATACTTTCTCCTGTTTACATTTAGAGCGCATTAATGGGCACGACAACATCTGCATACTCCAAACTCCAGATCATGTACCAAAGAATTATATGGGTTTTAAGTTTTCAGTTCTGCGAAGTTTATTAATATAGGTCTATCATATTTTGTTAGTTATGTTCCAAGACAAAAAATATGATTAACCACTTTTGCTGCATTGTATGTTAACAGTTTCGAATGACTCTGTCATCTTCATTTACTCTCATAGTGCTACTGTAGGAGTCAATGAACACACAAATGCAAGTTTCACTTATCATGACCACTGACTGATTTGCACTACTCTTAACTGTCCATAGATTGGTTTTGTCGCTGACTTTCTTTCTTGAACTTTTACGTTGATTTGCTTAAAGATTTGCAACTGGTTACAGTGAGGAGAGAGTGACCAGAAATGTTAATGCTCATGTTACCCCGAGTCAAAGAGGGAGAACAATACCAATTGACTAATTGGGGACATAATCTAAACAACGAAAGTAGAATGGGCCTAACAGACAGCATCAGGCCATTCATCAGACTCTGAGTTACCATGGAATTTTCAGCAGTCAGCTTTGTAATCAATCTTGTGTATGTACCAGTGGACGGGCTTGTTATGTTTTTGCTTTGTTCAATATACTTGGAATCTTGTTGAAAGTACCTGATTTTCAATCTTGACCCACACATTATTTGGTCCCTCCAGAAACTATCCAATATGCCTTCTCGAAAGTACCTGATTTTCAACTCTCTCTGTGCAGAGTCTGTACAGGTCATCTACATATAGTCAACTTCATTGCTCTCTTTTTCGGTTGCATTCGGATATTGAGTTTATCTTGCTATTAGGGTTGTGCACCTTCCACCTGTTGATAAGATGAAGATTTACTATCAAACTCTCTCTTAAAATTGTACTGATTTTCATGGATAGGATGGGGTTATATAAACCTAAGTTTTACAACTCTCCCTCCTTGTTTCAAATCCCTTCCCTAGTAAATATGGATATTCTCTTCTCAATTTGTGTTGTTAGTCCTCCTCTAAACCAGTCTTAATTGCCTATTTAGATGTTTCATCAGGAGCCTGCAAACAGTTCGATAAATTGCTGCTGCTAGTGCGTGGTACCGTTCTCCCAGGGAAAAAGTGGGTTGATCCACACAACTCTCCAGTCAACCTAAATTGGCGGACACAGTTGGTTTGAATCAGCTCCGGGTAGTTAGGTTAAAATAGGACAAGGACTTCGCACTAAACAAAAACAAACAGAAGCGATTCATTTTGTTTCTTGGCACAAAACCCTAAATCTCTCTCTCTTTCTTTCTCTTCTTCTGCGGCATTATATCCCTTCTCCTACTGAACTTTAGGGTTTCAATGAGGAACTTTAATATGCTTCCAGAAGAGATGATGTTAGAAATATTATCTCGTGTTCCGACTGAATCTGTTCAAGAGTGCAAACTGGTATCAAAACCATGGAGACATATGGTTCAACTTCCATCCTTGTCTCAAATGCACTTGAATTATCTTCTCAATGATTCTTCTGCTGGTAAGTTAAATTCTTATATTTTCATTTGTCGTGAATCACAGATGAGAGAATTTTATTACACTGAGTATGATGAAAGTTGTCATGAGGCTCCCTTTAATAGAAGAACAAGGCTGAATTTAGACACTTCATTTAAGAGAATTTATTCTATTATTGGATCATGCAATGGTTTAATTTGTTTCAGTACAAGAGTTAGAAAAACATTTCGTGAATGGGATTATGGACCTAAATATATCTGTAATCCAATTACTAGAGAGTATATTATCCTTCCAAGTTATCAAGGTGGATTCTACAGGTGGACTGGATTTGGTTATACTCCTTCTACCAATGAGTACAAGGTTGTTAGGATACGTAATTCTGGTGGCGAAGACTCAAATGTTGGCATTGTTCAGGTATACACTGTTAGAACATGTAATTTGTAATTGTGCAAATTAAAAAACGTGGGAAATGTAATTTACTTATAAGTGTCTAGAAACATCTAGACAAAGCCTAGAGAACAACTAATTATAGAAAAGTCCGGCAAAATATTGTAAACTAGGTTGTATGAAAAATCTAGAATAAGTCTAGTGAAGCAAGCAAAGATCAATTCAATAGAAGATTAATTATATAAGTTACCAAGTCTTGCTTCCACCTTCACTACTAGAGTTCTAGGAGCTCTATACGGGCAACACCATCGTGCTCGTATACCTCCGCAAATATTACTCGAGTGTTCCAAGTTCTTGATAAAAATATAAATTTTCAACATGGTATCAGAGCTCCAAAAACATCTCAATTTCTAACATGGTATCAGAGCAGGTTCGATCTAAATGGGCGTTAAAATTTCCACTACAAGCTGAAGGTGATAATTCCGCACAAATGAAGTTCAAAGAAGATGAGAAGACGCAAGGTACGTCTCGATTTTCCAAGTTCATTTTACAACCCCCTGTAGACACTATTTATCACCCAAGTCCAACTTTTGAGAAATATGAAAAAGATTAAAAAAAGAAAGAAAAGGTAGCAGCTCGTGAAATTTAGTGAGTTTAAGTGGCCCTTAGGATTGAAAATGTCTCCGTACGCCTTATAAATTTTTTTTAAGCAAACCAAGTTATTCAGTATAAGAGCAAATCAAGTGACTTCCTAGTAAGAGTGATAGCCCAAGAGCTACACCAAAATTTCCTGTAAAATTTCGGTTCAAGTGAAATCTCCTTCCTCCGTTAAAATATAGGAAAATAAAAAATAAAAAAAGAATTTTCCATCCTCGCAAAGAGATGCACACAAGAGTGCATTTCTAAAGAAAAATTTGAGGGAAGAGAGCATCAAAGAATGCCTCCTCAAATAACAGAGATGGAAAAAAAAAGAGCCATCCTGTAAAAATATTCTACTCACAAAGTTGAGTGGGCGGAACCTCTGAACCTACAATGGTTAAGTTTCGTGAAAGGCGAGGAATATCAACTAAAAGCAAAGCCTCTGAATTCAAGACGGTCAAGTTTAGTCCGAAGCGTGAAGGAGAGCACAAGACGATGCTTTTGAATCTAAAATGATCGAGCTACCTAAAAATCAGGTCTATAAAGAAAGAAGAAAATGCTAAAGGTATGGAGACGAAAATGAAGAACCTCCAACACGAGCGTAAGCAGCTAGGGGCGAAAGAAGATTGGGTGAAGATCACAATCAAAGACCATTACAAATTAAGAGGGGGTGTTAGAACATGTAATTTGTAATTGTGCAAATTAAAAAACGTGGGAAATGTAATTTACTTATAAGTGTCTAGAAACATCTAGACAAAGCCTAGAGAACAGCTAATTCTAGAAAAGTCCGGCAAAATATTGTAAACCCGGTTGTATGAAAAATCTAGAATAAGTCTAGTGAATACTAGACTAGTCAGTGAACTTTCTAGATGAGAAAACTCAAGATAAAACTAGAGTATGCAATGTCGGTTATGTAATCCTATAAATAGGCAAGCCCAATTCATTTGTATTCAAGCAAGCAAAGATCAATTCAATAGAAGATTAATTATATAAGTTACCAAGTCTTGCTTCCACCTTCACTACTAGAGTTCTAGGAGCTCAATACGGGCAACACCATCGTGCTCGTATACCTCCGCAAATATTACTCGAGTGTTCCAAGTTCTTGATAAAAATATAAATTTCCAACATGGTATCAGAGCTCCAAAAACATCTCAATTTCTAACATACACTCTTGGAAGTGGAAATGGATGGAGAAATGCAGGATCAATCGACTTCATTATGAAACAGGTTTGTAATGGTGTGTTTGTAAGTGGAGCTCTCTATTGGATGGAAGAAAGAGGAACCGTCATTCTTACTTTTAATTTGGCTGATGAAAAGTGTAGCCGACTTCCACCACCACCACCTTGTTTGACACGGCCTGGTGTTCCATGTAGTGATGCCGAACTAAAGGTTTTAGATGGTTTTCTAAGTGTTACTTTTCATTATAAAACTGATTCTGACATATTATTGTGGAAGAAGAATAAAGATAATAGTTGCTTTAGCTGGAGTAAATAGTTTAGTTTCGACAGTAACAATTTGCGGCTTTTAGAGTTTATTAAGAGCGGTAGGTTTTTGTGCTATAAGAATTTCGATATCTATAGTATCGATCCAAATGCTTCATCTGCCAAAATGGATGTGAGTTTCGGCAAGTGTATTATTCGAGCAATCCATCACAAAAATACTTTAGTTTCACTTAAAGTGTTAGGAGAAATGGATACAAAAGCAATGGAATCCTGTGACGAACAACAATGATGAACTAAAGAAGGCGCAAACAAAATAAAGATTGTTAAGGTATGTGTGATGGTGGTTACCTTCATTAATTTTTTTTAACAAGTAATCTTTTCTGAATCTAATCAGTAGAAAATATGTGAATGCTGATATAATATCATGTATGAATTACTCTTATTTCTTGATATTGTTGTGATTACTGCGTTTGCGTTTCTAATTTGTGATTTTGTCTTAAAGGAGAATGTAATGCCAATCTTAAGACCTAATTGTCTTGATGGAGAATGTAATGACATTCGTCCTAGTCCTATGCACAACTAATCTGCATACAGTCAATGTTTGGAATAGCTTGTTTAGACCAATTCTCCATCTTCATTTGTATCTTAATAAATTAACAAGTATTTATGTAGAAACTCTAGGAAAGCCAAGGTATTACTCTTTTATTTCTCTTCTTATTCAATCTATTTATGTTCTTTATATCGATACTAATTTCTTACTTCTGAATTTGCAGAGAGGAACAAATAAGTAATGGTTGCTGGAATTGGATGTGTGTGTAAAGAGTGCAAACAAGATTTCATTTACTTTCATGTTTACATTTCAGAAGGCATTCATGATCTTCATAAGGTGTTTTCTCTCGGTTTACATCCATAACATTTATTGGTACAGTTATTGATTTGTAGTTTTTCTATCTCAGTTGTTTTAGATTCAAAATTTTGTTTGGACGGGGATGAATTTTTGAATTAAATTTGATTTTCTCTCTATTTTTCCTTTGTTTCCGTATGGCTGGATTATGGATCTCTTTTGCAGTATCATGGGGATATGCTGTCCCAGAAAACAAAAAGTGTATATATTTCAATTATTGGTTTCATTTTCAATTATCAATTTCAGAGTTGTAGTTTAGTTCAAAGTTTTGTGATAAATTAAATTTGAAGTTAGTAGTTATCGTGAAAGAGTTACTATAGAAGACTTTAGGTGTTTTACTGACCCAGTTAGTCAAAAATGCATATCTTGTGTATGCAATCTAACATTTTAGTCTATATGGAAACCCTGCACCAATCGAGAAAATTTCCAAAGGTGTTTAGTTTAAATTAGTTATTCCCAAAAATGTTGTAAATTATCCGAAATATTTGAAGTGCACGGAATGTATACCCATTGCTTGATATTGTGTACACAATATCATGAATCCACACCTATAATGTGTGCGCATTAAACCTTTTTCGGAATTTTTTACAAACTAGACATATTTAGTAAATAGCTTTATGTAAAAACACTTTTGGGCATTGACCCGCACTAATCCGACTAAATACGGTGGAATAACATGCCTTTATTTTGGTTATCTTAAATCCTCTGCCTTTAGAGCGAGGGAATAACCAGTAATTTACGGTTGGAATAACATGCATTTATTTTGGTTATCGTAAGCCCTTTGCCTTTAGAGCGAGGGACTAATGATAAAATTTCCAAAGGTGTCTAGTTTTCTTTAGTTATTTCCAAAAATGTTATAAATTACCAAAAATGTTTGAATGTGTACCAATTGCTTACACAATATCAAGAATCCACATCTATATTGTGTACACATTATACCTTTTTTCGAATTTTTAAAAAACTTGACATTTTTAGTAAATAGATTTATGTAGAAAACACTTTTGGGCATTGACATTAATTTACTTATTTGATTATGTGATTGGCTCATCCCTTTTCTTTTCTTTTTTCTCTGAATCTTAAAATATAATGTTTTTGTTGCTGATAGCCCGTGTTGGACTATTAGGTCGGCATCCAAACCATCACTGAATGGCGATTAGCAATGCATTTCTAATCTCATATGTGAATAATACTTGGAACTATTTTTAATCTTTAAATCACTTTGAAACGTTACAAGGATTTGATTTGAAAGTAAGTAACAACCAGAAAAAATTACGGTTTTGTATCAGCAGATGGTTCATAATATATCACAACCATGCATGCATTTGCCATTTTTTCCAAGTTTAGTTCAAGATAAGTTGGTGATGCGTCAAGTCATGGAGTACTTACTACTTACTACCTCAGAGGTTCATCAATGACAACTCCCATTTTGTATCCGATAAATATGATAAGACTGGGCTTGTTGGGCCTCATGGACTTAACAGGTTCGGTCTTCTTTAGGGTTTATGATCCGTAAAAAGAGTCACTTGGAATCTCTATATCCCTCTCTCCATTTTCATGAAATCTTCAGTTCTAAAAGCGATTCGAAAACCTGAGTAATGATAACCAGGTATTGCAGTACAAATTTCACTTAGATTTTCTAAGAAACAAATCCTTCGATTTCGATAAAAAATAAATCATCTTCTTCTTGAGAAATGACCAAGAAGAATAGGATGACAAATGGAGGCGATGATTCTAATGTTGATATAGAAACTAGGGATTCAAAACGGAGGAGGAAGCGGCAGCTAACGGAGGCATATGACCGGACAGGAGGAATTGAACCATCTATTACTGCTAATTATACCAGCTGTGAGTAACTCTAAACATACATTTCTTCAATTTAGTCATTTTTTTTAATGTTGATTTTGTTGTTGGTTTTGTTTTATATGATTAAATGTTTAACTTAGTTATGATAACTGATTGTCAAATTTCATAGTTTCATCTGTTTAAGTCCTCCTATTTGAGTGAATTCCCACAAAGGAATAAAAATGACTGCATTGGCCATTTTTTTAATGCAGCTGATAAAATTGTAGATTCTGGTTCTGCCAATATTGGGGCAAAGAGGAAAAATGTCGAAAGAATGTCCGGAAAACTAAAATCATTGACAGGAATTAGGGAACCTTTGGTTGGAACCAGGGCCTCAAAACGGAGGAAGATGGTAATGGAAGGTGATGAAACAAGTAATCAACCACAGCTGTTTCAATGTATCTCCTTTGATGTTGTTGTTGTTGCTGTTCGTTTCTTTTTGCATTTTTAAAATTATGATAATTGAGAAATTTCATAGTTTCATCTATCAAGTCCCGCACAGGAACAATAAGAATCATTGCTTTGTCTAATTAATTGGGAATTTTCTATCCAGCTGATACAATTACAGAAGGTGCTTCTCCCAAAGTTCCTACAAATGACGAAAGAACAAAAGGATCTGGAGAACATGTAATTGAATTGGAGAGCGCGGAGCTTTATAAAAGTAACTGTTTTGAATTGTCTATGGAGCTTGAGAAGAATACGGTGGAGCTTGAGAAGATGAAAGTGGAGCTTGAGAAAATGAAAGTAGAGCTTGAGAAGAAGAAAGTGGAGTGCACTGAATTCCAGGGTAAATTAGCAGATGTAGAAGAAACTAGAAAGAGTACTGCTAAAAATGAAAATGCAATCGAGTTTTGGAGAAAGAAGTGTTCCGATTTGGAGAGTATGGTCCAGAGAATGGAAAAAAAAAATTCAACAATGAGATGTGTAGAGTCACGCGTTTCTAATTTTAAGAGCCTAGTCCCGAGGAATGGAAATTCTGAAAAGATAGAGTCAGAAGCGCGGGGTTTGCAGAATGAAATTACTCAAACTGGTGAAAAGCAAAGAGATAAAAACAACATGAGCAAACCTACCAGCAGCTGTGAGTAACTCAAGCATACATTTCTAAATAAATTATGATTTTTGATGTTGATGTTTCTTTCGTTTGGTTTGATTAAATGTTTAACTTATGATAACTGAGTGTCAAATTTCATTGTTTCATCTGTTAAGTTCTCCTAATGAGGTGTAAGAATGACTGCATTGTCTAACTAATTGGGAATTTGTTATCTAGCTGATACTATTGTAGGGGGTGCATCTTCCAAAAACTTGGGCCTCGAAACGGAGGAAGATGGTAAAGAAGGTGACCAGTTCGTTGATGAAACAAATAATGAATCAGCTACCAGAGATAACTGTGACTGTGAGTAATAACTCTTACATAAATTTGATGTTGTTGTTCTTGTCCAATTGTTGCTGCTCGTTTCATTTGCATTTTTAAAATTATGATAATTGAGAATTGAGAATTTTCATAGTTTCATCTGTTAAGTCCCCCAGATGAAGAATAAGAATCATTTGCATTGTCTAACAAATTGGGAATTTTCTATCCAGCTGATGGAATTGTAGAAGGTGATTCTTCCAAAATTGGGACAAAGAGGAAAAATGTCGAAATGACAAAAGGGTCTGGAGAACCTGTAATTGAATTGGAGAGCGTGGAGCTTTACAAAAGTAAATGTTTTGAATTGTCTATGGAGCTTGAGAAGATGAAAGTGGAGCTTCAGAAGAAGAATTCGGAGTGCACTAAACTCCAGGTTAAATTAGCAGTGGTAGAAGAAACTAGAAATAGTACACCTAAAGATAATGATGCTGAATATTGAAGGAACAAGTGCTCCGATTTGGAGAGTCTAGTCCTGAGGATGGAAAATGAAAATTCAACAATGAGATGTGTAGAGTCACGTTTTGCTAACATGGAGAGCCTAGTCCTGAGGACCGGAAAAGAAAGTTCACTATTGAGATGTCAAGAATTGCGTAATTCTGAAAAGGTAAAGTCTGAAGCGCGGGGTTTGCATAATGAAATTACTCAAACTGGTGATAAGCAAAGAGGTAAAGACAACATGAGCAAACCTAGTGTTGATACCAGTGATGGAGGGGGCAGGGATTCTCGGGCGTATGAACTGAAAACCAAAGAAAAGGTGCTGAAGAATGACTGGGCTTGTTTGGAAGAGAGACCATCAGCATCTCAACATGGATCACCATCTCAAGCTCATCCGGGAATGAGTAAGAAGACTTTTGTGAACTTGGTCTCAAATTCAGATGATGCTGGTGATAGTCTTAGCGAATCTGAAGATTCTGATTGTTTTATTGATTCAAAAAATTCTCTTGGTGACCCTATGGATATGTCAGCACTGAAAAATTTGAATATGAACAACGCAATGAAATGGAAATCTGAGGCTGATATGCTTTCTTCATTTGAAGACGATACTGAGCTCTGTATGAAAGCTATTTGTGCTCTCTATCGGCAGGTAATATCCGAAAACCAAATATCACCCAAGGGGTTGGTCATTGACGAGGACACACACAGGTATATTAAGATTTCTGCACACTTTTTGTAGTGTAATGTGCCTTGATACCACTAAGAGAAGTGGAACAACCACTAAGAGAAGTGGAACAACCACTAAGAAGTGGAAAAACCACTAAGAAGTGGAACTACCACTAAGAGAAGTGGAACAACCACTAAGAAGTGGAGCTCCCATTATGTTGCTTGTGTGCTCTATGTCAGCATATACACTACCTCATAGAACCTATATAAGGCCTTCTAGTTTCCATTGTATAAGCATCCCAAAATCAGTTCAAGTTCCTAAACAAAAGAGAGAAACATTAGTAGTGTATAGAGAGAGTAAGAGCAAGAACAAGGTCTTGTTCTTGAGAGGAGTTTACACTCTTGTAATCTTGTTCATATCATAGTACAACGTTATCGTCGTCTTCCAAAGTGGATGTAGATCATCTTGATCGAACCACTATAAATCCTTGTGTTGTGTGTGTGCCTATTTTACATTTGTTTTCATTTATATTTCAATTCTCTATTGATTGTGCTTAGAAGAGCCATTGGTCATAACAAATTGGTATCAGAGCTCCGGTTAAAAACGATCTACGATGGCGGCAAAGTATGAGATTGAGAAATTTGATGGAAGAAATGATTTCAATTTATGGATGCTAAAGATGAGGGCTGTTTTGGTGCAACAAGGTTTGGTTAAAACTTTGAAGGGGAAAACGGCTCTAGCAGAAACATTGAAGGAAGAAGAAAAAGAAGAACTCATGGAGAAAGCACATGGATTAATTCTATTATGTTTGAGCAACGAGGTCTTGAGAGAAGTGGCAACGGAAACGACATCGGACGGGCTATGGAACAAGTTGGAGAAAAGGTATATGACTAAATCCGTAACTAATCGTTTATATCTTAAGAAGAAATTACATACTCTTAAAATGCATGAAGGAACGTCTATTATAAATCATATTGATGATTATAATAAAATTCTCTTGGATTTGGCAAATATTGATGTCAAAATTGAAGATGAAGACCAAGCTTTGGGTTTGCTTTGTTCCTTACCACCATCTTATGAAAATTTTGTTGATACCGTAATGTATGGAAAAAATACAATTTCCATGGAAGACGTTAAAGCGGCCTTGAACTCTAAGGAGTTAAAGAAGACGGGTATCGACGGTAAAGATAATTCGGGAGATGGGTTGTTCGTTAGAGGAAGAGGAAACCAAAAAGGCGGATTTGATAGGAGTAGATCAAAGTCAAGGTCTAAATCAAAATCCGGTAAATTCTATTGCTTTCATTGTAAGGAAAAGGGGCATTTCAAGAAGGATTGTCCAAAATTGAAGACTGTCGAGAAGAATACCAACCAAGGCACCGCAACAAATGTTGAAGAAGAAAGTGATGATGGAGCGGTTCTCACGGTTCATACCGAAAGCTCGGAGAACGGGTGGATTCTTGATTCTGGGTGTACCTTTAACATGTGTCCTCATAAAGAGTGGTTTACTACTTATCAACCTAGAGAAGGTGGTAAAGTTCTTATGGGAAACAATGTCACTTGTAAAGTGGTGGGTGTAGGTACAATTCAAATTAAGATGTATGACGGTATGGTGAGGACTTTAACTAAAGTTAGACATTTTCCGTACCTGAGAATAAATCTTATTTCTTTGGGTACGCTTGATTCAAATGGCTGCAAGTATCAAGGTGAAGGTGGAGTTATTCGTGTCTCAAGCGGAAGTCTTACAATTATGAAGGGCGAGAGAATTAATGGTATTTATACGCTGCAAGGTACTACTGTGACGGGTGATGCAGCGGTATGTTCTTCAAGTTCTGATGATGATACTACCAAGTTGTGGAATATGCGGCTAGGGCATATGAGCGAGAGGGGGTTGGCTGTTTTGAGAAAGCAGGGATTGCTTTGTGGTCATAAAACAGGCAAGCTTGATTTCTGTGAACATTGTGTCTTTGGAAAGCAGTGTAGAGTCAAGTTTAGTACAACTATTCATAACACCAAAGGTATTCTGGATTATATTCATTCTGATCTTTGGGGTCCTTCTCGGGTCGATTCACATGGTGGTGGTAGATATATGCTGACGTTCATTGATGATTTCTCAAGGAAAGTATGGGTATTCATACTTAAACACAAAGATGAAACTTTTGTCAAGTTCAAGCAATGGAAGACTATGGTTGAGAAGCAAACCGGAAGACAAATCAAGTGCTTGAGGACAGACAATGGTTTGGAATTTTGTGGGGGTGAGTTCAACGAGTTATGCAAGGAGCAAGGGATTGTGAGACACCGCACGAGTCAGAGAAAATACCACAGCAAAATGGTGTTGCGAAAGGATGAACAGAACCATAATGGAGAAGGCACGGTGCATGCTCTCCAATGCCAGGTTACCAAAGCAGTTTTGGGCAGAAGCAGCAAACACATCAGCTTTTTTATTGAACAGATCTCCATCGACTGCCATTGAGTGCAAGACTCCAAATGAAGTTTGGACAGGTTCGCATGCTAACTATGAAGACTTGAAGATATTCGGATGTCCAACCTATGCTCATGTGAATGAGGGGAAGCTAGAGCCTAGAGCAAAGAAGTGTATATTTCTTGGGTATGCAAAGGGCGTGAAAGGCTACAGGTTATGGTGTCCAGCAGAAAGATCAAACAAGTTTCTTATCAGCAGAGATGTGAAATTTGATGAGCAATCGATGTTGAAGCCAAAGAATGAAGAACTAGATGGATAAGCTGAAGAGGGTGTTAGTGATAAGGTGGAGCTTGGTGACAAGGTGGAACTTGTGGTGCAAGTTCAAGGAAGCAATAAGAATGTTGTTTCTGTTGATGATGATGATCAAGATATTGTGCAAGAACCTTCCCAGGAAGAAGAAGCACAAGGTCATCAGTACAATCTTGCAAGAGACAGAGAGAGGAGGGAAGTTAGAGCACCTCAAAGATACGGCCATGCTGATTTGGTTGCATATGCATTTGCAGTAGGTGAGAGCATAGATAGGGATGATCCAACAACCTATGAAGAAGCAATCGGTGGGGAAGAATCAGCAGAATGGGGAGCATCCACAATTGAAGAAATTGAGTCTCTTGACAAGAATGGCACTTGGGAGATAGTAGCAAGACCAAAAGGGCAGAATATTGTTGGAAGCAAATGGGTCTTCAAGAAGAAACAAGGCACTTCAGATGGTGAAGGAACAAGGTACAAGGCAAGGCTTGTGGCAAAGGGGTTTACGCAAAGAGAAGGCATTGACTACAATGAGGTATTCTCTCCTGTTGTTAAACATAGTTCTATTAGAACATTGCTTGCTATAGTTGCTTTGAAAGATCTAGAATTAGAACAACTAGATGTTAAGACAGCTTTCCTTCACGGTGATTTGGAAGAGCGTATTTATATGCAATAACCAAAGGGGTTTGAAGTTCATGGCAAAGAAGACCATGTATGTTTGTTGAAGAAATATTTGTATGGTTTGAAGCAATCTCCAAGGCAGTAGTATAAACATTTTGACACGTTTATGGTGGCAAATGGATATGACAGGAGTAAGTATGATAGTTGTGTATATCACAGGAAACTCCAAGATGGTTCATTTGTGTATTTACTCTTGTATGTTGATGATATGTTGATTGCTTGCAAAGACATGTCGAGATAAAGTTTGAAAGAGAAGATTGAGTAGTGGGTTTGAGATGAAGGATTTGGGTGCAGCAAAGAAGATATTGGGCATGGAGATTCATAGAAACCGAGCTGAAGGCAAGTTGCATTTGTCCCATAAGGCTTACATAGAGAAGGTGTTGGAGCGGTTTGGTATGAAAGATGCAAAACCAGTAATTACTCCTTTGGCAGCTCATTTTAAATTTTCTAGAAAGCAATCACCTCAAACTGCAGATGAGGCAGAGTATATGTCTCGAGTTCCATATGCAAGCGCAGTTGGTAGCATCATGTATGCTATGGTTTGTACAAGGCCGGATATCGCACAAGCTGTGAGTGTGGTAAGTAGATACATGGGAAGTCCGGGAAGGCTCATTGGCAAGTCAGTAAAGTGGATTACGAAGTATCTAAGGGGAAGTACAGATGTTGGTTTAGTGTTTGATAAACACTATGGTGATTCGACAAATGTTGTGGGTTATGTTGATTCTGATTATGCAGGTGATCTTGATAGAAGAAGGTCATTGACAGGTTATACTTTTACATTGTGTGGAAGTACTATCAGTTGGAGGTCGATTTTGCAAAGCACGGTTGCATTGTCTACAACCGAGGAAGAGTACATGGTAGCCGCGGAAGCAGTGAAGGAAGGTATATGGTTGATGGGTTTGGTTGGTGATTTAGGTTTCAAGCAAGAGAATGCAACTTTGTTCTGTGACAGTCAAAGTGTCATTCACTTGACCAAGAACCAGATGTATCATGAGAGAACGAAGCACATCGATGTCAGGTATCATTTTATCAAGGATGCAGTTGAAGAAGGTAGGATAGCGATGCTAAAGGTTCCTACGGCGGATAACCCTGCGGACATGTTGACGAAGCCAGTTCCAAGTATCAAGTTCAAGCACTGCTTGGAGTTGGTTGGTGTCAACAGGTGTTGAGAGCCCCTGAGGGGCTGAGCGAAGACGATGATGATAAGTGGTGATGGTATTCAAGTCAAGGTGGAGATTTGTAGTGTAATGTGCCTTGATACCACTAAGAGAAATGGAACAACCACTAAGAGAAGTGGAACAACCACTAAGAAGTGGAACTACCACTAAGAGAAGTGGAACAACCACTAATAAGTGGAGATCCCACTATGTTGCTTGTGTGCTCTATGTCAACATATACACTACCTCATAGAACCTATATAAGGCCTTCTAGTTTCCATTGTATAAGCATCCCAAAATCAGTTCAAGTTCCTAAACAAAAGAGAGAAACATTAGTAGTGTATAGAGAGAGTAAGAGAAAGAACAGGGTCTTGTTCTTGAGAGGAGTTTACACTCTTGTAATCTTGTTCATATCATAGTACAACGTTATCGTCGTCTTCCAAAGTGGATGTAGATCATCTTGATCGAACCACTATAAATCCTTATGTTGTGTGTGTGCATATTTTACATTTGTTTTCATTTATATTTCAATTCTCTATTGATTGTGCTTAGAAGAGCCATTGGTCATAACAATTTTCCTCCATTTCCAATTTGATTATCCTTAAAACTGCATGAAATTACTGTTTTTTCAGTTACAATACCCTGTTTGAACCACCTTTGGAATTGGAAGACTCTTGAATTTCAAATCCACTATCACTCTGCAGCCATGCCGGTTGGCCTACTCTAAGGTCTGAACTTCAACCAAATCCTCACTAGAAAAACAAATAGGCTTCTGCTTTTGTCTCCTCTTGGTCCATGTCACACTCGACAGGTTGTAACTTTTCTTTTTAACTTAGAGCGAGGTAAACGGATTTATTTATTTTTTGTTGAGATTATTTATCCCACATTGTTGGGCAATCTAAGATCCTACGGTTTATAATCTCTTAGGGCCTATCCACTCATTGCCAATTGGTTTTGAGTTGGATGCCCGTATTCTAACATGGTATCAGAGTAGGTTATTTGCGACGAGTCATTGACCGCGCCTTTACTACGTGTCACCCGATTTATTGTCCACGTGTTAGATCCAACGAGGCTACACGTGAGGGGGCATGTTGAGATTATTAATCCGACATTGTTGGGCAATCTAAGATCCTGCGGTTTATAATCTCTTAGGGCCACTCTACTCATTTCCAATTGGTTTTGAGTTGGATGCCCGTATTCTAATATGTTATCAAGCCCTGTATGAGAAGTGAGACCCAATAAAATTCAAGAATACAGGGCAACCATACATCGGTCATTGGTTTTGAGTTGGATGCCCATAGATTTTAATATATTTTTTTTTTGATGGGGGCCATGGAGGCAAATATGGATGGTGCAGGAGTCTTTAGAGAGTTAGGTCGTATTCACACCACCAGAGGTCAAATAATGTAGTTCATTTGTTAGCAAAACTAATTCATTCTAGGGCCATTTACCAAAATGGTCGCACTCCATAATATGCTTTCACAAAATGGTCATAGCTCTCTCATCTCTTTACAAAATGGTCACACTTCCATCCGAGTTAACCATTTTCAATAAAAAGGTGTTAACTTTTTACCTGAATACCCTTCCCTTATTCTTAAATGCCACCATCACTCCTTCCTGAACTAGACCCTGATGAACCCTGAACAAACCCTGATGAACCCTGACCACCAGTACATGACCCCCGACCACCGATACCACCTGAACCCTCCCTCCGCCACCAACACCTATACCCATCACCACCACAAGGACAACTAAGTAATTACTAATTTAACTAATTTAATTATGAATAGTGACATAACTCTAAAGTTGATGGCCAAGTGACCATTTTGTTTAAACTTGGTATCAGTGTGACTATTTTTGTAAATCGAGTTGTAATAGTGGGACTGTTTCTTCCTTTACGTTTTTGTCGGTCTCTCTCTGTATTTTTTTATGTTTACCAAAACTAATTCTTCTTTCTGTATTTTTTATTTGAATCTGATGATGGAAAGAATAATAAGCAGCAAAAACACCACAAGCTACACGGTTCAACAACATAATACAATACTGCCATGGCTAAACAAAAGAACACATCAATAATATTATTATTACTTGAAGTTACTTCAATGTTACTGTGGGATGGAGTGAGAAGGAGCGGAAAAGCCGCTCTACCTGGACAGGAAAATCTTCAATGTTACTGTGGGATTTAAAAACTTGAGAATAGAGGAACATAAGAGAGGAGGCTTCATAGAATGGATGGATTTATCAGCAGAAGTTACTAACTGGTTTTCTAAGGTTTTGGAGGAGGCAATATGCTCAGGTGGTTCGAAGAAAAAATGGCCATTGAGGGAGGGTGAATCTTCGTTCATGTGTGAGATCAGGGAGAATGAAGCGGGCAGATACTTAATAATTGCAAGGATCAAGAGGGGTGATTCAAACAGATCTTATGCAATATGTATTCTGTGTGGAGACAATGGATATTATTGGGGAGTTTTGTACAAGGAAATAAACAGGCTTTTGAAGAAGGCCAATTGGTTGCACAAACCTGTAAAATCCTACCTTCTAGACAAGACTTTGCTAAAGAGCTACCGAGAAGGGTTTCTGATAAACAATTTTTTGAAGCTTTTGTGGGTATACAAGGGGCGGATAGCTGGGAAAAGATAACAAGGGAGATAAGGGGTCAAATGGAATGGAATTCATTCATTGATATGGAGATTATAGAAGACTACAATGCTAAATTAATCCTAAACAAAGATTGATGGCTTGATCTTTGGAAACCACGGAAAATCTTTGTTGATATGGTTGTGGTCAACATCATGCAGACTAGGAGTAAAGACAAATTGGGTGATAAACTTTCATAAGGGGAGGACTGCAGTGAAGTAAAGGAAACTATACCACAAAAGGAAAATATCATCCCATTACAAGCAATGGCAAGGTATGGAAAATGGTTAAAGATTAGAGGAATCCCACAAAGATGCTGTAAATCTTCGTTATTCAAAGTAGTGGGGGATCTGCTTGGAGGCCTCATTGAAATCTCGATAAGTACATTGACAAGAACTAAATCGAGATTCTTCAGAATTAAAGTCAGCGGTGATTTTACAGTAATTCCGACAGTTTTTCTAGTTGAAGACGAAGAAAAAAAATGGGTTGTTTCCATATAGTGGGACCACAAATTTGATCCTAAATCAAAGGCGCTAATGGGGGAATACGTTAGACTGCTCAATGAGTTTGACAAATTGTCAAATTCAAAAGTTATTCCGAGCGTAATTGAAGGATCTAAAAGGTCTACAGGGGGGTCATTCGGATGTTCACCCAGACTTGAGTAGGGGTGAGCATTTTATCCGTCATCCGCGGATTTAACCGGGACCAACCGTACTTGTGCGGATGGATGTCCGGACCGTTCGCTAATGGGTTGGACGCGGATGATATTTTTGAAATCCAACGAATTATGGATTGGACCTGGATGCAACCTTGAAAATCCGTTGGACATCCATACCCGTTAGATTAAAGATATTTATATAATTTTTAGAAAATATATGGATAGTTTTGGAATTTTTATAGTGTTTGCTTGGAGTGTTATCCGCGGCACTTCTATATTTATATACATATATAACATGTGTAGGTTCTATAAGAAGTCATCTATATTGGCTTTAGTTTTTCATCATAAATTTTAACTAACACAAGTCCATTAGATTATCCGCACCCAATATGTTCAATAGTGCATCCATTGGATGCAAATCCGTTGGATGTGGATTGGATGCGGATGCCAAATTTGAAATCCGTAGAGAATTGGATTGGATGTGGATGAGGTGAAAACTGGTCCATACCGCCCATGCTCACCCCTCACTTGAGTTAGATGAGTAAAACAAGGATCTTAGACATGGGCTTGGTCTTGGACAACAGGGAAACGACGGAGGAGATATTTGATGGGAATTCGGTCGGAATTAACTTAAGCAAGGGAGGCAAAATTTCTCCTACTAGATCAGAAAATGAAAATGAAGAGGATAGGGTGAAAACGGCTGCGACGGCAAATGTTTTCTCCTCTTTAGATAATAACGAATTAAGGCATCATCATAGGGATGTACGGCTCACCACGGATAATCAATTTCGAGGCCTAACAGAAAAGGAAAGTGAACCAATCTCCAACAGACTGGAAATCATTGACGGTATTTTGGAAACAGAGGCAATGGGAACTCGGGAGATGCTGGGAGAAGCTAAAAACTATCCTGTCAATTCAAAATCTTCTCTACACTTGGGGAGAACAACCACTCTCTGATCTTGAGTAACAACAGAAGGTTTTTGTCCTTAGCTACTGCTGACGACCTTTTGTTGGTCTTACATACAAATCAGGGAGTTAATTATGATGCTCACGCAACTCCAATTCAAGTAAGTAATACGCAAAATGTACAAAATTTGCAATTATTCAATTTGGTGGATGATCAAATTGTCATTAAGATAGGAGACTTACAAAACACGAATATAGACACTAATGAAGTAATATTTTCAACTTCGAACCTGGTTGTGGAGTTATGTTGCAGGATGGGGGGTATATCAACTAAAGATGAAGTGAAGGCTAAGACAGTGATAGAAGAAATTCTATTTAATTACAGAGATAGGTACAAAGTAATTGCAGAAGACAAGAAGGTGCACAAAAGTGGTGATTCACAAATTTCTAACTCATCAGACGATGATGAAGAAAATATGGAGGTCAATTCGAGGGATAACTATGGTGGTGATGGGTTCTAAAGTGATATCTTTGAACATCAGGGGTTTGAATGAATACATAAAACAAATTTCTGTGCGAGACTTAATATACTTGCATAAATCTCTAATCTGCTATATTCAAGAAACTAAGATGACAGCAATGTCGAGATGGTTTGTGGGTCAGCTATGGTACGATGCAGACTTCGGAATGGAAATATATCCTTCTCAAGGTTTGGTGGGTAACAGCAGTGGCCTCATGACAGTCTGGAACAATTCTCAGTTGGAGCTGTTAGACAAAAGAATGGGAATCAAAAATATTACTTGTCTATTTAGGTCTCGGACTGATGGCTTCAAATTTCTAATGACAAATGTATACAACCCTTGTGATTACAACGAGAGAGTGATGTTTTGGAATGAGTTGAAAGAAATTAGAGAGTGGTCTACGGAGGTGTGGTGCTTATTGGGGGATGTAAACGCTGTTAGGAATAGTGGAGAAAGGAATAAACCGGGAGGAGACGTGCGTAGCATGACGTTTCTTAATGACTTCATCTCGGATCAGGCGCTGGTTGACTTACCATTGAATGGAGGAGCTTACACGTGGAGCAATAATCAAAATGATCCTTTGCGGTACAGATTGGATAGGTGCTTACTTTGCACTGCTTTTGATTTTAATTTCACACACAAACTGCTTTGGTCCGCACTGTATCGGATCATAATGCCTTGATAATTAATCTTTCCCCTTCCGTTAGACCCCAGCATGGTTTCATAATAGAAAATTTCTGGCTGGAACACGCGGACTTTGTGAAAATGGTGGAGATTTGGTGGAACGAGCTTGATTTCGTGGGAACTCCAAGTTATGTCCTTTTTAGAAAGCTTCATCACTTAAAGTAATTCATCAAAAACTGGAGCAGGACCACGTTCGGGAATGTTGGTGTTTTGAACATCAATGATGAGACGACGGCTTTATTAACTTCTCATCTCGAGGAGAGGACGGACTTATTGAACTCTTTAAACACGTTAAAACTCACCAGGGCTAGGATGGCTTATCAGCGGGAGAAAGTGAAGGGCTTTAAATACGGAGACAAAAATACTAAATACTTTCATAAAATTGCTAGTGCAAAGAGGAGAAGGAACTGCATTACGAAGTTGGAAGTAAATGGAACGGATGTTTACAATCACGAAGCAATTAAAAAAGAGATTCATGATTTATTTACTGATAGCTCATCGGTGTCGCCTTCTTTTGATAACTTTCAATTTAGGTCTATCGATCAGATACAACAGGCGTGGCTAAAAGGAGAGGTGGAGGAAGATGAGGTGCTGAAAGCAATCAACTTATGTGGAAAAAATGAATCCCCGGGGCCGGACGGCTATAACCTGGAATTTTACAAGGCGTGTTGGGATGTGCTGAAGTCGGACGTAATGGCGGCACTAAAGGAGTTTACCAACAAAGGCAAGATGGATTGGAGGCTAAATGTATCATTCTTGAAACTGATCCCTAAAAAGGAAGACTCCGCCACGGTAAAGGATTTTAGACCCTTGAGTTTAATAAGCAGAGGCAAAAACAATCCAGAGAATGCAAAAAACAATTGGCGCCATGGAAGAGGCGGTATTTGAACAAGGAGGGTAAGATGGTACTGATCAAGAGCTCGCTGGAAATACTGATTGTCTACTGTATGTCTCTACATCACCTTCCGGTTTCGGTGGAGAAGAGACTAAACACCATAATGAGAAGGTTCTTGTGGGGAGAAGACAAAGAAACAAAGATGATGAGCTGGGTTTCCTTTAAAAGAATCTGCAAACCAAGAAGGAAATGTGGATTGGGTATTCAAAATTTGAGACTGGTGAACAAATCTTTGCTAGCGAAATGGCATGCTCGGTATTGCACAGAAAAAAAAGCTCTTTGGATACGCATAATGTGTGAAAAAATGAAAGCGGAGGAGAATTGCTTACTTCCCCTGGATAGTAAGGCAACAATGGGCGGAAGTATGTGGTTTGGTATTTTGCGGGAAAAAAAATAGTTTTGAAGAGGCGGTGAGGGTGAAGATAAGGAACGGTTAAACGATAAGGTTCTGGCAAGACTGCTGGTGTGCTAAGGTCTCTTTCAGGGTGAAGTATCCTAGGCTATACAAAATAAGCACGCAAAAGACGGCTACGGTAAACATAATTTTCGAACCAAGATGGAACTTTCAGTTTACCAGAAGTTTAGATCCGGCGGAAAGCATCGACTTGCTAGAAATGAAGTACAAAATAGTGATAACTACTTTGACACAAGGGGATGAAGACGGCTTGGAAGGGGAGGCGATGGCCAGATCAATCTACATGAAGCTATCCGAGAAGGACGCAGACTGGAAGGTACATAACCTCTTAACAAACAGATATGTACCACCTAAAGTTACATTCCTTTTCTGGGCTTCGATGCACGATGCAATCCCAACAAGGTCCATGCTGCAAAACAGGGGAGTAGTTATTCAATCCGGTTTATGCTTATTTTGCAACGATGAGCTGGAAACGACGGACCATCTCTTCATCCACTGCAAGGTGATAAGTCAACTGTGGGAGTATTTCTTAGCGGCTTTCAAGGTACAATGGGTAATGCCTTTTAACTTTATGAGGTGCATTTGGAGCTGGAGATTGGAAAGAACTACAACAAGGGTGGAGGCGGTATGGCAACTTGTTCCCTTCGTAATATGCTGGGAGGTTTGGAACGAGAGGAACATGAGGGTGCATGGAGGAAGAGCTAAGACGTGATACGAAGTGGAAACTGCCATCAAACAATGGATTTTACTGTGGAGTTCATCTACGGATACGTTCAAAGACTATACTGCGAATCAGGTTATAACAAATTGGGAGGAGATTATGAATTTGTAGAAAATAAGGCATTTTAGGTTCTAGTGGTTTTCACGTTATTGTAAATACCGTGTACATTTTTCCTTTCAATATATCATTCCTTTCTCAAATTTTTTTTTTTATTATTACTTCACCCAAACCAACGCCAAAAATGGCGTCGAACATGGTGCCTTAGGAAGGAAATTACACACACCAAACTTATATAGGCCACTAATGAGATCTAGAGGGACACTAGGCCATTGACGAGCAAATAGTACGTTGCATAGTAGAAACTGTTTCCCCGGTACTGGTAAGCCGATTGATTCATTAGATGGTATGACTTCAATTAGGGCTCGAAGCAACATCCGCAATTCGGTCCGGAAAGGCTAAATTCGTCATGGACTTGCCATCTCACTTGTTTGAGAGGATCTTGCAACAATAAACAACAACGTTAGATGATGAAATTGAGAGGATCTTGCAACAAAAAAAAAAACAATAAACTGCAACGTTAGATGATGAAATTGAGAGGATCTTGCAACAAAAAAAAAAACAATAAACTGCAACGTTAGATGATGAAATATTAAGAAAGTATGCTTTAGCACAAACTTGAAAGGGTATATAGTTTAGCTATAAAGTGACACTCATCTTTAGTTTTGCCCAAGTGACACTCATCTTTAGTTTTGCCCAATATGGGACTAAAGACTTTCACTTTCATTCACCCAAATAAAATGACTGAGTATCTATAGAGACCCTTAGGTCCCATGATCAAGTCTCGCCAAAAACCAAAACATTTTATTTAAAACTCAATCTAACAATATTTACCTTTCCCAAACTCTCTACATTGTAGTTCACAGTCCCGATTCATATGGATCGAAAAGCTCAATCTAATTTCCGAACATATCTCCCCATCCACACCTCTATATCATAAAAAAGGAAGAAAGTATATATTATTGTTAGACTATGAAAAAAAGGAAGAGAAATTAAAAGAACATGAGAAAGCAAAAACTTACTGTGAACTCATCAAGACAATCGAAATAAAAATAAGCACAAGAAAAAACGGAGCCAAATACAAAGAAGCAGTTTTTGCCATGGTTTTAATTGTATCAATGATAATAGTTAGACCTGTTAGCTTGGTTGTGGAATCTCAACTCCATGACATGATCATATTTATAGAACAAAATCCTCTCGATATACGGTCAAAGTAAGCAGCTCAAAACCACCCTGTCACGACCACCCACTCGGGCCATTGCAACAGTTGATGACCCTTTCTTTTTTGGCCATTATACGGACTTTTCTCTACCATATACAAATTAGTTTTGGAAGTATATGACCAAAAATATCACTGGCTATCTTTATCCCTCACCACTTAATTCCACCTGCAGGTTTATTGGCCCCATTGGGCAAAGCATATGACTTTTCTTGCGACTATTGGAAAAAAAGAGATAAAAAGACTTTTCTTGCTATGAATTATCTCAAGAGTTCGTATATACCCACTACAATAAAGTATAGTTATTGCTGCATCATATATTGACACACCTTTAAAATAGGTGTTGCAAAAGCAAATTTCTAGTCACGGTACTTTTCAGCTACAGCTAAAAGATATAATTTAGTGCTGCAAAATGAAATTTTTACCAAACAACTGTGACAACAATATAAAAAGGGTGTGGCAAAAAAGTATAATCTCTTGCTGCAGTAATAAAATTAGTGCTGCAAAAAGGACTTCTTGCTACATAGGTTATCGCGACACTAATAGGGGTTTATGCCACAATTATGGGTGCTGCAATATACTAAGTTTGTTGTAGTGATCACAATATAACTATCTCCATTTTAAGGTGAGCCCTTACAGAATGTGTCACGAGGGTGACCTCATCACAAAACGACTCATATAAGAAATAAGATGGAAACTCGGCATATAAACTAAGATAGAAATAAGAGGAACGCGGACAAGCAGTTTTTACAACAGTTTCCATTTTCTATAAACTCGTACTAGCTTATCCTCTTGGTCCATGTCACTTCGAGCAAAGCAAACTGATTTTTTTCTTTATGTGGCCATGGTCCATGGTGGCAAGCTTTTAACTTAGATATTTTATTTTTGCTTTATTATTTTTGAGGCTTGTTATTCTTACTGCGAAATTTTATGGTCAAGCAAATCCAAATGCAAGTAAGAAAGGCAAGCTAGAAATTTCTCCGTTTCTTCTAAAAGGAGAAGAAAACATGAACTTGATAATCGCCACAGCTGCTCCCATAAACATTTGGGCTATTGCACAGTTGATGACCCTTTCTTTTTTGGGCATTATACAGACTTTTCTCTACCGTATACAAATTATCTTTGGAAGTATATGACCAAAAATATCAGAGTTTCCCACTTGCAGGTTTAGTGGCCCTATTGGGCAAAGCATATGACTTTCGTGCGACTAGAAAACGAGAATTATGGATTCACCAGATATCTGCACCGAGATATCACCGAGTGAAACAAACCCAAACCCCACCTCCCTATTTTCCTCCGTTGGGGGCCCAAGGGCTGTGAAAGTCGGTGCATTCTCGGGACATAATGCACGGTGTATGCATTGCATCACTAGAAATACTATTTTTGCTGTTTAAATTTTATTTTTGTCCTCCAAAATGATGTATGTTTTACAAATTATGTACAAATGGTTTGAATATCCTAAATTACATATAAGTGTGGTTTTCTACAATTTATTTCCAAAACATCTTTAAATTTGCAAGAAACAAACAAATTAAAAACTAAAAGATTTATATTTATTGTACAGATAATTTAAAGAGTTTTTTTTAATATATAAATTTTAAAAAATCCGACGCGTGGTTAGAAAGTTATAGAGTTTTATAAAATATCCTTCAAGTTTCGTAAATAATTTTTAATATTTATATTTAGACCGAAGTTCCTACAAATGTTGCATCCCTAACGATCTAACGACTGAAATGTTCTAGAGCTTGAGATTCGACGGTTCAAATCCAATGTTCATACACCAAGAATGTGTGCGCTAACCTTTTTTTATAGGGAATTATAGTCTAGTCTTGTGTGTATTAAAAAGGGGGAGATTTTAGAAAGAGTACAATATTACTTTATGTTAATTAGTATATTTTAATTTTAAGAGTGAGTGTAAGAGTACTAAGAGAGAGCAAGTGAGATGAGTTTAATACCGCGATTCGTTTGAGGCTTATAATTGATTTTTTGTTGGTTGAATTTTTATTATATTCAATGTTTTTTTTTCCTGCTAGTTGAGGTATGTAATGTCCAGCGTATCTCTTTCCGGTCAAATAATACAAAATTACTAGCCATCTTGGAGAAATGCAACACTAGTCAAAATGATTAGCTAGCTAGAAAGGGTTGAGGAAAGAGAACGTCTGCAAATCGGGGAGAACCGAGTCAACTCGTCGTCCAAATTCCCCTCTACCATATTTCCTGCAACCCTGATTTCTACCTTCTCAACCATGATTCCTTTAATTTCCTTCAGCTAAAGCCTTTTTATCCACCGATTCTTTCATGATGTAGACTTATTAGCTTTGGGTGTGAACTGATTCGATGTTGGTGTTTTTTGTAACCTAGTTTAAAGATGGAGCTGTGATATTTTCCTAGATGCTGGATTTCCTAGATAATTTCCTAGATGTGATATTTTCCTAGATGCTGCTAACCCTTGTTTGATTCTTTTAAAATGTTTGCTGGATTCAATTTCTTAAGTGATGATTTTGTTGATTTGATTGATCGATTATTTTGCTCGATGAGACTGGTTCCCTACTTTATCTGCGCCTCCATGAAGTTCGACCTTGCCTCAAATCTCCTTTTTATCTTCGTCATTAAGAAGCAGCAGCCCTCAATACATTTTCCAAGATTCAACTGTTCATAATTTGATGGATTTCTGTCATCTCCGTGCTAATTATATTTAATCCAAGGAAAAATTTGAGGTGGCAGATGGAGAGCTTTACAGGTATTCTCTAAGCCTTATCTTGTTGTAACCCTTTTCAATCCTGCAATTTCATCTCATTGTTTTTTGTAAATCCATTTAATCAGAACCAAATCTTTACCAATCTCATGATGATTTACAAATCTTATCTAATTGTGCTCCCCACCTATAAATACAACATAAACCTCTTTGATAACCTCATCCCTCTCCTTTTTTTCTCACTAGCTCCTTGCCTTTAGTGTTTTCTTTCTTCTTTAAGTTCTGTTGGTTCTTATGCTGGTTTAGCTATGTCATCCCGTGGCTCTAGGGATGTTTTTTTCAATTCTCAGTTTAGTTCTCATGCTAGGAATGTTATAAATTCCTATTTTCCTGTTAGACAATGGCAAAATCGTCTAGTTGGCTGTTTTTTAACAAAAATGAATAAAAACTCCTTCTTTTTAAGAAATGCTTTAAAGTATAGATGGGAGTTATCTGGTGAACTCTCTGTTAGCAAGCTAGGTAGAGGTTTCTACTTGCTTAAGTTTGAATCTTGTTCTGAGATGTTTTATGTTCTAAGGCAAGAAACTAGGGTGATCTGTGGGGATACATTCCTTTTTCAACTCTGCAATTTCAACAGTCTCCCTGAAAACTTTGAAATCACCTCTGAAGTTTTTGAGCTAACCCTCCACAAATTATACCCTGAGCAAACTAGAATCCCTAATGTAATAAGTAACACTCAAGGGTTTGGTGAATTAGTAGCTTTTGATGACCCCATCCTATACTACAATGGTTACAACACCATTAGGATAAGGCTTAGAATAGATATTTCTCAACCTCTCCATTTTGGCACCTTTGCTCCTAATGATAGTCAGGGTGTCAACTGGATTGATTTTGTGTTTCAAGAACTTCCGAAACTGTTCTGCAACCACTGCCACAGGCTAGGCCATATTCATCTAGATTTCATTGATGTTTTTGTGCTCAACCATCAAGAACTGCTACATCATGAACCCATTCAAGATTCTCCTCAACCTGGTCAGCAGTTTGTGCAAGATTTGGGACCTCTTATGGAACCGGAACGAGATGTGGATTTTATGGAAGACATATTGAACAATGCAGACTTTGATGGAGCTGATTCAGATTGGAGTGATTGGGATCTCCCCCAAATTGGCTCCCCTGTTTCATCAAAACAAGACAACTCAACCGTATCTTATTTTGAAGATGAGGGCTATAGGCAAGATGGAATTCACTCGGACTCTTCAGATTCAACAAGAACCATCTCTGCAGCATGGTTAGTGGAAAAGAACATCAACTTTGAAAATATAGTATCTGAACAAGCTTCTCTGCCTTATACTGTGCCTCTACAACAGCATTCTGAAGAGCAGTCACCTTTCAGTCCTTCAATTTTCCTTGTTTCTGATATTGAAGAATCAGAATTAGTCTCAGATTATGACAAACCTAGTCCAGCCATCAAACGATTTAATCCAGAACAGCAAACCTACCTGCAGAATGTTGGAATTAGATCATCTTCGGAAACAGAATCTGCAAAGAAAGTCACTGAGGAAGAGTTTGATCATTGGATCAGCTTATATCAACCATCCAAAAGACTTAAGCCTAATAACTCTGCACAACCTGGATTGTTATCTTCCTTCAGGTCACTTATGTGCTCCAGCAGTTCCTCTTGTGTTGTTGAAAGCTCAATATTTCCAACAACTTTGGCAACAACTTCAGATCCCTTGAACTGAAAACACCAACATCACTTGATTCTCGGTCACACTCATTACATCAAAGACTCATCTGAAGGATCGGTGGATATTTCTTAGAATTTTGATCTACTTTTTTGGGTTTCACTCACTTCCTTTTATCCCTTCTAGTTTGGTTTTTTTTTAGTTTACTTTAAGTCATCTTTTAATCTCTAGGTTAAATGTTTATAATATATTTTGCTTGCTCCTTATGTCTGTAATATAGCTGTATAAATTATGTCTATATAATTATCTGTATGCATATAGTAAATCTGCTCTTTGGCTTTTAATAGTTATCTATCTAGCTTTTAGATTTTCAGTCTCTTTGTGATTTTGTCTTTCTTTAACTTAACATTACATGTTTTCCCCTTTTAGTTTTGCCCTGTTGTGATCTGTTGAGTATCTATTAACTCTTTTAGTCTAGCCTTTTGTCCTCTTAGTTACTAATTCTTCTCTCCTTCTTAACTTCCACTTCTAGTTTCTTTTCCACTTAAATCTCCTGATTTAATCTTTCCTTGTTCTTCTTTGGGTTTTTTTTCAGTTATGTTTTTTGCTGATTCAAACCTTTAATACCTTAGGCCCACTTCAACTCTTTAAGTCTGCTTCAAGTACTTCATTCCTAAATGTTTAGCTGCTTCCCTTAAGCCCAATGCATCTATTAAAGTCTGATTTCATCCCTTAAGCCCACCTCAACTCTTAAAACCTTTTTAGGCCATATCCAATTTTAAAGTCTGATTCAAAATCCTCCTTCAAAATCTCCAATCCTTATTCTCAGCCCTTTATACCTTCCTGAAGCTTGGCCCTCTTATTTAGCTTATTCTTTTTCATAATGAATTTTCTAGCTTGGAACTGTCAAGGAATAAACACACCACCATCCATTCAACACCTTAAAGGGATGGTCTCTATCCACAAACCTGACATTTTATTTCTCTCCGAAACTCTAGCTAATAATCACCATGTGAGAAACCTATCCCAATCCCTACATTTCGATAATTACTTCTCGATTCCAAAAATTGGAAGGCGGGGCGGATTATGCTTAATGTGGAAGGATAACCTAAATATACAAATATTACTTCACTCACAAAACTACATCCATGCAAAAGTTACACCACCACTCCCTGAACAACCTTGGCTTTGCACAGGTATTTATGGTCCACCACATCCGGATATAAGGAAAATATTTTGGCAAGAATTTCCAATAGTCTTCAACAACATCAATCCATCAATACCATGGCTTTTGCTAGGGGATTTTAATGACATCTTAGATCAATCAGAAAAAAAAGGAGGAAGACAAGTCACATATGCTCAATCTCAACCACTCCTTACCATGATGGATCAAATGGGATTTATAGATTTAGGATTCCGAGGAGATCCATACACATGGACAAACAACCAAATGGGACAAGATAACATTCAATAAAGATTAGACAGAGCTATGGAAACCCAACATTGGCGGACGGAAAATCCGCGTGAGGCAATTACTCATCTTCCAAGAATAGCATCTGACCATGCCCCAATTCTAATGCAAGAGAAAGCAATCGAATGGAACGGAGAAAAAAACTACAAATTCGAACACTTGTGGCTCTCTCATCCCCAACTCAAACAAGTGGTCGAAACATCCTGGGAGCAACAACAAGATAGTGAACCCACCATTGATCTTCAACTAAAACTTATAAAAACCGGACAGACCCTCATGGAATGGAACAAAGAAACTTTTGGACACCTTCCGAATATGATCAAGAATTCAACAGCCAACATAAAACACGCTCAACATCAATGTGCTAACCAATCAGGCAACAATTTGGAATTCTGGCTAAATAAAGAAAAACAACTACGGCTGGCACATTTGGAACTATTACAATGCCATGCAACATACTGGCAACAAAGATCTAGAATTCAATGGTTTCAATCCGGAGACCTCAACACAACTTTTTTCCATACTAAGGCCACCATTCATAGATCCTAAAACAATATACATCAACTACAAGATTCACAAAACAACTGGATTAACAAAAAGGAGGACGTTGTCCAACTCATACTAGATCACTATACTCAACAATACATGGCCCCACCAACAGAGATTAATGAAGATATTTTTACAAATATCAGACCAAGATTGACTCCAAGGCAATCAGAACTACTCACAAAGGAAGTAACTACATCAGAAATCAAACAAGCACTCTTCTCCATAAATTCGGAAAGCGCTCCAGGCCCGGACGGCTACACAAGTAAGTTTTTTAAAGTTTTCTGGGAAGCAACACACCAACAATTGATAGCAATGGTCCAAAGTTTTTTTTATAACCTAAATATCCATCCTCTCATGAATCACACAAACATAACCCTAATACCTAAAGTCGATCATCCCTCTAAACCATCTCAGTTCAGACCCATTGGTCTATGTAACGTCACTTATAAAATCATTTCAAAAATTCTAGTAAACCGACTTAGACCCCTTCTCCAATATTTAATAAGCCCCTACCAAAGTGCCTTTGTCCCACAAAGATCAATACATGATAACATAGCAATTGCTGGAGAACTTTTCCACCATATAAAAACCTCTAACCGCACCAAAGACCCAAAAATTGCTCTTAAACTAGATATCCAGAAATCCTACGATAGCCTAGATTGGGGATTCATCAAGGAAGCTTTTACAAAACTTGGATTTCCATAAGCCTTTATAGATCAGATTATGCTATGTGTTACAACAGTTACATACTCAATCAAAATCAATGGTACACCCCATGGCTACATCACTCCTACTAAAGGTATCAGACAAGGAGACCCATTATCTTCATATATTTTCATTATATGTGCAGAAATCCTATCCACAAATCTAGGAAACCTACAAAACAAAAAACTAGTTCAAGGCCTTAATATTTTGAAAAAAGCACCACCAATTCTTCACTTAATGTATGCGGATGATTTGTTGATCACATACAAAGCCTCATATCAGAGAAATCAACACCTAAAAAACCTCCTACACTCCTACAGCACTTCTTCCGGTCAATTAATTAACACCACCAAATCAACTATCATCCATCATCCAAACCTAGACCCGATCAAGATAAATGATCTTCAACATTTCTTCAACATGCAAACCACATCAAAACCTCCAATCTATCTAGGAGTCCAGTTCAAACATGGAAGGGCATCCAATCAAACCTCCGCACCCCTCTTACAAAGATTAGCCCTAAAAGCTAAAGGATGGATGACAAAATGCCTAACTCCAGCCGGAAGATTCATGCTAATCAAAACATCCTTAATACCGACAACAAATCACATCATGCAAACACAAAAACTACCTAATAATATTCACAAAAAAATAAATCGTATCACCAGAGATTTTTTCTGGGGGCATGACTCAAAAACCAAAAAATTGCACCCAATAGGATACGAAAAGGTAACAAAACCGATAACTGAAGGAGGATTGGGAATAAGGAAGAGCAGTGATCATAATAAGTCTTTACTCGTGAAAAGAATCTGGAATCTTCATGAACAACCTAACTCTATCTGCGGAAGTATCTTCAGTGCAAAATATCTCAACCAAAAACCAATTCTAGAAGGCATTGAGTATATACCCTCCTATGCCAGTCCTCAATGGATACAATTAGCCGCAATCGTTCCAACCATGAAAAATCTAATTTTCCATCGTGTTGGAAATGGACTATCAACTCCAATAGAAGCAAATTGGATCCCACACTCGCCAAACCTAGACCCAACACAATGTTATCCAATCCGATTAGTTGCAGATATCATCGACCCAATAACACACACTTGGAATCATGAAAAATTAAACATACTACCCAACCCTATAATTCAAAAAATCATAAACATCCACCTCCCCCAAAATGGCCCCCAAGATAAAATTATCTGGCCTCACTCAAAATCTGGAAGTTACACTACTTCAACAGGATATAAATGTCTAACCCAAGGTCAATCAACACACAACCCTTTACCACCTACCAAGTTTCTATGGACATTACCATGCCCACCAAAAATTCGACTTTTCTTTTGGAAAGCCATCAATGAAGGATTACCAACCTTCTCCCTCCTACATCACATCCATTTGACCAACTCAGACATATGCCCAAGATGCAACACAAATCCAGAACTATAAATTCACATCCTAATTCACTGTCCAACGGAAACTAATTCTTGGAACACCTTATTTAACCAATCTACAAATTCATCAAACTCCACTTCACTCCAAGCTTTCACCTTAACACAACATACAACCATTTCCCAAATCCTTCAACAACCTACATCAACCTCGGTTATCTCATCTTGCTGTTTTCTTTTCTGGACCTTATGGCTAACCAGAAATGAACTAATATACCAACAAAAACAAACATCTCCGGAAGAAATCCTAGCCAGGGCACAAAAACTCCAACAAGAATACTACCAAGCCAATCACTCCACACCGCCAATACTTCCAGGAGATACTCCAAAATTTAATCACCCTATCAGAGATAAAGGAATATCCACAATATCGGTAAAATGGATGATGCCGAACATCAAATGGATCAAAATTAACACAGATGGAGCATCCAGAGGGAATCCAGGATTTGCAGGAGCAGGATTTATCTGCCGAGATTCAGACGCACGAACTCTCCTTGCTATGGCTCAACCACTGGGAATTACGACTGCTTTAACTTCGGAAACCTGGGCGATGCTCTTGGCTACAAGAACAGCAGAAGAAAGACTATGGCCAAAAGTTATGTTTGAAACCGATTCCGAAAACCTTTTGCGTTTCATCACGACATCTACCCCTCCACCTTGGCACATAGCAGAAATGATTGCATAAATAAAAATGAGATTCCGACGGATCCCACAAGCGGCCATCCAACACAACTACAGAGAAGGAAACCAGGCGGCGGACGGATTAGCTAATCACGCGGCGGATGGAAGTAAAGCAGGAAATTATTCAACCAAAATATGGGAACAGGCAATCCCATCTTTTATTTCTCAAATCTTATTTTCAGACTCAGTAGGTACCACATACCCACGACAAATTGTAATCTAGTTTCTCTTTTAAATTTCATGCTTCAAAAAAAAAATGATTAGCTAGCCTTCTTGGTTTCCCTATCCGCATCCGAATGCTATTAGAGAAACCGAAGGAGATACCCTGTGTGCTGTTTCATAACCTTCATTTTTTCACCTATAAGTGTTTAGGTAGAACATGCAATGTGAAATTGGGTATCCCTTTTCTTATATAAGAACATCCAAGATTCCAACGATGGAATATAAAGGAAGTAATATGTTCTTCCAAATGATTTTATTTTCAAACTTTTCATAGCTCTCTTTTCTCATTTTTTATCATAAAAGTTTACAGAAGATTTATGCAGTTTTATTGGGTGAACAAATTAATTAGATACTTTCCCAAAGCTACATGCAATCACGTAAATTATTGCAGTAATTTTATGTTTTCTTTTAATCTTCGTTTTAGTTTCTAATTCTACTCACAATTGTTTCCATTAGCATGCTATCTGACTTGTATAATATTGGTTTCAGATTTTTATCAAAGAAGATGTTATGAGACATTGGAGAAAACTGAACTTATCAACAGATCTCAACAAAGATTGGATCTGCAGATCAAATAGTTCAATTAGATCTAGCATTTCAGTGGCCAACTAGCTCATTTCGAACAAAGGTTTTACTTGATAAGCAGCAGGATGACCAAGATAATCGAACTCATCAGAATCAAGATTTCTCTCGTTCTATAGGGATGAAACTGCAATCCCAGTATGAACTTACCCAATTTAGGGCTGTATGCGTCGGGAATGGGGATCATAAAACCCTTCAACCAGACCATCACCAAACGCCATGTGAACAAATCTCTGTACCTTGATGATGATAACTAGTAACCATAATCTCTATTTTCCCTTCTTCTAAAGAATCTTTAAACCATCCGGAGTTTTCTCAAACCTTCACAGCATGTCTATGCCCATCATAATTATCATAATTCCTATGAACAACTCTCTCATATTTCTCCTTCTTGTGAAGATTTATGTTTGTGTAATATATTTTGGAAATATATTATTAAGTTAAAATATGATCTCCAGCAAAGGAAACATCCTCTGATCCCTGGGAACTGTAATCGTCCGGTGTTATTTTTCAGATTTAATCATTGGATCCCATGTAAAATATAATTTTTAAATAGTATCTGGTGCAAAACGACTAGCCATCTTGATAAATGCAACACTAATCAGAATGATTAGCTAGCCTTCTTGGGAAGTTTCATGCTTCATTCTTATTACATAAATGGCATGAAACTGAAGATTTTGCAACCTATAACCTCTTCTAAAATGTTATTCTTGTTCAGTTGTTTGCAAAAAAGTCATCTTTTCTATTTCAGTTTTTATACCGATTTTCAGTTGTGGTTGGTCCATCAAGCTCCTCAAATTCTATTAGAAGTCTCCATCAAAAATATCGAACATTTTCTAAAAATAAAGTTTGGATTTGGACATCCTAATCTACATATATACTTTACACCCACAAGAAAATCAAACTCGAAATGAAAAACGCTACATCTGTTTGAATTCCGGATCAAATTTGGATGTTAATTATATTGTATTTTTAGGTTTCGAATGCAGATAATTCCCTAAACACGTAAGATGAGTTTATTAACTAGGACCTTTAATCGTATCTTATGCGTTGTTTCCGTACCTACATTTTCTTCACCTAATAAGGGTTTAGGTGGAACATGCAATGTGAAATTGGGTATCCCTTTTCTTATATAAAAACATCCAAGGATGGAATATAAAGAGATCAAGAGGAAGTAATTGCATGTTCTGCTTTACTTTCAGATGTTTCATATATAGCTCTCTTTTCTCAGTTCTCATCATAAAATTTCCAGATGATTTATGTACCAAATGTTGATACTAGATTTTTTATTGGGTGAAGAAACTAGTTAGAGGCTCTCCCAAAGCTACATGCACTCTGGTAAATAATTGCAGTAATTTTTTGTTTTCTTCTAATCTTACTTTTAGTTTCTACTCACAACTGTTTCCACCACCATCTCAACTGACTTGCAATATTGGTTTCAGATTTTTATCGAAGAAGATGTGTTGAATTAATTCCTTGCATAATTAAAGAACTGTCGGTGGGACCTTTAATGGGAACTTTCGGCTGCTTTATTTTGTACTGTCAGTGGGAGCTTTCGGCTAGTGGGGCTATTGTTACAGCGTGTGGAGCAGCTGTAGTGGAGATAGCACTCAATGGAATTGTGGGCACTCAAGACAGTGGGTGTGTCGACATATATTCTCTTTTCAAAGCTATATAAGGAGACATTAGTTTCATGTTATAGCATCCCAATATCAGTGAGTGATAGAGAGTTCTAGAGAGAGTGTTTCTAATCCATTGTAGGCTTGTTCTTAAGAGAGTGTAAGGGAGTGAATCATACTCTTGTAATCTTGTTCAAATCATAGTGCAACATTATCATCGTCTTCCAAAGTGGATGTAGATCATCTTGATCGAACCACTATAAATCCTTGTGTTGTGTGTGTCTGTTTTACATTTGTTTTCATTTCTATTTCAATTCTCTATTGATTGTTCTTAAAAGAGCCATTGGTCATAAAAATTTGGTATCAGAGCTTCGGGTAAAAACGATCTACGATGGCGGCAAAGTATGAGATTGAGAAATTTGATGGAAGAAATGATTTCAATTTATGGAGGCTAAAGATGAGGGATGTTTTGGTGCAACAAGGTTTGGTGAAAACTTTGAAGGGTAAAACGGCTCTAGGAGAAACATTGAAGGATGAAGAAAAGGAAGATCACCTGGAGAAAGCACATGGATTAATTCTATTGTGTTTGAGCAACGAGGTCTTGAGAGAAGTGGCGGCGGAAACGACACCGGACGGGCTATGGAACAAGTTCGATAAGAGGTATATGACTAAATCCGTAACTAATCATTTATATCTTAAGAAGAAATTACATACTCTTAAAATGCATGAAGGAACGTCTATTATAAATCATATTGATGATTATAATAAAATTCTCTTGGATTTGGCAAATATTGAGGTCAAAATTGAAGATGAAGACCAAGCTTTGGGTTTACTTTGCTCCTTACCACCATCTTATGAAAATTTTGTTGATACCGTAATGTATGGAAAAAATACAATTTCCATGGAAGACGTTAAAGAGGCTTTGAACTCTAAGGAGTTAAAGAAGACGGGTATCGACGGTAAAGATAATTCGAGAGATGGGTTGTTTGTTAGAGGAAGAGGAAACCAAAAGGGAGGATTTGATAGGAGTAGATCAAAGTCAAGGTCTAAATCAAAATCCGGTAAATTCTATTGCTTTCATTGTAAGGAAAAGGGGCATTTCAGGAAGGATTGTCCAAAATTGAAGAATGTCGAGAAGAATACAAACCAAGGCACCGCAACAAATGTTGAAGAAGAAAGTGATGATGGAGCGGTTCTCACGGTTCATACCGAAAGCTCGGAGAACGGGTAGATTCTTGATTCGGGGTGTACTTTTCACATGTGTCCTCATAAAGAGTGGTTTACTACTTATCAAGCTAGAGAAGGTGGTAAAGTTCTTATGGGAAACAATGTCACTTGTAAAGTGGTGGGTGTAGGTACAATTCAAATTAAGATGTATGACGGTATGGTGAGAACTTTAACTAAAGTTAGGCATGTTCCGGACCTGAGAAGAAATCTTATTTCTTTGGGTACGCTTGATTCAAATGGCTGCAAGTATCAAGGTGAAGGTGGAGTTAACGTTTTTCGTTAAGAAAGTGTCGCCTAAATCCCTACCTGTTGGTGCCAGTTTCGCAGACAACAAGTGGAAAAACCGTGGCTAGAAAACTCTCGGAACTGGATTTTCGCACGGTTTTCTGCCCCTTGTTGTCTGCGAAACTGGCACCAACAGGTAGGGATTTAGGCGACACTTTCTTAACGAAAAACGTTCCTCTATGTCTTGTATTTAATGAGTTAAAAGGGCTTATCAATAAGATTTATCGTTTAGGATATTTGTTACCCGGAAACTAGCTGTCCTGAGCTGAAATCTGTAGCTACGCAGTTTTGTGACCTAGTTTGCGCATACTTTTGATTGACCATTTGAACTCGGAATATGGATTTTTAAAGTGAGTTTGGAAGGTGGTTATTTCGGCTTTCTAAGATGGGGTCAAACTCTTAATTCCGACTTCTAACGAAGTCTAGAGAGCGTCGACAAACTGGGTAAATACATTGGCTAACTGAAGTTAACTTTGACTAACAGTTTGACTAGTGACGTCGTTGACTAACGGGGTCAACGACCCAAACTCAAAAACGGACAAATTTACGACCCAAACTCAAAGACATACCAAAACTTACGACCCAAATACTAATTAACCCTAAACACAAAGATGAAACTTTTGTCAAGTTCAAGCAATGGAAGACTATGGTTGAGAAGAAAACCGGAAGACAAATAAAGTGCTTGAGGAAAGACAATGGTTTGGAATTTTGTAGGGGGGAGTTCAACTAGTTCTGCAAGGAGCAAGGGATTGTGAGACACCGCACAGTCAGAAAAACACCACAGCAAAATGGTGTTGCATAAAGGATGAACAGAACCATAATGGATAAGGCACGGTGCATGCTCTCCAATTCCGGGTTACCAAAGCAGTTTTGGGCAGAAGCAGCAAACATATCAGCTTATTTAGTGAACAGATCTCCATCGACTGCCATTGAGTGCAAGACTCCAAATGAAGTTTGGACAGGTTCGCATGCTAACTATGAAGACTTGAAGATATTCGGATGTCCAGCCTATGCTCATGTGAATGAGGGGAATCTATAGCCTAGAGAAAAGAAGTGTATATTTATTGGGTATGCAAAGGGCGTGAAAGGCGACAGGTTATGGTGTCCAGCAGAAAGATCAAAAAAGTTTCTTATCAGCAGAGATGTGAAATTTGATGAGCAATCGATGTTGAAGCCAAAGAATGAAGAACTAGATGGAGAAGCTGGAGAGGGTGTTAGTGATAAGGTGGAGCTTGGTGACAAGGTGGAACTTGAGGTTAAAGTTCAAGGAAGTAATAAGACTGTTGTTTCTGATGATGATGATGATCAAGATATTGTGCAAGAACCTGCCCAGGAAGAAGAAGCACAAGGTCATCAGTATAATCTTGCAAGAGACAGAGAGAGGAGGGAAGTTAGAGCACCTCAAAGATACGTCCATGTTGATTTGGTTGCATATTTATTTGCAGTAGGTGAGAGCATAGATAGGGATGATCCAACAACCTATGAAGAAGCAATCGGTGGTGAAGAATCAGCAGAATGGGGAGCATCTGCAATTGAAGAAATTGATTCTCTTTACAAGAATGGCACTTGGGAGATAGTTGCAAGACCAAAAGGGCAGAAGATTATTGGAAGCAAATGGGTCTTCAAGAAAAAACAAGGTACTTCAGATGGTGAAGGAACAAGGTACAAGGCAAGGCTTGTGGCAAAGGGGTTTACACAAAGAGAAGGCATTGACTACAATGAGGTATTCTCTCCTGTTGTTAAACATAGTTCTATTAGAACATTGCTTTCTATAGTTGCTTTGAAATATCTAGAATTGGAACAACTAGATGTCAAGATAGCTTTCCTTCATGATGATTTGGAAGAGAGTATTTATATGCAACAACCAAAGGGGTTTGAAGTTTCTGGCAAAGAAGATCATGTATGTTTGTTGAAGAAATATTTGTATGGTTTGAAGCAATTTCCAAGGAAGTGGTATAAATGTTTTTATACGTTTATGGTGGCAAATGGCTATGACAGGAGTAAGTATGATAGTTGTGTATATCACAAGAAACTCCAAAATGGTTCATTTGTGTATTTACTCTTGTATGTTGATGATATGTTGATTGCTTGCAAAGACATGTCAGAGATACAGAAGCTGAAGGAGGAGTTGAGTAGTGAGTTTGAGATGAAGGATTTGGGCGCATCAAAGAAGATATTGGGCATGGAGATTCATAGAAACCGAGATGAAGGCAAGTTGAATTTGTCCTAGAAGACTTACATCGAGAAGGTGTTGGAGCGGTTTGGTATGAAAGATACAAAACCAGTAAGTACTCCTTTGGCATCTCATTTTAAAATTTCTAGAAAGTAATCACCTCAAACTGCAGATGAGGCAGAGTATATGTCTCGAGTTCCATATGCAAGCGTAGTTGGTAGCATCATGTATGCTATGGTTTGTACAAGGCCGGATATCGCACAAGATGTGAGTGTGGTAAGTAGATACATGGGAAGCCCCGGGAAGGCTCATTGGCAAGCTGTAAAGTGGATTTTGAAGTATCTAAGGGGAAGTACAGATGTTGGTTTAGTGTTTGATAAACACTATGGTGATTCGACAAATGTTGTGGGTTATGTTGATTCTGATTATGCAGGTGATCTTGATAGAATAAGGTCATTGACAGGTTATACTTTTACATTGTGTGGTAGTACTATCAGTTAGAGGTCGGTTTTGCAAAGCACGGTTGCATTGTCTACAACTGAGGCAGAGTACATGGAATCCATGAGCGATGAAGGAAGGTATATGGTTGATGGGTTTGGTTGGTGATTTGGGTTTCAAGCAAGAGAATGCAATTTTGTTCTGTGATAGTCAAAGTGCCATTCACTTGACCAAAAACCAGATGTATCATGAGAGAACGAAGCACATCGATGTCAGGTATCATTTTATCAAGGATGCAGTTGAGTAAGGTAGGATAGCGATGCTAAAGATTCCTACAGCAGATAACCCTGAAGACATGTTGACGAAGCCAGTTCCAAGTATCAAGTTCAAGCACTACTTGGACTTGGTTGGTGTCAACAGGTGTTGAGAGCCCTTGAGGGGCTGAGCGAAGATGATGATGATGAGTGGTGATGGTGTTCAAGTCAAGGTGGAGATTTGTTGAATTAATGCCTTGAATAATTAAAGAACTGTCGGTGGGAGCTTTAATGGGAACTTTCGGCTGCTTTCTTTTGTGCAGTCAGTGGGATCTTTCGGCTAGTGGGGCTATTGTTACAGCGTGTGGAGCAGCTGTATTGGAGATAGCACTCAATGGCATTGTGGGCACTCAAGACAATGGGTGTGTCGACATATATTCTCTTTTCAAAGCTATATAAGGAGACATTAGTTTCATGTTATAGCATCCCAATATCAGTGAGTGATAGAGAGTTCTAGAGAGAGTGTTTCTAAGCCATTGTAGGCTTGTTCTTAAGAGAGTGTAAGGGAGTGAATCATACTCTTGTAATCTTGTTCAAATCATAGTGCAACGTTATCGTCGTCTTCCAAAGTGGATGTAGATCATCTTGATCGAACCACTATAAATCCTTGTGTTGTGTGTGTCTGTTTTACATTGTTTTCATTTCTATTTCAATTCTCTATTGATTGTGCTTAGAAGAGCCATTGGTCATAACAAGATGCTTTGAGACATTGGCGAATACTAAACTTACGATCCATAGAATGTGGCGAAGAACAGAGGTAACACCTGTATTGGAATATATTGGAAGTTAGTATGTGAAGATATTCGTCCAACACGGGTGTTACCTCTGTTCGCCGCCACATTCTGTAAGTGGCTGACTCGTCCTGAATTGTTTGTTTGCTCAAAAAAGGAAAGACTTCAATTTGTTTGCAAGGTCTGATATATAAAGACATTAATATACCTGCACTTTTTTCACTGTTTTCCACAATTTAAGAAGTGTTGTTAATCTTTTAAAGAAAATAATATATGGTCCAGATTATCATCGGAATTCTATATGATTCTTCTTAGAAGCACAGCGGCCAAAGTTATGTTTTTAATGATGGATATCATGTCGATCATTTCTTTCAAGAACAACAGGATGCAATGCATTCAAGAAGATTTTGTGTATGGAGTGAGTGTATACAGAGCAAAGAAAAGAGGAGGGACACCATACCCATGTGTAAAGCAAAATGGAAATTTTAACTTTTTTCCCACACCTAAAATTTCAATGGATTTGTAGAAAATATTCGATCATTGTCAAATTTTAACATGGCATGGCATGTGAATATCAATATTGAACGTGTTTGAGCCATTGAATATTATTGGACAAACAATTACCATGGTGTATCATGTGATGTCAACTTACTTGATACCGTTTTGAGCACGCTACTTTAAGTCGAAGCTATGCCGTACCAATATAAAACATGTGAGAGGTGAATTTAGAACGAATTGGGAGACCATAACAGGACTATAAAGATAACAAGAAACGATATCGGACAAACTTTAAATTCGGATTTATCGCAAATGAAAATGCACAGGTAAAGAAACTTCTTATTATGCGTGGATAAAATATCATCTTACTGAAGTTCATCAGTGTTTTTATTGAAACGAGGATATACAAGTAAGATTTCCCCCTCCCAAAATTGTTGAACTTCTGAAGGAGATACAATTCGGATGCAACTGACAAAGCTAACGAATTCCCTGCACAATGGAAACCAAAGCGTGTTGTCAGTTCAACTGACTATCCATTACTTTTAATATTTAATCTGTGTATGTAAGTGAGTAACAGATTCAAAGGGAAAGCAGCAGTGCATGTAGTAGATGGGACTTACTCCCACGGAATATCACCAACAAGAAGCATATCAGTCTCATAATCTACATATACAAGCTTCCATCTCGAACCACTTGGACCACCAAGCATCTCCCAGCTTGAACCACTTGGACCACCAAGCATCTCATAGAGGCCAAACATGTAAGCCACAGCAGATCTGAGATCGTCATAGTTCTTAAACCTTGTAACATCAATATGTCTCCCAAGAGATCCTACCTTTTTGACATGGAGGATAAATCAAGTATTCACTGACTCATAAAATAAAAGTAAATATGAAAACAATGATATTAATCAGTACCTTTATATATGTTCTTCGAGGCGGAGATAACAGTTGTTGCTGCAATGAGCCATTCTGTAAAATGGTAGTGTCATCGATATTTCCAAGAGCCATTCTGTAAGAGGCTAGTGTCACTCTTTAGACAGAGAATTAGTAGTAACAATGCGGTGGTGGTGGCGGATTGGGTGTACGTACGTGATGGAGGATTTATAATAAGTTTCAGGTTGAAATTTACAAATCTTTTGAAGATGGAGAGAAGAGAATGCAGTCGAATCGAATTACTCCCTCCGTCCTATTTTAGATGAATGGGGAAGGTGTTTTTACACATTAAGAAAAGGGAGAATTAATAAAATGCCCATGTGGGGAAAGGCATTTAAGAAAATGCCCACGTTTTTTTCAATATTTATTTAATGCCCATGAATTGACCATTTCCGTCCCGTTTTTTTTTTTTGAAAAAACGGCTAACGGCCGTTACATGACATGTGACACTAAATTGGGCATGCCAAAAGACATTGTAGCCCCTGAATCAGTTGGATGTCTGAGTTGGAACAGTGATTCAGTGCGACTCGGCTCATGACTGACAGCACGTTCCCTGCACGTGAAAAATTGAGTAATGGTCGGCTGACACATGTCACGATCTTGTAGAAAACAAATGACGACCCATATTTGACACTTTTTTAACGGTCATATTCACCAAGTAGTGTATAAAAACACCCTAAATTGAGACCTAACCTTTCATCCAAAAAAAAAAAAAATTCAATTACATAAACATGAGCAAAAGTGTAACACATTCTCCAAGTAGTAGTAGAAACAACAACATCAGGAGTAGTGAAGAAAAACATTCAAATCAATGTTCAATTTGTGATGTAGGTAACCATGAATCGAAGGTTTGTCCTTGGATGTATTCTAGGTGTAAACATATACCTTGTAATGGCATAAGGCAGTTACTTAGATCAAACACAAGTAAAACAGATGGTAAAATGTTCTTGAAGTGCTCAAATCCTACCTGCACATACTTTGAATGGTTTTCTTTAGCCATTGATGCAGTCAAATGTGATGATATCAAGCTTCCAGTTGAGATATGTTGATGTGCCTGTGGAGAAGCAAGTCACTCCTACAACAATTGTCCACTGCATAATCTTCAGTGCTTCAAAGGTCATTGCAAATTAGTAATGAAGATGAAATTATGTAAGAATAACCACAACTTCAACATAGCTTATCTTACCTGCACATATTGTGATGCTTTTAGATGGGTTTCTGACCACATATTCATTGCTGCAAACAAGAGAGTTAGGCATTCAAGTATTTATGTCAAAGAAATATGTAAGGAAGTTGAAAAAAACTTAAAATGTAATCTGCAAACTTGATTAATATTCAAAGGTACTTCAAATAATCCATAAAACATTGTTTTGTCATCATTAAACAAGTTTAGACTCAAAAAGCACTTGAAACAGAAGAGAAACTAAAGACAAAGGATCACAAATCCAACAACAAGGTAAAACAAACACACACATTACTTCTTCTTTCCCTTGGAATTTGTGACAGTAGCAATGTTTTGAGCCATATATCCTACACCTGCAATGGATTGACTGACATTATGGGTGTTGCTAGGTCCTGCAGATGTAGATCTTTGAGTAGTTGGTACTGGAGGTGGTAGTCCATGAGAGGAAGACTCACCAACATATGATGCTTTCCCTTGCTTATTTGCTCTACCCTTTTCAGTGCTGGTTTCAGGTCTATTTATGTTTGTGAAAGATAAGTTGGCAGCATCACAATCAGTTCTTGGCTTATATCCAGTTTGATTCTTACCTACATCACCACCTTTACAAGTTCTCTTGTTGTGACCATCTGTGGATCCACACTGAGTACACCTCATTTTCCTCACCTCAGATTGAGGTTCATCATAACTTCTCCTCCTCTTTGATGTAGGTCTTCCAGGCTTTCTTTGGCTTGGAGGGTATAAGATCTTATTTTCCATTGGTGGCTGCAACAAGAAAAATAAAGAAGGAAAAAGAATAGTTTAGAGAAGAGATGAGATGAGAAGGTATAGGAAGGATGAAACCATAAAGTGATTTCAAATAGGGAATCTTACAAAGTATAAAGTAAATGCACAACAACCCATAAAGTTTTCAATAATACCTCTGGATAGTCAGCTATGTCTTCCAAAGGGATAACAGGTGGAGCATATGTTTTCCTATAACAATCCACTGAATAGTAAGGGGAGCAGTACCTAACAAAAGAAATAAATAATATTTTTAGTCTTCAATTTTTGTCTGGTACTTAAATGCACAAATAAATGAAAAATATAATACATAAATGCCATAAATGTTAATATAATACATACTATGCCCAATTTGATGAGATTGTCTTCAATGTAGACACAGCATGTTGACAGGGGAATCCCCTAAACTTCCACGGCAAACAAGTGCAGTGCTTCTCTATTATATTGACTGTGAAAATTTTTCTGGTGGACCTGTTGGTAACCAAATAGATCTCCCCAACCACACTACCTTGAACATGAAATTTTTCACTAATATCAAGCATTTTTTTTAGAAGACCTTAGCTTTAGGAACCAAATCTCCAAATTTCCACTTTGTACATTGTTCTCTCCTCTTAGTAAACAGTTTCATCACCAACTCACCATACAACATGCCAAGAATGACTATTGGTTTGTCTCTCAGTTCAGGAATCATTGAATTAAAAGACTTAGAGAAGTTGTTATTGAGATGCTCACAACAACTAATGGGATCAAAAATTCCCTAGACCAATTTTGGCAGCTTTGTTTCATAAGATATTGTGCAGATGCCTCATTTTATTTGTGCATAACAGCCATATTATCCTACATTAATATTTCTACATTAGTATGTTGTTATATTGCTACCCTACAAATGTAAAACACATAAATTCAAAAGAAACAAACCTCAAAATGCCTTATCTTGTAGCATTTGGCAGCATTCCACATTGAGTTGTGCAAGGTTGGAGACTTATAGTATTTCTTGAAATTCTTGTAATTGTGCCTGCAAAATAATTCAGACACAGATACAATGTACAGTTAATCATTGTAAACAAAAACAGTCACAATAATAACTGTGTAAGTAATCTAATTACCTCCAACAATATCTATGGGGTGAACCAGGAAACACCTCTGCAAATGCTTTCAGCAAACCTTTCTGCTGATCTGATATAAAAGTGACTCTGCCACTATGATGAGCTAAGATCCCTGGTGCCAACTCTTTGAGGAATTGTAACCAGTTTTCTTTGGTTTCACTTCTATCCACTGAAATGCCTAAAGGCACTAATCTATTCTCACCATCAAGTGTTGTTGCAGCCATTAAGACACCACCCCACTTGCCAGTTAGATGGCATGCATCAAATCCTACAACACCTCTGCAAGACTCCTGAAAGGCTTTCAATGGTGCAGCAAATGATATTGTAATGCTCTCAAACTTGAAATCTGCATAAGCAGGTTCAACATCATTTATGTTCCATTCCCAAAACAAATGAAATAAAACAGAACAAAGAACATAAAACTAAAATATCTAGTGAATCTACCTTTTCTTCCATATGAAAACTTGGCAACAGATCCTGGGTTAGTCTTGGCCACCATTGAACAGAACTTAGGAACTTTAGCATAACTTTGTTCATAGTCTCCAAAAAATTCTTCTAAAACAAGATTTCTAGCTTTCCATACACAAATGTAGGGAATCTTGATGTTGTGAGTAACTGCAAAGTCTTCTACAATATTCCTGGGCTTTGGTATGAAAGACCCAGAACTTTGTCTCAACTTTTCAATTACAACATCTTTTACAATTTCAGGGTCAGCAGACCTATTAAAACCTTTTTTATTCCCTACACATGTGTGTTCCAAGTTTACACTTCTAACAACAAAAGTTGACTCATTTTCAACTCTACTAGCATATACAAACCACTTACAATCATATTCATCTTTAAACCTACGATGAGCCCTAACTTTCTTAGAACAACTCTTCTTACATTTGAACTGCCAATTTTTTTTTTACACAAAATCTTTAAAGATGCTTTTTAAATTGTTTCTTGTTATGAAAGGCATACTTTACCAACATTTGATCAGGGTCCACTTGTGGTATTTCATCTTCTTCAGGGAATAGATATGGATCATCATCATCACCAATGTTGTTGATATCTGGTTGGAATCTATTGTACCAACCTGGTTTCCCACCACCTTTACCAAAATCTACTTGAGGATCACCACCATCTTTAACTTCAACATCAACACCACCACCACCATATTTATCTTCAACTTCAGTACCACTACCATCTTCATCTTCAAGTTACAAAAATTAAAGTTATGATACATTTAAAGTTATAGTACCACTACCTACTACTAGTAAAAGCACCAACTACTTTTCATACCTTCACTGCTACTTGATTCCTCATTGTAATATGGGACTTTATATGACTTTACATATTCATCATAACCAATCTCATTGTCTTCATCACTATCAAATATTAAAGGATCATTTGGATATTCAACAGGGTTACACTCATCTAAATCAGTGTTCTCTATCTGCACATTGTCCCCATCTTCAGATAGAGTTACATCATTCTCCACAGTACTACCTTGTGTTGTATTATAAGCAGTACTTCCATGTGTAATATTAATCCAGTAATCATGATTAAACTTCTCTTGACTAGGTTGACTGACACCTGGTGTTGTATTACTTCCTACTCTACTAGATTCACTCAAACATGACATATTCTCCACTTCGTTCAACAAATCCACAAAACATAATTTCCTTGATGGTCCTTGTTGATCTGAGTGATATGAGTTTTGCACTTTAGAAGAGGCTTCAAACCTTGGTGACTGCCTAGGTGGCTTTGGATTTTGCTTTGTAACTGGCTTCTTATTCATCTTACCAATCTTCTTTGGTGTCTCATCTTTCTTAGGTGTCTCATCATCAATTGTTGTCACTGGATGTTCCATTACAGCATCCAAGAAGTCATCATCTCCCAATTTAGAATTAGATGTAGTCATCACAAGATGTATAAAATCTTTATCATCAGCTACACAACTGTCCCAAAACTTAATGAAATCATCATTTGTTACCAAACATACTGGCAAACATGGATCATCAGGTGTGTAATATAAGTACACTATTTCTTCTTCAGCCAGACCTAACCTTGAATGCAACATGTTCTCCAACATCTTCAAATCTGTTCTATCTTTGTCCATGTGAGGGAATTCCAATGTTAACTTACTACTATGGACATACACACTAATGTTTCTATATGGATAATAGATAAATCCCCTGCAACAACACAAAAGTATGCAAAAAATTAGTCTAATTGAAATTGAAATTGCAATTACAACAAACATCAAACACCAATTACAGAAATCAACAAATTTAAACACTACACATATGCAAATACCCAAATTAAACCACAGAAATCAACAAATTGAAACCCTAATAAAATCAAATACAACAAACATCAAACACCAATTACAGAAATCAACAAATTTAAACACTAAACATATGCAAATACCCAAATTAAACCACAGAAATCAACAAATTTAAACCCTAATAAAATCAAATACCCAAATTTAAACCCTAATTACATAAATTAGTCAAATTCAAACCTTAATAACATATAAAATTGACAAAATATACAAAAAAACAAATATAAAATGGAAACAAGTACCCATCATAGATTTGATTCCATTTTCAAACAAATAAAAACAAGGAAGAAATCTAAACAAAGAAAACAAACAGATTAAACAAGAAAAATAAAGTTAGGGTTAGAAAGTTCTTACGGCCGCGTACACTTCTGTTTCTCTTTTTTTTTTCATCTTCAGGGAAGAGATGTTTAATCACAAACCCTTATCTATCAGGGAAGAACAAAGCTTTGATTTTTTCTGAGACAAAGTTTTTGATTTTTCACAGAGAAAGTTTCTTTAGAAAGAACGGAGGAGAAAAACGAAGTTGAAGAGAAAAAGAAAGGATGAAACCCTAACCACAGTTTTGTTTGTTATTTTTCACCTCTCAAACACGTGTAACCTTCTGGTGATTTTAATCTTCAGCCATCCATTAACAAAACGCGTGGACGGTAACAGATATTTGAAACCTTAGCCGTCGATTAACCCAATGCATGGACGGTAAGAGATTTACTTCATCATTTGTATGCGAATGGGTATATTAGTAATTACGCCCACCAATTTCTCATCTCGTGTAATGAGAAATTGACAAAATCAACGAGATTTTACCATATTGGTGGGGCCGGACTGAAATCGTAACGGTGTGGGCATTAAATAAATATTGAAAAAAACGTGGGCATTTTCTTAAATGCCTTTCCCCACATGGGCACTTTTTTAATGAAAAAGATTATATATTTTCCAAATCTACCCTTATTAATATCTCCTACAATATACTCCCTCCGTTCCACTTTGCTTGATGTTTGAGGGTTTATTTTTTGTTTCAAAATAGATGAGATTTTTAGTATTTTTCTCAAATTCTCTCTAATTTACCCTTGCTTTGAAATCACACCAGAGCATAAATTCTCATTGTAATCCAACACATAAACAATTACTCCAATTTTTTAATATTTCCCATGGAGGATATATACTCTAATCCATAAAAATTTAGTACATCTAAAGTAAATTACAATGGGATTGGTAATTTTCCCTAGAATCTAGAAACTAAAAACTATGCCATTTAATTTCTTTAAAAGGTATTAATATGGGTAGAATTGGAAAAATTTAACTCTCTCTGATGTTTCTTAATCTGCGTGAAAAACTCTACAACATCAAGTAAAATGGAATGGAGGGACTACAAATTTTTAGTTTTTAATTCCTAGATTTTAGTGTGGATTTGAAATCTAGTGGATTACTAAAAAAATTCATTTGGAAAATTGAGCTTAAATTATATTTTATGTTTATATATGATTCCAAAGCATGAACAAATCAGGAAGGTTTGGGGAGAAAATATGAAAACCTTCATGTAATTTGGGATTTGAAAAAACCCCTTCCCCTTCGTCTAAAATAGGACGGAGGGAGTAATTGTTAATTGTTAGAAATTAACTGAGAAAGATAACGCCAAACTTGGTAACCTCCAGATACAGATTATGTGAAAATCAACATTGATGCTTCTTATTTGTATGATACTAAAAAGGGAAGTATTGGAATGATTATTCGTGACAATGATTATCCCTAAGATGCTTCCCTAAGATACCATCTTAGGGATCAAAGGAGTTAATCTAGATGAGGAAGTTAAAGCAGAATTTGGAGCTGAATACTTTGAGTGCAAAGCTCTATTATTGGCAGTTGAATGGATGGAGCATCTAGATTACAAAAAGCTTATTTTCGAAATGGATTGTGACAATGTGGTGGTTTCTCTGCAAAGTGTGGATTCACAAATTCATTGACACAATAAACATTTACTTTCAGCTATTAAAAACACATTTTCAAGGTTCAATTTATGGTTTCGTAAGTCAGTTCATAGAATGAGTATTATTGTGGCTCATGCTTTCGCAGAAAAAGCAAGAGTTGAAGCCAACAATTTTATTTTTATGAACCATTATCCTCCTAATATCATCAAGATGACTGAGGATGATTATGTAATCTCTCATTTCAATTAATAAAGAATCCTTTAGTATAAAAAAACAAAAAATCTAATTCATTCACTGCGAGTGATCAGAGAAATAATTACAACACACCTACTTAATTGGTGGTTGAACTATTGAATTATTGAAGATAAAATTTTGCCAAGAATATCATGCGATTGATATTAATAAGTCGTTCTGATTTTGGAAAGTAGCCACGCAAGACTGGAGCACCCAGGGGCCAGAGATTATTGAGATCGGTTCTGCATTGGCCAGTACTGGATTCACCAAAAAGTACTGGATGATGCTATAAATAATGGCTAGAGGACTGTATTTCTCAAATATTTTGGGCGGGGCACCTAAGTAACTACATTCTTGAATGTCTTGTATAATGTAGTTATGTTTTCGGTAGAAGGATTAAGAAAAAAGAAGCCTTCAATCAAGTCTAGTTCATCCACAATAATCATTTCATTTCATAATATTTTTTAATTATGTCGACATTTAGGAACATAATCAATGGCTGAATGAAATTGTTATGAACTTTCCTATACATCTGAAAAAATATTTGTGTAATTTGGGTTTAAATGAGTGCAACCATTTTACTCGATAGCACCATAATAATGAGTGCTGCTAATATTGGCTTGCTCTCCTTAGCGGGCAGCGGCAAAGTGATGGCCAGACAGCAATAGACTGCCGCTCGGTAATTTCTTGGTTTTTTTTACCACATTATTTTACCGTAGTGGAGGTTTTGACCATTTCTTGTTTTCTTTTGTTTTGCGATCTTCTCCCTAATTGCTAGCTGTTGTTGATCAAGTTAAAATCTATTGTGCACTATAAAATGGATGTATACCTTACATACATGCATTCTGCTTATAACCAAAAATTATTACATGAGATTTACAAAACAAACTGAATGCATTTTTAGTTATTTGTATGATTCAGTACAAGACTTGAAGTTTTGGTTATGGATGATCACATAGCCTACACACTCCATGACATGAAAAACGAAATACAAATTTCGGGTCTGTGGTCATTCTTATATTCATTGAAGAAACAAAATGAATATATTGGAATCAAACAAAATGAATATGTATGATTCAGTAAAATAATTCATGAAAACGTGGAAAATATAAGAAATGGTCATTCTCATATTCATTGAAGAAACAAAATGAATATATTGGAATCAAACAAAATGAATATGTATGCTTCAGTAAAATAATTCATGAAAACGTGGAAATTAGAACTTTTTTCTAATGATTTTGTTTTAGAAAAAATGTCAAATTTAACATGGCATCGCCACTGAAGATTAACAGTGGAGGGGGCATCTGTTTGGTATTTCAAAATGAAATTGTACCAACTACCATGTGATATATTCTGCATTTCCCAGTACTATTGTAGTTGGCATCGACCGTGTATGTATATATGATCAGTAGAAATGGCTAACTAACTAACTATTTGTACAGTTCATCAGTGCACAAGTGAATCAGGCATATCAAACGGCAGTTGACCTTTTTGAGGTTTTGAAGGATGTGATTTTGAAAGAGTGTACATTGCCTCCTTAGAACACTTTGGTGCAATCGCAGCTGTATGAAGTAATGTAAAAATGTAAAGAATATCATTATCGTCGCATTCTATTATTGCTGCGATATACTGCTGCGTGGAAGTAAATATTAGCACTCAATTTCTCCTTTCCAAAATCATTAGTTTAAAGTATTGCTTAGGGACCTTCTTATGGAAATTCCACTTTGGAAGAAGCCATCTCCAGGGAGTTTTGATTAATTGTGATAATGATCTATAATGTCTCTAATAAGACTTATAATGGAAAGTGTAGACATGCGAGTCTCGGACACCAATTGGTTAGGCAACTACTCAAGAGGGGATTACGGTTAACTTTATTGAATCAAAAAGGAATTTGGACCCATTCACAAAGAGTCTACCATATTCGGTTGCTTAAATAAAATGTAATGAAATGGGACTGTCTGTGAAGGAAGGTTGATCTCCCATAGCGAGAAACCCAACCTATGTTTTGAAAAAGATAAACAAGGTTCAATGTGGTACCAACAAGTTATGGCTGTAGATTATGGAGCACTAGCATAAAACTTCCCATTTCAAGTTAACAAAGAAAATAGGATGGATGTAAATCCTTAATGAGTCGTGATTAGTAAAAGGTGTCTCGCATGAAACACCTTCGAGACTTACCAGTTTCTCAGTTCTCTAAGAAGACTCATGAATAAGGATATAAGCACAAGGCCTTTATAGTGCTTGGCTATTTAACACATGTCTTATGGAATCAATATGTGTGGAGACTCTAGGTTTTGTCATAAGGGATTCTTGGTTCAAGACTAGTTTCACCATAGAATATCGATAAAGCTTTCTAAGTGAAGGTTGAAGGTACCTATCATTTATGTATTGGTTTCAACGATGATGCTTAGTGATTGTTTTAGAACTACGTTGGCTTGAGAGCACGTAGGCGATCACTTTGGTTGCCGGTTTTAAAAGTTTTTAACTTTGTTTTATGGTTTTGAAAATAAGGGAGAATGTTGGAATATTTTCAACCGCGCTACGAAGGGGGTCCTGGGGGCACTTGATGAAGAGACGCATCTCTTTGCTTGTTGGTGAAAAGACGCAGATCATGCAAAAACCCCTATAAGTAGCATCTCCCAAACCCATTTCGATATCATCTTTTGGAAAACTCTTTTCTCTGTTTTCTCTCTTCTTCTAAAGCATCATAACCTTCTTTTCATGTGTTGTTGATTGGGTCAGGGTGCAAACCTTGAATCCAATTTTCAGGGCTTTCTTTGTATCCTGAAGGCGGTATTTCACATACCTGTTGCAATTGCCAACTCGTTGGAAGGGTAGAAATATTTGTCTAAAAGAAATCACCAGAGCCTTGAAAGCTTTTGAGTACAACCACAGTCTGTTTTTGTGTTTCATCTCCATTGCAGCCCGGTAAGTTTTTTCCAACAATATATTCTGCATTTCCCAGTACTATTGTAGTTGGCATCGACCGTGTATGTATATATGATCAGTAGAAATGGCTAACTAACTAACTATTTGTACAGTTCATCAGTGCACAAGTGAATCCAAAATGACCTTTTTGAGGTTTTGAAGGATGTGATTTTAGTGTAATTGTACTTTTGCAATCGATTGTATGAAGTAAGAAAAATGTAAAGAATATCGTTATGACCAATGGCTCTTCTAAGCACAATCAATCAAGAATTGAAATAGAAATGAAAACAAATGTAAAATAGGCACACACACAACACAGGGATTTATAGTGGTTCGATCAAGATGATCTACATCCACTTTGGAAGACGACGATAACGTTGTACTATGATATGAACAAGATTACAAGAGTGTAAACTCCTCTCAAGAACAAGACCTTGTTCTTGCTCTTACTCTCTCTATACACTACTAATGTTTCTCTCTTTTGTTTAGGAACTTGAACTGATTTTGGGATGATTTTGGAATGAGAATTACATGGCCTTATAAAGGATAAATGGGTGAAGGAATGTTGACATAATGTCAACATAATTCACTACTATCTACTCACTCCACCACCGACAGCCTACACTCATTCCACCACCGACAGTCCACCATCAAGTCATATACTACAAATCTCCACCTTGACTTGAATACCATCACCACTCATCATCATCGTCTTCTGTCAGCCCCTAAAGGGCTCTCAACACCTGTTGACACCAACCAAGTCCAAGCAATGCTTGAAATTGATACTTGGAACTGGCTTCGTTAACATGTCCGCAGGGTTATCCGCTGTAGGAACCTTTAGCATCGCTATCCTACCTTCGACTGCATCCTTGATAAAATGATACCTGACATCGATGTGCTTCGTTCTCTCATGATACATCTGGTTCTTGGTCAAGTGAATGGAACTTTGACTATCACAGAACAAAGTTGCATTCTCTTGTTTGAAACCTAAATCACCAACCAAACCCATCAACCATATACCTTCCTTCACTGCTTCCGCGGCTGCCATGTACTCCGCCTCAGTTGTAGACAATGCAACCGTGCTTTTCAAAACCGACCTCCAACTGATAGTACTACCAAAAAATGTAAAAGTATAACCTGTCAATGACCTTCTTCTATCAAGAGAACCTACATAATCATAATCAACATAACCCACAACATTTGTCGAATCACCATAGTGTTTATCAAACACTAAACCAACATCTGTACTTCCCCTTAGATACTTCAAAATCCACTTTACGGCTTGCCAATACGCCTTCCCGAGACTTCCCATGTATTTGCTTACCACACTCCCAGCTAGTGCGATATCCGGCCTTGTACAAACCATAGCATACATGATGCTACCAACTGCGCTTGCATATGGAACTCGAGACATATACTCTGCCTCATCTGTAGTTTGAGGTGATTGCTTTCTAGAAAGTTTAAAATGAGCTGCCAAAGGAGTACTTACTGGTTTTGCATCTTTCATACCAAACCTCTCCAACACCTTCTCGATGTAAGCCTTCTGGGACAAATGCAACTTGCCTTCATCTTGGTTTCTATGAATCTCCATGCCCAATATATTCTTTGCTGCGCCCAAATCCTTCATCTCAAACTCACTACTCAACTGCTCCTTCAGCTTCTGTATCTCTGACATGTCTTTGCAAGCAATCAACATATCATCAACATACAAGAGTAAATACACAAATGAACCATCTTGGAGTCTCCTGTGATATACACAACTATCATACTTACTCCTGTCATAGCCATTTTCAACCATAAACGTATCAAAACGTTTATACCACTTCCTTGGAGATTGCTTCAAACCATACAAAGATTTCTTTAACAAACATACATGGTCTTCTTTGCCAGGAACTTCAAACCCTTTTGGTTGTTGCATATAAATACGCTCTTCCAAATCACCATGAAGGAAAGCTGTCTTAACATCTAGTTGTTCCAATTCTAGATCTTTCAAAGCAACTATAGCAAGCAATGTTCTAATAGAACTATGTTTAACAACAGGAGAGAATACCTCATTGTAGTCAATGCCTTCTCTTTGCGTAAACCCCTTTACCACAAGCCTTGCCTTGTACCTTGTTACTTCACCATCTGAAGTACCTTGTTTCTTCTTGAAGACCCATTTTCTTCCAACAATCTTCTTCCCTTTTGGTCTTGCAACTATCTCCCAAGTGCCATTCTTGTCAAGAGACTCAATTTCTTCAATTGCAGATGCTCCCCATTCTGCTGATTCTTCACCACCGATTTCTTCTTCATAGGTTGTTGGATCATCCCTATCTATGCTTTCACCTACTGCAAATGCATATGCAACCAAATCAGCATGGTCGTATCTCTGAGGTGCTCTAACTTGCCTCCTCTCTCTGTCTCTTGCAAGATTGTACTGATGACCTTGTGCTTCTTCTTCCTGGGCAGGTTCTTGCACAATATCTTAATCATCATCATCAGAAACAACAGTCTCATTGCTTCCTTGAACTTGCACCTCAAGTTCCACCTTGTCACCAAGCTCCACCTTATCGCTAACACTCTCTTCAGCTCTTTCATCTAGTTCTTCATTCTTTGGCTTGAACATCGATTGCTCATCAAACTTCACATCTCTGCTGATAAGAAACTTGTTTGATCTTTCTGCTGGACACCATAACCTGTAGCCTTTCACGCCCTTTGCATACCCAAGAAATATACACTTCTTTGCTCTAGGCTCTAGCTTCCCCTCATTCACATGAGAATAGGCTGGACATCCGAATATCTTCAAGTATTCATAGTTAGCATGCGAACCTGTCCAAACTTCATTTGGAGTCTTGCACTCAATGGCAGTCGATGGAGATCTGTTCACTAAATAAGCTGATGTGTTTGCTTCTTCTGCCCAAAACTGCTTTGGTAACCCGGCATTGGAGAGAATGCACCGTGCCTTCTCCATTATGGTTTTGTTCATCCTTTCTGCAACACCATTTTGCTGTGGTGTTTTTCTGAATATGCGGTGTCTCACAATCCCTTGCTCCTTGCAGAACTCGTTGAACTCACCCCCACAAAATTCCAAACCATTGTCTGTCCTCAAGCACTTGATTTGTCTTCCGGTTTGCTTCTCAACCATAGTCTTCCATTGCTTGAACTTGACAAAAGTTTCATCTTTGTGTTTAAGTATGAATACCCATACTTTTCTTGAGAAATCATCAATCAACGTCAGCATATATCTACCACCACCATGTGAATCGACCCGAGAAGGACCCCAAAGATCAGAATGAATATAATCCAGAATACCCTTGGTGTTATGAATAGATGTACTGAACTTGACTCTACACTGCTTTCCAAAGACACAATGTTCACAGAAATCAAGCTTGCCTGTTTTATGACCACAAAGCAATCCCTGCTTGCTCAAAATAGCCAACCACCTCTCGCTCATATGCCCTAGCCGCATATTCCACAACTTGGTAGTATCATCATCAGAACTTAAAGAACATACAGCTGCATCACCCGTCACAGTAGTACCTTGAAGCGTATAAAGACCATTAATTTTCTCGCCCTTCATAATTGTAAGACTTCCTCTTGAGACACGAATAACTCCACCTTCACCTTGATACTTGCAGCCATTTGAATCAAGCGTACCCAAAGAAATAAGATTTCTTCTAAGGTCCGGAACATGCCTAACTTTAGTTAAAGTCCTCACCATACCATCATACATCTTAATTTGAATTGTACCTACACCCACCACTTTACAAGTGACATTGTTTCCCATAAGAACTTTACCACCTTCTCTAGCTTGATAAGTAGTAAACCACTCTTTATGAGGACACATGTGAAAAGTACACCCCGAATCAAGAATCCACCCGTTCTCCAAGCTTTCGGTATGAACCGTGAGAACCGCTCCATCATCACTTTCTGCTTCAACATTTGCTGCGGTGCCTTGGTTGGTATTCTTCTCGACAGTCTTCAATTTTGGACAATCCTTCTTGAAATGCCCCTTTTCCTTACAATGAAAGCAATAGAATTTACCGGATTTTGATTTAGACCTTGACTTTGATCTACTCCTATCAAATCCGCCTTTTTGGTTTCCTCTTCCTCTAACGAACAACCCATCTCCCGAATTATCTTTACCGTCGATACCGGTATTCTTTAACTCCTTAGAGTTCAAGGATGCTTTAATGTCTTCCATGGAAATTGTATTTTTTCCATACATCACGGTATCAACAAAATTTTCATAAGATGGCCCAAAGCTTGGTCTTCATCTTCAATTTTGACCTCAATATTTGCCAAATCCAAAAGAATTTTATTATAATCATCAATATGATTTATAATAGACGTTCCTTCATGCATTCTAAGAGTATGTAATTTCTTCTTAGGATATAAACGATTAGTTACGGATTTAGTCATATACCTTTTTTCCAACTTGTTCCATAGCCCGTCCGGTGTCGTTTTCGCCGCCACTTCTCTCAAGACCTCGTTGCTCAAACACAATAGAATTAATCCATGTGCTTTCTCCAGGTGATCTTCCTTTTCTTCATCCTTCAATGTTTCTGCTAGAGACGTTTTCCCCTTCAAAGTTTTCACCAAACCTTGTTGCACCAAAACAGCCCTCATCTTTAGCCTCCATAAATTGAAATCATTTCTTCCATCAAATTTCTCAATCTCATACTTTGCCGCCATCGTAGATCGTTTTTACCCTGAGCTCTGATACCAATTTTTTATGACCAATGGCTCTTCTAAGCACAATCAATCAAGAATTGAAATAGAAATGAAAACAAATGTAAAATAGGCACACACACAACACAAGGATTTATAGTGGTTCGATCAAGATGATCTACATCCACTTTGGAAGACGACGATAACGTTGTACTATGATATGAACAAGATTACAAGAGTGTAAACTCCTCTCAAGAACAAGACCTTGTTCTTGCTCTTACTCTCTCTATACACTACTAATGTTTCTCTCTTTTGTTTAGGAACTTGAACTGATTTTGTGATGATTTTGGAATGAGAATTACATGGCCGTATATAGGATAAATGGGTGAAGGAATGTTGACATAATGTCAACATAATTCACTACTAGTTACTCACTCCACCACCGACAGCCTACACTCATTCCACCACCGACAGTCCACCACCGACAGTCCACCATCAAGTCATATACTACAAAAGCCCTTACAGAAATTTCGGCGGTCCTTGCCCCAAACCGGAAAGATGCATTTGCATTTTGCACAAAAGCATCAATGACTACTTTTATGATACGTTTCCTAACTTTGATTTGAAAAATTGAACTGAAATCAACAAAAGGATTTGATCCCAACACTCCATGTTTTTAAGAATAACAGACTTTGCTATTTTATTTATTTACAGTAATTTTAATGGACAAACACCTTCTGTCAAACATCAAAGATCTAATTCACTATCATTCACCATAATATATCCTTTCCTTAATTCTTCCAAGAATTGTTTTAACTGTGTCGACAATCTGACAACCAAAATGACAGTACCGCTGGTAACTATCCTATTGCCGGTTTGCCACTCTACTTGCGGAAGTACTCTCACAATGGGTGTTGGCCATTGTAGCAAACCTGAAATGAAAAAGCTCAGGCACATGCAGAGATCTAGATAGGTGCTCCTCTTGTCTGCTCCCATGGTTTTATCAATCAACACATGAAAAACCAAAAGCTAGTGAAAATAAAATAAAATCAAACAAAACCATTTGATCATTAACGGTTACTCTGCCGTAGAAGTTGATTGCCCATCAAACTAAACGGTGATTGATGAATTGCGGTATGGTCACCAACCAGGGTTCTCATCAGGTAAAAACCGCAATGAATAATAGAGATGTAACTAGAATAAATCCCCTTCTAGTGTTTGAACCAGCTTTGGAATTGGGAGACTCTATAGTCTATACATCGGTATAAATATAATCCTAACACAACTGTTGAATTTCGGAACTGGCGGTTGAATACTGTTACCTTTTAGGTTCAGTAATGTTAAAGATTTCAAATCCAATATTACTCTGCAGCCATTACGTTGTAAAGGATATCACGGTGCTAAGTACCTCCTCTGTTACGCCCATCTCCAATGGGAAATAAGCTTCTTCTCTTGCCTTCTCCCAAGGATATCAACACTTGCAGATATATATCTATAAAATAAAAAAAAGAACATTACATCATTGACAAGATACTTCAGAATTCTGTCACAACAGAAAAAAGCTAATATAACCCAAAAAACCACAAAATTTGAGCAATATATAAGAAATGAAAATCCATGTTACCTGTTTCTTGTTTCCGAATTCGCCTATACCAACTATCAACATAAGCCACCATTTTGTTAATTTCTTCCGTTTCTTTCTGGTCATTGTATAAAGATGGAACAAAGTTGTTGTATTGGGTTTGTAAAAGTTGATTGAGTTTAGTTGAATTCATTGGTTGAGTTGGGGTGAGACTTTAAAGGCTACTTCAAAGTCTAGATCGAGCAAAAAATGAGACACCACGAAGTTGTAAACAAGAACAAAAGTATTTGAAAGATCATGAGGGAGATTATAATGAAGTTGTAAACAAGAAATAAGCTTTGAGTAAGAAATTTAATTCAGGTTGTAATGCATTCTAGCTGTCTAGCAACTGCATGTATATATAGCTACATAGAGATTCTGACAGGCAGGGAGGGAGGAGTGCGAGTGAGTGAGCTAAATAGAGCTGAGTGAAAGTTGAGGGACACCAACCCATGTGTAAAGTAAAATAATTCATGAAAAAAAATGGAAAATTGAACTTTTTTCCATACCTAATAATTTTCAGTGGTTTAGGAAATTATTCGGTTTCTATCGTTTTCAAATTTAACATGGCATGGCATGTGAATCTGAATTGGAAGTATACGGGCCATTGAAGATTACTAGATAAACATAGTGGAGGGGAGCATCTGTTTGGTGCTTGAAAATGAAATTGTACCAACTACCATGTGATACCAAAGTAATCTAACTGATAATTTAGATTAAGAAGAAACATTCAATCAAGTCTAATTCACAATAATCCTTCCATTTTTACACGAATTTATTTTTAACTGTGTCAACATTTAGTGACTTCAGCAAATGGAACATCTATCTTCTTGTTGTTGGATAATTGTATCATAAACACAAAAATATTCACCCCACAAACTCGAACTTTAATGTCCATCAGATGCCCATTAAAGACCAGAATGACAAAGTAGTATCCCCATAACATAGATTAATAATGCTCATCATCTGGTGGTCTTTGGCTCCCACCCTGCTGTTGGCGTTGAAAATGAGTTGTTGCTGGCATTGGCCTGCGAATAGTGACACTGGGAGCGGAAAACGTTCCATTTGTCCTGTTGTATAACTGGTTCTGAGATGGGGGTGTAGCACGCGGTAGTGACGGAAAATCTGTAGCACCTCTGTTGATAAACCTTGGAGTAGTATGTGATGCAATAAGTTGGGAGCTGACCCGACGTCCAACTAGACCATAGATCACAGAATCTCTATCTTGATTGGATGAAACAAGTGAACGGTGGGTCCTCTCAAATGCTTCAGATATCCTGGGAAGCTGAGTCATGGAAACAGCCCTTGCCGCATTATCTGGCTGCTCAAACGGATCTTCAATCTAACAAACAGTTAGCATCAAAAGCAGTGTAAGTTGGTTATGAAGTGCAGAAAAGTATGGTGCTTATTATCTGATTCTTAGTATCTATTTTGCAAGATTAGAATGAATTTATGAAACTTACAAGTAAAGGATAGTCTTTTGTCCACTTTTCATTGTTTCTTTTGTATTCCCATCGCCCTGTATAAGTACAGATTGCGTACTCCGATGCCAGCACGCTTATTCTAGAAAACTGCCAAGAAAAAAATGCAGAATCAAATACTGTTATCAGCTTTAATGAAACAAACAGACGAAAGAACTGTAACAATGAGTCTAGCCACTAGGTTCTCTGTCAACCCTTATTAGCCGTATTAGTTGCACATCAGACAACCAAAATGACACCGCTCTATTGCCAAAATGAAGAGATTCAAGATTTACCTTCTGGAAAAATGATATGAAAAGCTCAGGCAGAGAGCTTAGATTTAGATTTCTGGAACTATTCCTCATGAATATTTCTATATTAGCAGTACATGTGTCATGTATAGTTCTCTCTGCTGTGAGCCTCGAACCTACATTGGAGAAAATGCAATTACATGCTTGGGTGAGTGTCTATACTCGAATAGGAAAAACAGAAACAGAGCATGCTTCAAATGAAGTACAACAGTGTGTAGCTCTTTCTCATATACTCGAGATATAAATAGACCATGGTATAGAAGTAATGTGAAGGGTGCGCAATCGATTGTGTATCCCATGACATGAGTTAATGAAGCAAGAGACGAACACACCTGTAAGATCTCTGCCAACATTTCCTGGATAGACATCCTTTAATGGAGGGAAAATCGCAGGCTCACATGTCTGGTGGAAGTAGAATACTGATTATTACTTCTTCAATGCAAACACCAAATTACTCCTACTATCGTAAAACTTGAGAAATACTAGTTCAGAAAACGAGTAACACCTGAAGATGGAATATAACAAGCAGACAGAGAGAATATGAGTTCAGTGTTCCATTCTTTGGGTCATTGATTTGTTGCGCCTTGGCCCACTCCTTGATCTGCACAAGCGAAATGCAGAATAAGGGAATATGCATTCAATTAAGACACCAGAATTTATCTTGTGGCACTAAAACTGACCAGTAAAATCATATCGCGAAAGCGTGCATCAATCCCATTAAGCCAGAGAAACAATTTGGATTTGATTTGGCCTAACAGATTACTCATAGATATATCGCAAGAGATATTTTGGAGGTTGGTCTCATATATCAAGAGGGGTACCCTAGCCTTCAGGATAAGCTGCAAATTTCGAACCATGCCTGAAACGAAAATACTCTATAAGAAAGGAACAAAAAAGTGCAACATGGTTTGTATTATCCAAATAAGTGTTTGCAATTGGATAGAGCTTAATCAAAATCAAACAATAAAGGCCGAATCAAACAACCAGGCAGAAAGAAGTGGTTGAACACACTACCTACCCCTGTTGCGCAAAGCTTTAGTTATCTCTTTCAAGAATTTCTGCTTCTTGTTTTTGACCATAGTTGAAACAAGTCCACCACATGGTATTTCAATAGATATATCCAAATCTCCCCATCTCGTGTAGAGATCAGATACAAACGACCCAAACGGTTCCACAGTTGCACCCGCATCTATCCACAATTAGAAATCATTCAAATACAAATCCATATAAAAAAAAATCCAGTAAACCACACTAACAGTTATATTGAATCATCAACACAACAAAGGGGGATCGATTACCTCTTAAACTGGGGATAGATTGAACAACAGCTCGTAAATCGTTAATGACGGTATGCCTAGCTGTAACATCTCCATCTAATGGTTTAATCACATTGAGTATATCTCCCAGACATCGTCCTAGCAGTGTATTACTACTAGTAATAGTAATTCCATTACCATTCCCATTCGAATAATAATAGGTCGAGGACGAGGACGAGGACGAATTCATCTCTGAAACTGAATCACACAATATTGAGTAGTTCTTCATTAAATTCAACACGCTAATTTGATTGATTTCCAAAAAAAGTAACCTAAGATTCTCAATTGGAAAAATTACACTATTCAAATCCAGATTTCGATGAATTGGGTCTTTTTCAATTCCATCAACATACTGTAATTTGAAAAGAATCAGTGATTAAGAAACTTACAATTTGAATCTAGGGTTTATTCATCATCTGTGTGTCTGTCTGATGGTGAAAGTTAGTTGCCTTTGGTTGCTCCGCCGCGCTGTGGATGGCTCTCTGCTTGATTTCAAGGGTTTCTTTCTGCCTCCGTCGTTCTGTGGTTTGATTATTCGACTTACTTTGACTGTGAACTCAGCTCTCCGGGAGTATTGATTTGGGGGAGGCGGGAAAATTGAGGGTTTATCCGGCTCTCTCTGAGAGTCGGAGAGAAGAAGAAGAAGTTGGTGAGTCGAAGTCAATTTCCAGGTCAAAATCCCATAAATCGTAGATTGCTGACTAGGAATTCCGCTGTATTCTTTGCCTTTTGACGTCAGGCAAGGTACAACCCGGGGACCGGGATAATAATAGGCCACCAAGTAGTAGACAAAAGATGACAAGGAATGTCATCTGGGTGTACCATGAATGGAGAGAAAGGTATATAGAGTTGTCCATCTCATGGAAAAAGCATGGAATCGGTTGTTGACTTGGTGACTTATGGGAAAAGTATCAAATAGGTTATTGACTCGGTGACCAATGGAAAAAGCAGAGGGGAAAAGCCGAAGTCGGAAGTAAAAACGTTTTGTTTTATAACACGTTTGGATGCTCGTATATAAGTTAATTTTTGACTCATAGAAGTTAAAAAGTACGAAATCTGGTCGAATATAGAATTTTAAAACGACTTTTATAACCAAAAAGGTAAACTTTTTATGAAGCAAAATAGTTTTTCTTCTGATAGAAGATTTTTATCCAAAAGATATAGCCAAACTGACTTCTTGCTTTTTGATTTCTAAAAGTAAAAAAGTTAATTCTGAGTGCACATCCAAACACATTCTTCAAGAATTTTGAACTTTTTAGTTTCTAAAAATTGTTTTTAAATAACATTGTTAAATTGACATTTTACAGTGTTGTTGAAATCAAAAGTCAAGAAATCAGTTTGGGTACAAAACTTCAAAACAACTTTTCAAATCAAAAAATTCAACTTTTTACAAAATAAAATAGTTTTACTTCTGACTTTTCAGAAGAAAAAAATTGCACTTATGCTTTTGGTATCTTTTTTTTTTTTGAGAAAGTAAGGATATATTAAAGAGAAAAGGTTATTTACATAGTATTTACAATTTCTGAAAAAAAAAACCAACTAAAATTCAAGCATTTGACTTCAAAAGTAATGGTCTATCTGTTTGATTCAAATTGTGGTTCGAGAGGGAGCTTGAACGATATCTTGCAGGAAGTCATTCAATGACTGACATTCATTTATACATAGGTGTCCGACCATTTAACACTTTTCTTTTCAATCCCTCCGAACCACTAAAGTTAGCTCCATTTCAAGATGATGTGGATATCTTAACGTCCAAACTGAACTGAACTACCACTAGACTTTGCCTTAATTATTAAAAATTAAAACTAAAAGTAATCTTAATGATGATGTAATTAAAGGAGATGAAGAAGATCTAATAATTTGATTGCTCTTTATTATTATTTTTATTTTAGCTTTATTTGGGGAAGAGAATATAAAAAATTACAAAAGTAAAGCGGGAAAACCGATAAAAAAGGGTGGTTTAGAAGGTGGTTTTGCTGATTTTTTGAACCAATGAACAAAGCAGGAATGTGCACCCCAGTTTATAGAGGTGCACAAATTTGGATTCGTTAATACAAAAGATTAGTAAATTATAAGTACAATCAGAACTCAGTTTTTCGTTCAATCAGTGGAACACGCGGTTGAGGTGGCCCTTTTAAGCGGACTAGATTAGTGCCCGTGCTATGTACCGGACATTTTTTGCTCTTTTAACTATATTTTTGATTTAGTGTCGCTCGTTCCGTCTCGATGCATTAAATAGGTGAAGAAAAGATAAAAACAAAAAATGTACAAATTTTATTTATTTATTCTTTTTATTTTCCCAGAAAATATGTGTAATATGCCAGTTTTTTTTTTCTTCCCTTTATATGTTAATTTGTATAAAAGAGAGTTCTAATATTATAGGTACTCGATTTCCTAATTGAATTTGGATTTATATAAAATTCTGAGCATGGTAACTTAACTTATACTTACATTTTCTAGGAGAGTTATAATATGGGATAATTTTCATCTTCTTCAGAATCTTTTGCTCCCATTTTTCCGTTTTCATCTGGTTCATATTGTACATTGTCTTCTTTTACATAAATATCAATATCTTCTACCCTTTTTTCCTATAAGTGAAAAACGTAGTCTTAGAAAACCTAATTTCATTTAAGTCTGCCAACAACATTTTCTGAGAAGTACGTACCATAACAGATTCTTAATTTCTTCTAATGAGCTCTCGTTTGGTTTATGTAAAAACTTTAGGACTATCGAAGATCATGTAGAATGATCGGGGTTATCATATTTCAATAGTTATTAAATCATAAACCTTACCAATCATGATGAGCTAAGCAAATAGAACCGAGTGGTGAGGGGATCAACACTGTCATCACGTCGTATTATCCCATAAACGCCATGTATACCCCGGTTTTATACCCAAAAATATTATACCCCTATGTGTTAACTTCTTATTTGCTCATTTTTAAAGCAGACCCCTGCTTGTTTCTGGTGGGGTAAGGTGATGATAAAATCTACGGCTGATATTGATGACACATAGGGGTGTAAGATGCTAGGGTATAAATCCGGGGTATAAACGGCAGCTTCGGTGTTATCCTCCCAATAGTCCTCGAACAATACTGTGGGACGACATTTAGATAATTCACCAATATCGTTACCGAAAGTTACTTAAAGAGAACTCTACGACCTACCATTAATGTTTGGAAAACGACCCCAACTACATCATCACGAAAACCAAAAATGCTAAAGTATTGTAAAGAGATGGTGTAAGAAAAACACATGCGTATCTTTCGTCCAGCCACTTATGTGTACCAAGCAGAATTCGTAAAGAACAAAATGATCAAAAATCGTCAAAGCATCTAAACTCTGAAGAAACATATTGTAACTGGCCGTTCAAAACTTTTTTTTTTTCTGTATTCTCGCCCAAGTATTCAAATTTAACCGTAACCACAGTCTCTTGACCATCATAAACTCTTTTAAATCTCTTTTATTAGTCATCCAAATCGATATCAACCTCCGTTATTCTTCCCTGAATTCTGGGTCACGTTTTGGAGTTCTAAAAAGTATCAAACTCTATTAATTCTTATCCCAACTCTTCCTTATTTGTCGCTGCCAAGAATACGCAGTTGCATACTCTTTCTACTCCACAGACCCGAGCCAATGCTACTTCTATCTCTGCCTGAACCACTGCTCGACTAACCCCATGACAGTGCCATCACCGAACTCTATACTCTAACCATCGGATCACAGTACTTCTCCATTCTCAGCACCATTAACACCAGCATCACGATCATCAGTATCTAAATTAAGTATACGAGTTCCTTAATTAATCACCCAATTTAAATACGATTTCCTTAACTAGGTAGGAAACATAGAGTCTCACGATTCCGAAAGTTTTGAATATGATTTCTTTTTAATGGTTTGATGGAAGTGTTGTCCACCTTAAACGGTGTTATTAACGTACAACTAAGTATTGGTGTAAACACGGTGTCATAAAATTATTTTAGTTTAAATTCTAACATATATGTGTTGTCCATCTACTTTTTTGTCAACACCTATAGTAACGAACAGTTATGTAGCTGATGTAAACAAAGTGTAACCAAATTTTAATTATTACAACCAATAGAGTTGTGCCAAGTGTCCTCACCATAGCTTCAATGTGAGATCATATTTTGTCAAGGCCTTTAAGGAGGAAGATGTAGTCATACATAAGTCCATTGAAGGGACCTTTGCATTTTGTTTGAGTTAGAAAGATGGTGTTGTCTCCAGCAACAAGTCTAGAGCCTGGAACATCGACATTGAACAACCAATATAATCCATGAATTGCATGTCTTGCGATTGAATTATCCCTCCCTATTTGTCCAGTTCTAAGATGTTGGCTTTTTCGTCGTTCACTCGTACCCGATAAATCCGATTGCAATATGATCAGTACATGCAAGTAAAACTTGAATGCAATGAAGGCATAACTACAAATGCTGCAAAAACAAAAAAGCTTTGTTTAGAGAAATCCCATACTTTTAAGTCATCTAAAGTTGCAGATACAATTGCCAGTCGGAGTTTATAAGTTCTTGATTTTTGCACGCATTCTGACAGTGCAGAACTCATCTCTTGGGATGATTTTCCAAAATCTAACAGAAGCAGGATCAGTGCATATCTAACCGTGAACTTTGTTATCTTTATTTTTGAACAAGTACTGGTACTTATTATAAACTCTCCTTTCAGGGCAAAGTTGGTAGGATTAACCAAGCGGACTGCCTCTGGATAAGCAAGTTATTGGCCATGAGGAAAGTCACAATCATCTGCCGTGGGCATGACCCTCTTCCAATTAAGTCACAGGTTCCTGATGTGACTTTAAGGTCACTAAAGGTCACTTTAAGTCACTTAAGGTTGTAAAGCTTGTGATTATGAATGAAAAATACGCTTAAGAGTCGTAATCACTTGTCCACTAAGTTCCAAGGCGGTTCTGGTTTCAGCGAGAGTGAAAGCAGGCCAAGTATCCATATTCTCATATATCGCTGTTGATGGTGGTTTTTAGCTTAGGTTTAAAATCATAAAACACTAAACCCTAGCAGACAATGATGTCACAACATTTAAGGTAACAAGCATTTACTAGGCACATTTACTGAAACCTTTAATGTGTCTCTAAATAATTATTAGGGTATTTTTTAAAAAAAATTAGGGTTACGACAAGCCAAACCCTAATTCCCACCTGTGTCAATGGCAAATCATGTCAGCCACACCAACCGCGCCAAAGCATGCCAACCATGCTAGACGCACCTCTGTAATAATGGAAAATCATGCCAGCCGCACCGACCGCGCGAAAGTATGCCAACCATGCTAGATGCACCTCCGTGCCAATGGCAAATCATGTCAGCCACACCGACAGCGCCAAAGCATGCCAACCATGTTAGTCGCACCTCTGTGCCAATGACAAATCATTCTAGCCACACCAACCGCGCCAAAGCATGCCAACCATGCTAGACGCACCTCTGTGCCATTGGAAAATCATGCCAGCCACACCGACCGCGCCAAAGCATGCCAACCATGCTAGATGCACCTCTGTGTCAATGGAAAATCATGCCAGCCACACCGTCCGCGTCAAAGCATTCCAACCATGCTAGCCGCACCTCTGTGCCAATGGCAAATCATGCCATCCACACCGACTGCGCCAAAGCACGCCAACCATGCTAGCCGCACCTCCGTGCCAATGGAAAATCATGCCAGCCACACCTACCGCCCCATGCCAAATGCACCTCGTTGTGGCCCCAAGCCGCGCCACCATACTGACCTTCACTACCCGGCTATCAAAACAAAGGCGTGCAATAATCAACGGTTTCCCTTCAATCCCAAGAGAAAATCCTGGTCGTCTAAGGTTACCAAACGACCTTTGCCCCAAAACCCTAGCTTGGTCAAGCACCTAGCCCAAGCTAGCCACGCCATGCGCCTATGGCAAGCCCTTGGCCCCACACGGAAAGACAAAACCTCACCTAACGCAAGCTAGTCACGCCATTCGCCTATGGAAAACCCTTGGCCCCACATGCCAAGCCAAAACCTCACCTAGCCAAGCTAGCCGCGTCATGCCAAACGAACTCTTCCTTGGCCCTAGCTACGCTAGTCACACCATGCCAAGCCAAACGCCCTTGCCTTGGCCCTAGCCATACGCCCATGGAAAACCCTTGGCCCCACATACCAAGCCAAACCAAACCTAGCCAAGCTAGCCGCGCCATGCCAAACGCACTTCGCCTTAACCCTAGCCATGATAGTCACGTCATACCAAGCCAAACGCCCTTGCCTTGGTCCTAGCCACGCCATACGCCCAAGATGAACCCTTGGCCCCATATTCCAAGCCTAACCACACCCTAGACGTGCCACACTGTTGGTCCTCACTACGCGGCTACCAAAATGAAGGAGTGCAACAATCAACAGTTTCCCTTCAATCCCAAGAGGAAATCCTAGCGATCCAAGGTTACCAGACGACACATGGTAACCTTTGGCCCGAAAACCTAAGTTTGGCCACGCTAAACCATGCCATGCCAATGGCATGCCAACCTAGCCTCTCCACCACGTTGGACCTTACTACGTGGCTACCAAAACGAAGGCATGCAATGATCAACAGTTGCCCCTCCTCTCAAGATGCAAAATCTCGACCGTCGAAGGTCACCAGGATAGCAAGTTTCCCGAGATTGACTTGACAAGCCACAACAACATGCTACATGTTTTTCAAAAACATTCGAGACATCAACACAGACTGGGGGATGCTCATTAGGGTATTGGTTTGGTGGTCTATAGCATGTGTCATACATAAATTCCCGTTTCAAGATAGTGTAATAAGAATAAGACGGTTAGTAAATACAAGGAGCAACGGTGAAACGCTCTTTCATTATTAGACATCTATTCCATCAAATCCCATCAATTCCAGGTGTTACCACCTCTTCCCATTTCACTCATCTGTTTTCTTTTCTTATGAGGCCAGAGTACGTTTCTTTTTAGACTTGTATATATAGGCTTTCCTATTTCCACCAGAGACACGAGTTTTTGGTCAGGGAGAATACCACACTCAGAAAGGCAACTCTTGTTAGCTTTATCAAAGCTTTCACCTTCTGATACAAGTCAAGCACTACTCTTCCATAATTATTCTGGTCTCAACACTCTCTTCGCTTCCCTCCCTAAACCAACCCTTCTCCTCCACTTTGTGACCAAAGCAAGTCTGGAACGACCATCTTGGTTTAGGCCGGACTTGTACAGATTGATTTCTCGAATCTAAAGTACTCCCTTGCAGTACATTGTTTAGGGTTTAAATTGTTTCTCACTTTCATACCTGCAATTACCGAAATCAGCAGAAAACATTTTCACCTACAAACAATAGGTGACCACAGCGGGTGGTTCGATCTTTCGGTTACAATGTCAATTTTCAACCAGCGATCTCATTCTTCGACCCAGACGTCAAGATGGTATAGGAAGGCGATCCACTCAGACTCAGTTACTCGACGGCTCGATTATCAGTCATGACACGACAAGGGACGATTGGGGACTTCTCAGAGGCTAGAAACAAAACGATCCGCCCAGGGATTAATGACGTAGTTATCAGATAACTCAGCAATGACTCGGAAGACTGGGGACTTCCCATGACCATGTTTCTCAAAAAAAAAAAAAATTGGTCCTGCACCCGGAAAGTTTATTCTCTACAGAAGATAAAAATACGTGGTTTGCTTTTACAAGTTCTGATAAAACCCATAGTCATGTTTCATCCCATGTCATCTACCAACACACGGTTCCATGGTTTTCCTGGGATGTCTGCGTCACTTTCATTCATAGCCAAAGACAATTCAATTCTAAACACTTCATTCAAAAAAAAAAATATATAATCCAAAACCGTCAAGGTAGCATTTATCTATTAACCGGAGAAAATCAGAAAGTCAAAAACCAAAAACCAGGTGTCTCATTTGCCTCCCAAAAAAAAAACCTAAAAATAAAAGGTCCAAAAGACAGATATATATTCAAGGAAAGTTTTCCAACATCGGATTGATCCTCTTAGCAAAGGCCTCCTTTGTTCTCTGGAGAGCCGCCCTTTTCAACTTCAGCTTCCTGCATAATTTTTTGAATTCCGCTTCCTGCTTCTTCACCGTGTCTGCAGAAGGTCCTTCGACTGTTTCGACCAGCAACTTTTCAATCTCAGAGAAGCCGTTTACGAACCAAGGAGAATTGAACTCGAACTCCATGCACATATCGCGATGAAACCTCCTGCTCGAAATTATGTCCTCAGAAACTGTATGACCAGTCATGTTGCACATCTCATCAATCGAAGACAAGGATTCCTCCACACGCTTGACCAACGCATGTCGGCTATTGATCTTCTTATTCATGGAAATGTGACCGTAGATTTCCCAAATCTTGGTGTACAATGTCGCATGTTTAGCTGGCACGCTAAATCCACCAATCAACACATGACCTGGGAAAGGGGCCAGATACGGAGGATTGAAGGTGGCACCTGCAACTGAATCAGCAACTGGCAGGAAATCCCTAACTACAATTTCACCCCTCGAAGTGCTCTCCTCCACCTGAGTCACGGCGGCGCCCTAGGAACGATGAATCTCCATGTCCAAATCGCTAGTTGGCACAGTTTCCGCAGTAGGAAGTACGGTTACGTCTTTTCTCTGGTGATCTTCCACTTCCAGATCATCCCCAGGAACAGTTTCCTCCTGAAAGTCAAAATTTAGTTTTACTGCAAAATAAAACAAAAGCGTTCACACTAGTGAGACCCTGGGCAAGGCACAAGTACAGACACTCAAGAATGAGACAGAGAAATATGTAATTCGACTAAGTTAGGAATAAAATTATACGTACTCGCATATTGGAGGAGCTAAAAGTTGGGAGAGCCTCCAGACCTGACTGAAGACCACCAGCACGATTCTTAGACCTTGACTCCTTCACTTGGGGAATGTCCACTTCCAGACCGACATATTTCCTTTTGGTTAAAGAAGTATCCCTCAACAACGGATGTTTTGCTAAAATCTCGGCGGAAGGCCTACCACGAGTGTTCTCCACTACGGCTTTCACAAATTCCTGGATGACGAGGAATTCACTCTTCCAGAATGCGCTATACTTGGAGGTAGTCGATGGATTTCATTTCTAAAGCAAGAAAGGGAGGTTTCTGCCCGGCGCAAGAACACTAGCATCAAGAACGTCTGATAATGGATCATCTGGAGCTGCCAGCTGATGAACAAGAGGAACCCTTGGTCGAAACCCATATGTCGTGATGCTCACTCAATATTATAAGAGACTGCCTAACAAGATCCTAGAAAGAAAGATGGTATATATCCAGACATGCAACTTCGCATGCATACAATCTCACCGACGCCCATATTCCCTCCATCAGAAAGCAAATACATGTTTGGAGCAGAAGCAAAGGTACTAATTTGAGTTATAGACACATTCACCGGAGCCCATGGACGAAAAATAACTGCGTACAAGCTGTCAAGAGGTCCGACCAGATTCGAACCAGCCTTGGGGAGCCTGTTCAACCAGCGCAGTATCCTCGAGCCACGCTAAGACTCGGGAAGTACATCCAACGGCTTCGGGGCATACTTCTCTAAATGCTCCCATAGCCACGCCTGGAGAAAGGAGGCATGAACATACGAATCTACTTTAATGTAGCCATTCGAGGAGGGCATGTCTGAAACCAGTTGATCCAAGTGTGCATACAAAGAACCAAGAAACAGACCGCCAATGGGGAGAATGACACATTTTGCCAATTTTATGGCAAACTTAATAAGTCCATGTCTTATCTCTTTCTTACCCGAGCCGTCATCAAAAATATCTCTGGATAGCCAAAGAGCAAAGAACGCCGCAACATGAAGTGTACTGTTCTTCTGGTTCGACTCTAACGCGTCAGGAAACCACTGAGACACCCACCAGTCATAGAAGCACTTCGTTTCATTTTCTTTCCGAACAAATCTTTTGATTTCGCAACCAGGGCAGCATGCATTTATTCTTCATCTGGGAACAACTTAAAATCAAGGTTTCCAACTACGGGAAGGTTCAGCAGTACAGGCACGGCCATGTGGGTGTCCGGACACCATCTGGAAACAAAAGCGACCAAGCCTGAAATATCTTTCCCAATCTGAAGCACTACGGAAGCCGCAACAATATCAACGATCTGCGCGCCTTTGTGAAATTAGTTCTTACATGCTCTTGGATCATCATGAACCGCATTAATTTCTCGAAATAACGCAATAGAAGAAGCGGAATACTCTTTCCAATGAAGATAAAACCGTATCACATTCCCGGGAGGAACTGACTGATCCCCTCCCTCACTCTCCGGACCGGTCAGAAGCAGCGACACATGCTTAAGAGGACTTCTCCTGGCAGAGATTATCGTGAAGAATTCATCATCCAAGTTTGGCTTGGAGTTACCAACGTCCTTTATTATGGAAGAATTTTTCTCAAGCGGCGTCATAACAAAGATTCTCTCACAGTAATTCCGCTTTCCAAACAACTACAGCGGAAAAATACGAGGAGAAATTATTACGGAAAGTGCACGGAAGTTATTTTTTTCACCCAAGACGCAAGCCAGTCTTTTTCAAGGACGTACCCTGCAGCATGGAATTCTTATCCAACCGAGGAGGTACGCCCCACCATGGGAACCACACACACGACCATACCAAAATAAGGAGCAAACCCTAAAAACTAGGTTTTCGTGGGAAGACATGGCAATTACTATCACGTCCCTACCTTGCACAGTGAGTAGGGGCGGTCAATATTACTATGGTATTCATGCCTAAGTGTTACAACAAGCTCGGGCAAAAATACCTAAGACTCACGCCAATATTTCTACAACGTCATAAAAAGGTACGCCTACAACTAGGGTTTACACCAGCACAAAAGAAGAAGAAAAACGAGTTAAAGAGAAGTGTTGGAAGGCATACTTGGGATTGTTGTAATCACTTAAGAGTCGTAATCACTTAAAGGTTGGAAGGCGAACCTATTAAACGAGTTAAAATTTGTGACTTAAAGTCACATCAGGAACCTGTTATTAAATACCATGGTTTTTGTATGTAAAAACCAATAACAGTAAACATATGCCCTTTAGGAGGCATTTTCGTAATACTAATTCAGACAAGAATATTCCGTCATTTTCTATTTGTGAATCTGAATGATTTCAGATTCAGATTTGGTCTATCTAAATCTTATTTTGGTTCAATTGAATCTGGAAAAAGAATTCTGAATCAAACGAAATCTGAAAAAGAATAGAATCCTAACAAAACAGTTGAAATAAACTTTTCACTAATTACCAAAATAACATTCATAAAAATAGAATCCATGAACACAAAAAAAAAAAAAATGTACACAATTTTAAACAAATAAAAAATAGCAATCCAAAATTACATACTATTAAACTTTAAAAACTTTAAAATCAAATCAAACTCTCAGTTGGTCGTTCTCCTACATAAACTCTTGAAACATCTCCAAGTACTCGATCTATATCGGATAAGAACTCACTCGGATCCATGATTTTATCAGTCTTGTAGTCATAATCGGCAGGATAACAGCCATAACCCAGAATCATTTTTGGGGCTTCCAATTGTCCAAAAAAAAGTTGATCTGCCTGATTTTGGGTTCCCATATAACACCCAATTAAGTTATAACTTAGATAGTTATCTGCAATGCAGTTACTATCCTTTTTATCTTCAATTAGTTCCTGACAGTTAGGAAAAAAAAAAGGGGGGGAGAAGAAAAAGGGAAAACAAAGGAATACATAGCATTAGAAAATTATATGTATGTTCTTATGAGTGAATGTAACTCAAGTGAGATTTGTGCAGTTTTTTTCCCCCAGAACATTGGGTTTCTGCAATCTAATTAATACAAAGAAAACCTTATATTATTTTTGTGTTTTGTTGCTTGAAAATTGTTTGATTAAATTCCGAAAAGAAGAAGGTCAGAAGTTGATCAAGTTTTTGGTATCAGCAGCTTGGGTTTCAATTCTAATATGAATGCATGGGTTGAGGTCTAAAGGAGAAGCAGTAGTACCAATAGATCTCGACATTGGCAAGAAGAAAAGATTGATGGCAAACTCAGATGAAGAAGAATCTACCCCATCGATGGAAAAGCTTGCAGAAGACGTGCAAGAGATGAGGAAGAACATGAAGATGATGATGGAAATGATGAAAGGAATGGTTCCACCATCAAAGGATAAAGATAACCAACATAAAATCATTGAAGAACATGGATCCAATAGTCACTCTAATGCAAAAATTGATGTTGAAACACCTTTCAAACTACAGGAAAACTTTCAAATACGCTCATATGATGGAGAACTGGATCCTGAAAAATTGGATGGTTGGCTAAAAACTTTAGAGGTCTACTTCAGTACAAAGGCTTACACCGAACTCCAGAAGGTTTGTTTTGCTAGATTGAAGCTTGGAGGTCATGCACTAACATTGTGGGAAGCACACACTTCTGGGTTGTCAACAAACAATGAACCTCCGGTAAGCTCTTGGATACAATTTTCTACTGCCTTACGGAATCAATTTTACCCTATTGGACATAGAGAATGCCTTAAAGAGCGTTGCCAATTTCTGTGTCAAACTAAAGGGAAAATGGTACAAGAATATACCACTGAGTTTCAGAAGCAAGCAGTGGTGTTGAGATTATTAGTCACACATGGTTGGGTTATTTAAGATCCTGCGGTTTATAATCTATTAGGGCCTCTCCACTCATTGCCAATTGGTTTTGAGTTGGATGCCCGTATTCTAATATGGTATCAGAGCAGGCTATTTGTGTCGAGTTAATTGTCCACGTGTTTGTAAGACCCGCCGAGGCTACACGTGAGGGCTCGCGTCACCCGATTTAATTGTCCACGTGTTTGTAAGACCCACCGAGGCTACACGTGAGGGGGCGTGTTGAGATTATTAGTCACACATGGTTGGGTTATTTAAGATCCTACGGTTTATAATCTATTAGGGCCTCTCCACTCATTGCCAATTGGTTTTGAGTTGGATGCCCCTATTCTAATAGGTGTTGGGTGATAACTTAAGAAATCCAGAAGTGTTAGATAAGTATAGAGCAGGTTTGTTCTTTCACTTGCGAACAAAACTAGCACTTTTTGGAGTTACTGATATTGACGATGCTTGTAAAAAGTCCATGTACATATAAATGAAAATTCGTTCTTCTGGAAATAAGACTGAATTTTCGAAGAAAAGTTCCAACCAAGAAAATGGGTTTCGAAAAGGTGACACAAAGAAGAACCATGTATTGGATAACAAGGGAAGAACATATTGTGATCACTGCAAAACTGATAGCCATTCCAAGGAGAAATGTTGGAAGTTACACCCTGAATTCCAACATTCGTGGTGGAAGGATAAAGGTAAAAAGGTTGCTAATGTGTGTATCGAAGATGAAGTGATTGAGGGCTCATCGCGGCCAAACGAGAAGTTGGCATGTATGGCAGGCAAGATGGGTGTTTTTTTTTTAAGAAACTAAAGAAGAATTGTTTTGGGTATATGCCCAGATTGGGATGACTTCAGTTATCACTTTGTTCGATAATGGTTCTCAACGGAATTTAATTTTTGAACAGTTGGTGAAGGAATTAAAATTGAATACTTTTCTACACCCTCAACCGTATCCATTGGGGTGGCTACAAAAAGATGTAGAGCTACAAGTGAAGACGCAGTGCAAGTTTAAGTTCGCCATAAATGAGAAGTTTAAGGACGAAATTACTTGTGATGTAGTACCATTAGACGTATGTCAAATTATTTTTGGCAGTCCATATTTGTGGGATAGAGATGGTGTTTTTTACAGAAGGGAGAATGTATGGAGATTGGTGAAAGATGGAAAAGGATTTCGCATCTTAGCTTCGAAGGAGAAGAAGAAGTTACAACTTATAACAGCTCAGAAAACCAAGCATTTGGTGAATGTCAGCAGAATGTTTGTACTGGTTATACTAAGACCATTAGTTGAAGACATTGTTCAAGAACAAACTGGTGCACTTGGCGACTGCAGTGGAGGGAAAAGAGAAGAGTTGGAGCGGCTTATTAGTAACTTCAAAGAAATCACAGAGGAACCAAAAGGTCTTCCGCCGAAGAGAGAAATAAAACATGAAATCCAGCTTTTACCTGAAGCTCCTATGCCAAATGTTGGATTATATAGACAGTCCATTGCAGATTCAGGTGAATTAAAAAAAAGTAGTAGAAGAACTACTAGATAAAGGGTTGATCCAGCCTAGTTTGTCACCAGCAGGTTCACCAATTGTTTTGGTACCAAAGAAGGGTGGAGAATGGCGAATGTGCATCGACTATCGGGCTCTAAACAAAATGAAATAAGTCTGGTTATCATCAATTGAGAATGAAAGAAGAAGATGTATGGAAAATAGCATTTAAAACGAAACAAGGGTTGTTTGAATGGTTAGTCATGCCTTTCGGGTTAACCAATGCTCCTGCCACATTTATGCGGTTGATGAATGAGGTGATGCGGCCCGTTTTAGATAAATTTGCTGTTGTTTTCTTGGATGATATTTTGGTTTACAGTCCGTCATGGAAAGTTCACTTGTTGCACTTGGAAGCTGTGTTTAATATACTGAATTCGGCAAAGATCAAGCTGAATATGAAGAAATGTGAGTTTGCTAAGAAGTCAGTTAATTATTTGGGTCATGTCGTGGGCAACGGATAAATTGGTGTCGATACAAGTAAAGTTGCAACTATCCAAGATTGGCCAAGACCTGCAACACAGACAGAATTGAGGAGTTTTATCGGAGCAACACAATATTTGCGAAAGTTTATACGGAACTACTCAGACATTGCAGCACCGTTATTATGCTTATTATCGAAGGATAAGAGTATAGATTGGGGTGAAGAGCAAGAGAAGGCGTTCCAGACTTTAAAGGAGAAAATTTGTAATGCACCGTTCCTATCTTTGCCAGATATGCGAATGCCATTTGAAGAAGAGACGGATGCGTCAGGACATGCAATGGGGGCTGTTTTTCTACATGGAGGTAAGCCTGTTTGTTACCACTCAGAGTTGTTTTCGGGAGCAGTTCTGAATTATCCAACCTATGATAAAGAACTGTATGCAATTATTCAAGCTATAAAGAAATGGAGACACTATTTGTGGGGTAAGGAGACGGTTATACATACGGATCATGAACCATGGAAGTATTTGCAGTCACAAAGTAAACTTCAACAGACTAGGCATTTCAAATGGATGGGTTATCTGCAACAATTCAATTTGGTGATAAAGTATAAGAAGGGTGTCACTTAGAGGTGTAAATTGGGTTATGCCAGCACGAGCACAGCCCAGTACAGCACGCTAAAATTTGAGCACATCCCAGCACAGCACGTGACTTAGCACGGCACGGCACAACACGTTAGTTAAATGGGACGTGCTGGGTTTGACTAATTGGCACAGTAGCCCAGCACAGCATGCGGAACGGATTAGCATGTGGCATGACACAACACGACACGTTAAGAAAGCACGTCATAATATGTATAAAATGTTACAAACCAAAGCACAATACATCATATTTTGTGTCTATTTCACAAAAAAAACTCTTATTCTAGCCAACTATTGACATTTTACTACCGTTATGCTGACTTATTTTCATAATAACACATATAATACATAAATATTTGAAAAACATTTATATTGGAAAATATGAAATAAATGTGCCTGGCACAGCACGGCACAGCACGGCACAGCCCAGCACGCTACTAGCATGGCACGTCATAATCTCCAGCACAGCACGACACATAGCACGCTAAGCACGTGATTTCGTGGGTTGTGCTGTGCTGGGCCGGCAAGTTTTACACCTCTAGGTGTCACTAATAAGCTTGCTGATTTTCTGTGCAGACCTCCTCTAAAACTTGCTGCTGTAGTGATGCAAGTAGAACCAGCTTCGGTTGATATGTACAAGGATCAGTATGTAGAAGAAGATTTGAAGAAGGGATATCATTTAGAAGATAGGCTAATGTTTAAGGAAAACAAGTTATGCATTCCACTAGAGATTCGACTCACTTTAATTCGTGAGGCTCATACTTCTTTAGTTGCTGGACATTTTGGGGTCAAGAAGACGTTGGCAAATTTACATCGTTATATGTATTGTCCTGGCATGATTCGGGAGATAGAACGTTTTGTAAAGTGCTGTGCAATCTTTTATACAAGTAAGCCAAGTAACCGGAAGATAGGGTTGTATACACCATTACCAGTTCCGAGTAGACCTTGGGAAAGTATCTCGATGGATTTTCTGGGTGGTTTAAACACGACTAAAACGGGAAATGACTTCATCTTCGTCATAGTTGATCGTTTCAGCAAAATGGCATTGATGATTCCTTGTAGGAAAACGGTTACAGTAGAAGGAGCAACAAGTTTGTTTTTTCAACATGTCTTTGTTCACTTTGGATTACCTCGCAGTATCATTAGTGACAGAGACAACAGATTTTTGAGTTCATTTTGGAAATATTTGTGGTGTATGATGGATACGAAACTCAAAAGATTGACTGCATTTCACCCGCAAACAGATGGGCAGACGGAGGTCGTAAACCGCACAATAGTTCATTTGTTGCGATCTTATAATCAGCAAAGACCAAGAAGTTGGGACGAGAACCTGCCTTATATACAGTATTGTTATAATCGAGTTGCACACAGTTCGTCAAGAAAGTGTCCTTTCGAGGTCTGTTATGGTTTTGTTCCAAATTCTCCTTTCGACATTTTGCTTTCTGGAAGTGTAGTTGATAACAATTCAAGGACCGAAGAGGTAACTGCAAAGAAGTTTATTCATCGTATACAACAGATTCATGAGAAGGTACATGAGAATTTGGAAAAAGCTCAAGCTAAGTACAAGGAGCAACATGATAAACATCGAATGCAGCACATGTTTCAGGTTGGAGATTTTGTGTGGCTATATCTTGGAAAGGCGCGTTTGCAAGGTCCTAATAAGAAATTGAAGCCATAGAGGTATGGTCCTTTTAAAATCTTGGAGCAGTACGGTACTAATGCATTCAAGCTGGATTTACCAGGTTACATGAATATATATTCAGTTACCAATGCGGAAAATCTGAAGGTTTTTGAACCATCGTTATTGGATGGACGAGAGGAATCACCATTGCTGCCAACGATTCACGATTTGATACCAAGTGAGGATGCTACAGAAGACTACTTGCTTGGGAAGAAGACTAGAATGACACGAAGTGGTGAACAAGAATTCTTTTGGGTATGTGCAAAGGGACAGTATACAAATCGAGCTAAATGGTTATCAAATAACATAGATCTTGAGGATAACAAAATATCTGATATAGTTACCTTACTATCCTTTTTATCTTCAATTATACTTCGATTGAATTTTCTAACTTGGTTTTGTTTTTTTCCATGGATCAAAGAAAAAACTGTGTTTTGTTGCTTGAAAATTGTTTGATTAAATTCCGAAAAGAAGAAGGTCAGAAGTTGATCAAAAGTAACCTGCGAAGAAAGGGTAAACAAGACACAACATAGTTTGTTAAAGAGGAAAAGGCAAACAAACAAAATTTGAGTCAATATCTGAAATAACCAACAACGTCATTTCCTTCTCTGGCCTGTTAAACAAACGGAACATAACAGTAGTACAACAAAAGTCATCCATGACAATGCAATACCCTTATAATTGAAATGTAAGGACTCTTCATCATCAAACTATAAAAAATAACGATAAGTACAAATAAAAAGGATAAAAATTCACCAATTTTCTCTTGGTTTTTGTCCCATCAACACCTAAATTGCAAGTCAAATCTGAAACACCAACAACCACCCGTAACACCAACAGTTGTAGAAGCACTATCTTCATCATCAAACAATAACTACCAACCATTATATTGCAAGACACGTATCATCACCAACACCACCCAATCTATAATTAATCAAGTATAAATGACAAAATCGTTCACCTGGACATCAAAGTGAAGATTAGGGATTAAACATATGCACCAACACCTGAAACATAGAAAAATCCATCACAAATAACCAACAATGCCAGAGTTTTATAGATTAAACAATGAACCAATGGTACCCTTACAACGAACAGATAATAGGACTAGTGAAGGATAACTCTGGAACATTTACTTAATGCTCCTCTCGTATCAGATCCAACATATGAGTTTCACTTTTTTTGCTATGCAAAACAAGTGAAAGATTTACCCTGAATCTGAAATGGAAAGCATCCTTCTCTGTAAACTTGGCCATGTAGTCGTTGCAGGTGATACGGGCATCCTTCAAAGACTCAGTTGAGATATTTTCCTTCTCCCAACTCATAAAGTGGACATATAAGGGGAACTCATCAATTTCTTCCCTTTTCATCCCTCTAATCATTGGGGTCAGGTACACCATGACAGTACCTAGAATATGGTTTGTTCTTAATCCTCCGGTAACATCTAGCAGGTTCTGTAATATTAAACTAATACACCAAGTATATAAGATAATGACTTGTACCCTGTGCAGTGCAGACAGAACTGAAAACAAATCTATGAGTCACAAATGATCCGAAAAATATCATCAACTCAGGGTCATGAAGAAATGAAATCTCGCAGTTTGAGCAGACAAGGGACAGAAAGCAGGTGCAAATTTAACCTGGTCAATTTTTGAACAACATAAGTAATCAACACAGTAAATTTTGAGCCTAAAGAAGATTATGCAATGATCACACAAAATCATATTTTCTTAATAAAATAGGTAATAGTGAATGCTCTTAGGCAGCTAATCAATTTCTTACAAATATGCAACAAAAATACCTAACCCAATAACTGCTCCATAAGGAGAAAGCAAAAAATACCTTGCCATACCTCAGAAACTGGATAACAATTTCAGAAAAGACGGATTCTGCGTGCCTGGATTTTCATTATGTTATCCAAAACTACAAAAACTAAACACTTCTACTTAATATATCATCTAAAATCATGATTGCAAAAATTAACAAATTACCGCACAAGATTGAAAAGATTCATCCATTTTAGAACCCTGCAGTCTACTAGTAAATCACAAAAAGTCAGAACCTTACACAAACCCTAAACAAAACAACACCAAATCGAAAAAATACTAAATCAAAAATTCTAGGGTTTCCTTTTCACGAAAAAAAATCAAAAAATAAAACAAAATCAGACATTGATTCACAAATTCCATACAAAAATTAAAATTAAAGAAAGATAAATAAGTTATAAACATCAAATTCACCATAATTCAGTTGAGAACTTGAGATGGTTCTTTACAAATTCATTTTTCTATTTGATTTGAAGAGTGAAGAAGAATAAGAAGACCAAGAAGGTGGTAAACTGGCGGTTGTAGCTTAATTAGGGCGATGAAGTGGAGGAGGTGAGCGTCGCAGACTCCATGGTAGAAGAGAAAAGTAGTGGATGCCGAGTAGAGGATGACTAATAGTTTAGGGTTTAGCTGGGTGATCCCTTTTTTTTTTAAGTGAAGTTTTAAAGAAAGGAGGTGTTTAGGCTTGTTGCAACGGGACCAAGGCTGGCTAACTACTGTTAGAAACGTAGCATTAATATGGTTAGCCACTTTTGGGCGTATTAAATTTTAAAACATTTGACAGATTTAACCCATAATTTAATAGCACGTCTTAAAATCACACACCTAGTAATTTATCACGTTTGAAAATGACAGTTTTTTTTTACGTTAAATGGTGGATCCAACTATTTTTACGTTATATGACGAAATCTGTATGTAACTATCTAATTACGTAATTAATATGTCATTTAAAAACGTGATTAATAGCCCCTTCTGGACTAATTAGATGGTTTTGAGGTATTGCACAGAACACACCCCTGAATACACGGGACACAGTTCAAACTTTGTTTCTTCTTAAAAAATAAATATAACAAACACAGTATTTGGGTGACCATATAAAAATTCAAGGCAATCTAAAGTGAATATGTTAATGCTCAAAATCTGCTTTTTATACAGGTAGGGGTGAAAAAAATTCAATAAAGGCATATTTTAGCCAATATGAAGCAAGGGTTTCCTCATCGTTCAACGTGGGAACTTTATTTGTCTAGGCTTTTTAAGTCTTTAGATTCTGCTAAATTACTAGTTTACTATTGTTTATAGGTGAAAATGGTTTCTTCTAATTTCGGTAATTGCAGGTGTAAAAGTGAGAAATAATTTAAACCCTAAACAATGTACTGCAAGTGAGTACTTTAGATTCGAGAGATCAATTTTTACAAGTCCGTCCTAAACCAAGAAATGGCTGTACCAGAATTGCTTCGGTCACAAAGTGGAGAAAAAGGGTTGGTTTAGGGAGGGAAGCGAAGAGAGTGTTGAGACTAGAATAATTCTGGAAGATTAGTGCTTGACTTGTATCAGAAGGTGAAAGCTTTGATAAAGCTAACAATAGTTTCCTTTCTGAGTGTGGTATTTTCTCTGACCAAAAACTCGTGTCTCTGGTGGAAATAGGTAAGACTATTTATACAAGTCTAAAAAGAAACGTACTCTGGCCTCATAAGAAAAGAAAACGGATGAGTTAAATGGGAAGAGGTGGTAACGCCTGGTATTGATAGAAATTGATGGAATTGATGTTCCATAATGAAAGAGCATTTCACAGTTGCTTCTTGCATTTACTAACTGCCTTATTCTTATTACACTATCTTGAAACAGGCATTTGTGTATGCTGCACGCTATAGACTACCAAACCAAAACCATAATGAGAATCCCCCAGTTTGTGTTGATGTCTGGAATTTTTTTGGAAAACATGTAGCATGTTGTTGTGGCTTGGCAAGTCAAGCTCGGAAAACTTGCTATCCTGGTGACCTTCGATGGTCGAGATTTTGCATCTTAAGAGGAGGGGAAACCGTTGATCGTTGCACGCCTTTGTTTTGGTAGCCGCGTAGTAAGGGCCAACGTGGTGGCGCGGATAGGTTGGCATTCCGTTGGCATGGCATGGTTTGGCGTGGCCAAACTTAGGTTTTCGGGTCAAAGGTTACCATGTGTCATCTGGTAACCTTGGATGGCTAGGATTTTCTCCTAGGATTGAAGGGCAACCGTTGATTGTTGCACGCCTTCATTTTGGTATCCGCGTAGTGAGGGCCAATAGGGTGGCGCGACTAGGGTGTGCTTAGGCTTGGCATGTGGGGCCAAGGGTTCGCCTTGGGCGTGGCTAGCTTTGTCTAGGTGCGATTTTGGCTCGGCATTTGGGTCCAAGGGTTTTCCATGGGCGTATCGCGTGGCTAGGCCAAGTCAAGGGCGCTTGGCATGGAATGACGTGACTAGCATGGCTAGGGCCAAGGAAAAGTGCGTTTGGCATGGCGCGACTAGCTTGGCTAGGTCTGGTTTGGATTGGAATGTGGGGCCAAGGGTTTTCCATGGGCGTATGGCGTGGCCAGGGCCAAGGAAAGGGCGTTTGGCTTTGCATGATGTGACTGGCATGGCTAGGTCCAAGGAAAAGTACGTTTGTCATGGCGCGGCTAGCTTGGCTAGGTTTGGTTTGGATTGGCATGTCGGGCCAAGGGTTTTCCATGGGATCATGGTTTGGCCATGGCCAAGGCAAGTGCGTTTAGATTGGCATGATGTGACTAGCATGGATAGGGCCAAGGAAAAGTGAGTTTGGCATGGCGTGACTATCTTGGCTAGGTTTAGTTTGGCTTGGCATGTGGCGCCAAGGGTTTGCCATAGGCGCATGGCGTGACTAGCTTGGGTTAGGTGCGATTTTGGCTTGACATGTGGGGCCAAGGGTTTGCCATAGGCGCATGGCGTGACTAGCTTGGTCTAGGTGTGGTTTTGTCTTGGAATGTGGGGCCAAGGGTTTTCCATGGACGTATGGCGTGGCTAGGGCCAAGGCAAGGGTGTTTGGATTGGCATGGTGTGACTAGCGTAGCTAGGTCCAAGGCAGAGTCCATTTGGCATGGCGCGACTAGATTGGCTAGGTTTGGTTTGGATTGGCATGTGGGGTCAAGGGTTTTCCATAGGCTCATGGCATGACTAGCCTAGGCTAGGTGCGGTTTTGGCTTGGTATGTGGGGCCAAGGGTTTTCCATAGGCACATGGCGTGACTAACTTGGGCTAGGTGCAATTTTGGCATGACATGTAGGGCCAAGGGTTTGGCATAGGTGCATGGTATTACTAGCTTGGGCTAGGTTCATGACCAAGCTAGGGTTTTGGGGGCAAAGGTCGTTTGGTAACCTTATACGGATAAGATTTGCTCTTGGGTTTGAAGGGAAACCATTGATTATCACATGACTTCGTTTTGATAGACGCGTAGTGAAGGCCAGTACGTTGGCGCGACATGGGGCCATGGCAAGGTACGTTTGGCATGGCGCGGTAGGTGTGACTGGCATGATTTTCCATTGGCACGGAGGTACGGATATCATGGTTGGCATGATTTGGCGCGGTCGGTATGGCTGGCATTATTTTCCATTGGCATAGCGGTACAGCTAGCATGGTTGGCATGCTTTGGCATGGTCGTTGTGGCTTGCATGATTTTCCATTGGCACATAGGTGCAGCTAGCATGGTTGGAATGCTTTGGCGTGATCGATGTGACTAACATGATTTTCCATTGGCACAGAGGTGCGGCTAGCATGGTTAGCATGCTTTGGCGCGGTAGGTGTGGTTGGCATGATTTTCCATTGGCACAGAGGTTCGTCTAGCATGGTTGGCATGTTTTGGCGCGGTCGGTGTGGCTGGCATGATTTTTCATTGGCACCGAGGTGCGGCTAGCATAGTTGGCATGCTTTGGCACGGTCGGTGTGGCTGGCATGATTTTCCATTAGCACAGAGAGGTGTGGCTAGCATGGTTGGCATGCTTTGGCGCGGTCGGTGTAGATGACATGATTTTCCATTGGCACAGAGGTGCGCTAGCATGGTTGGCATGCTTTGGAACAGTCGGTGTGGCTGACATAATTTTCCATTGGCACAGAGGTCCGGATATCATGGTTGGCATGCTTTGGCGCGGTCGGTGTGGCTGGCATTATTTTCCATTGCCACAGAGGTGCGTCTAGCATGGTTGGCATGCTTTGGCGAGGTCGGTGTGGCTGGCATGATTTTCCATTGGCACAGAGGTGTGGCTAGCATGATTGGAATGCTTTGGCATAGTCGGTGTGGCTGGCATGATTTGCCATTGGCACAGAGGTGCGGATAGCATGGTTGGCATGCTTTGGCGCGGTCGGTGTGGCCGGCATGATTTGACATTGGCACACGTAGGAATTAGGGTTTGTCTTGTTGTAACCCTATTTTGAAAAAGATACCCTGGTAATTATTTAGAGACACATTAAAGGTTTCAGTAAATGTGCCTAGTAAATGCTTGTTACTTTAAATGTTATGAAATCATTGTATGCTAGGGTTTAGTGTTTTACGATTTTAACCCTAAGTTAAAAACCACCATCAACACCACCAAAACTGAAACTTAATCTGATTTAGTTTATTTTCTAACAACGCTTCGGTTCAAGTTTTACAAATCTCAGGAATTTAATTCCAAGGTAATCCTTTTCCCCAAGAATTGAATTCCATTTCACTGTTCACCGATGTAATATAATAGGTGAGTTTTAAAATAATTGGATTCCCTATAGAATTCAATCCCGGAAATTTTAAGCATGTTGGTTTCAGGGAATTGGTATATTCCCTCGGAATCCAATTCCAGGGCCCCAAAAACTTGAACCGAATGCACTATAATTATAAAAAAAACTCACTTATCTGATCATTAACTAATTAGATTATTAAAACTAAATAAATGAGGGATTCTTAGTGTAAATGCATTTTACTACAAACTATATCCAAAGGATAGAAATCTTCTTCTCAAGCAAGTGAAAGTAAGAGCTTAACAATAGACACAAGGATATACGTGGTTTGGTATGATTACCTACGTCCACGGGGGTGAAAGGATGAATCTTATTGCATCAAGGTGTTACAATGGTGTCACTCTCAGAGTTGAACTCTCTTCCTTACCAAAATGAACTAATTCTCCACTCTCTTTCTATTTTGTGCGGTTACAAGTCTTTATCTCTCCAAAATTACCACCTAACTCTCTTGGGTACAAGTTCTTCTATTTATATGGGAGACTACATACAACTAAACTATAGTGTTGGTCATGATACATCTATCTTGAATTCCTGTGTCGGGCCAGCTCGTATTGTCTCGTCTTCCACAGATATGGCCGATGTTCTTTGGTTCTTCGGCAGCCTCTTATCCGAGCCGATCCTTTTAGGTGCTCTCTTGGTGTGATGTCGCCCCTCCAATCATGTCGCCCTTTTAGTTGTCCGATATGGCATGTACCTTATTATCCCTTTGACTAACGTCCCTTATTTGACCCAGTATGTATCGTCTGTCAGCTTTGTCAGAGGTCTGGGTCAAGTCTTGTCCGACAGCTGTAGAGTGATCATGTATGATCCATGTGTTTCCTTAATCTTCGCGCTTGCTAGCCTCTGTCCCATGCTCCTCGCTTCTTCCTCCTTGGGTACATCATAGCTTAAGATGTTTCCACCTATATCTGTGGATAATCTACACCTACATTTATGCTCCTTCTTTTGCTTGTGTGGTGGACACGAGTGGAAGAAAATCGTCCCATCTTTCCACGTCCATGTTCATGCCATAATTTTTGCCATGCAGTCCCCTATTAACTTACCTTTATGACCTGTAACTGTCGGAGCCGGTCACGCTTCTTTCTTCCTTTAAATACCCCATTTTCCTATTCTCTTTCTTATTCTTCACCATTTTCTCAATTTCCATCCGCTGCAACCATTTTCTCTGAGATTCTTCATCACTTTCTGCCTCTATGAGCCCTTCTCTTTTTGATTCTCCTCCTTCACATCTTCAACACCGAGTGCTATAGTTTTTGTGGTTACGTTTCCGTCGTCTCAACCCTCTTCACCATCTTTTGAGTTTTGCACTACTCACGTCCATGGATTCTTCCCCCTCAATGATTGAGAAAAGGTGTGTTGATGAAATTTTTTCCGAGATTGAATCTTTTCCCCTTGCTTACCTATTTTCGTTTGATAGCCCTTTTAAGTACGATGACTGTGCCATAAAATCTATATTTCCTGACGATTCTCCTTCTATTTCGTACAGGTCCGAGAAAAGGGTGAAAAATCTCACTGATGAAGAATTCATTGAGCAGTTGAAAGAGAAGTATAATCTTCAAGACTATGAAGTTACCCTGATCTCGGGACAAAACAACATCTTGAGGAAGTCCGACATGGAGAAGTACGAGAAGTCGTCTAAATGCGTGGTTATCACTCATGGCCAGCTGGATCTAGGCCTCCGTCTCCCTTTGTACAATCCTGATAGTCCTTTCTACTACGATATTCTCTCCCAGCTCAAGCCTTATCGTGCTCTGGCTCAGTGGACTGGCAACACTTTTAGGATTATGGATGAATGGAGAGATCGTTGAGATGGTCATGGCTCCACCTCCGACTGGTCAACCTATAAGCCTGAGGACGCTCTAGAATATACCGTTACCAATTTCCTTGCCAACTATCGAGCCGGTACTTCAACCAATGGTGACCTTGCCGGTATTTCTTCTAGTCCTCATCGTCACAGAACTATGCCTAAGAATGTTGAAAGGATGATGTTGGATGCCAATCCCATCAGACAAGGTTCTAACAGGCGACCCCGTCATACCAATGACCCAATTTATCCTCGAGTTCCACTTCTTGTCCGAGGGCCCATTTTACATGGTAGCTTCCAGTCGCCTCCATTTCCCGCCGAGCCCTATCCTTTATGGGTGGTTAATAATGATAAGGATGATAAGGTATGTGTCTCCTTCTGCTTTCCTCAATTTTTAGCTTGTTAGTTTTCCTCAATTTTTAGCTTGTTAGTTTTGATGCCAATTAGTTATCTGTTGTCATCAAAGTCTCAGGGAGACTCTACCACGGACGCCGCATCGTCGAGAAAGAGGGGTGATGGCACAAGGGTTGAGGAAGACCAGGGGAAGGTAACAAACACAGTAATTTTATTATAAGTACATGTACTTCCCCATGTTTTTTGCCTTCACATGTTCTGACGAGAAACCTTGTGCAGAAATTTCCTAGGAACGATGAGGATGAAGCCGGCGGGTCCGATGTGCATGAGATTGATCCTCAACCTCTTAGGCGTAATCCCGCTAGAGGCAAACATGTTGTTACTAATACGTAGCCGAGGCAGAAACCAATCATCGATATTCCCGTTGAAGATGACATATTCGACGAGGATTTCTCGGATGATAAGGGCGATGGGAAGGAGATGGTGGACAAACAAGAGCCCTTGAAGACGCCCTAGTTAGGAAATGTTGTTAATTCTAAAGCGGAAGTACTTCCTCGTCTGCCCCGGATCACTGATGGGTCTTCGTCTAATTTTGAAACCACCTTTACCGTCTCTGGACCTATCCTGAACACTCTTGGAGCGCTCACTTTCCCCTACTTTGGAGCGTATACTGATGAACAAATGCTTGGCGTTGTGCCCCTTTATAATGATATAGCTCAGACTCTTGATACGGTGATGAGTGACTCTGTATGCTTGGGTGATGCCCCACTCCTTAATATCTTCATAATTGTCGCTTGGAATTCTAACTTGTTTACTTGTATCATATCCTTAATCGGGTACGGTTGGATGCCGCCAATCGTCGCAGGGAGAGGTAGTTGGTGGAAATTCTCCAACTTCAATTGCAGAACGAGAAGGGTCGTGCGCGCGAGCTAGAAATTAAACTCTCCGATGCTCAAGGTGTGTTACAATTCTATAAAACTTAACTTATGTTGATTGAGTTTATCGTGTCAGTATCATGAGTCAAGTGTCCTTATGTTAGCCGAGATAGATAGTATATGTTTAGATGCTTCTTCGGAGTTTAGCATCATGAAGAGGAAGTTGGATATTGAAAAGGATTTAGTGGAGAATATTCGTCGGTGTATGGCAAACAAGGATGGGAAAATAGATCGCCAAGCTAAGGAGATCGAAAAAGTTCAAGGTGAATTAGACCAATATCGTTAGTTTGAGTATGCCCCTGAAGAAATAGACAACTTGCGGGCTCATTTGGGTTCTTATCAATGCCTTGATGCTGAGAAAACTGCCTTAGACACGAACCTAGAACAGTAGGTAGACTCTTTACAATTGTAGAACCAAGACCTTCACGAAGACCGCCGACGAATTTTGAGGGAAAAAGATATAGTGGAGCGAGCTAACAGGGATCTGCTGGGAAAAGTGGGTGAATTTGACAAAATGGTGGGTGAACTAGAATGGAGTAGGTCGCAGCTGTCAGTGCTCCAAGTTTCGCGCAATCGTTTAATGGACGAGTGGAGTGAACATAAGAAGTACCGCCCCAGTAATGAATTCAATGAGCAATGCTATAACGAGCTAACCATGAAATTGTCCAAGGCCGAGGATAAGTTGTCCAAGTCGGTAGAATCGCTTCATTTAGTGTTACCCGCCCTTTCAGGTCTCGTAGGAGATGTGTTGAGGCAGTTCCTTAGGATTAGATTATTTTCTGTAATTGTGAAATTGCTAAATCATATCCAATGAATAATCCCGTGTTGTTGTCATTTTGTAGCCGAGCAAAAACGTTCTCAGGAATTGGATCTGGATGTCCGATGGTTGAAGCGGGTCGAGGCCTATTTGGGCACCAAGTTGTCCGAGTCAGAGGCAGCCATTTTGAAGCTTACCCAACAGGTTGAGGATGAACGCGTCGCCCATGAAGAGGAGATAGACGAGAAGGTCCAGTCGGGTATTGCTGAGTATGTGGAAAATAAGCGGCGCAAGATCTCGCTAAAGAGGGCCGGTGCTGTTCCTCCCAAGGCTTGAATTCCCCTTTTGTAGTGCTGCACCACTAAGTTGCCCTTTGTCAAGGGTTGTAAATAGCTTTGAACACCTCTTTGCACTAGTGGAGAATGAGTTTTTTAAGTCTGATTGGGCTTTATAAAAACAACTTACTAAGCCTTTCTTTTCATTTTGGGATTTCAAAAACAGACGTTTCAATAATAAAAACACGGACAACCTAATCTAGTTACCAAAACAGACTTAACACAAGGGACCAGATTTGGGAATAAAAATCTATTCCACGTAGATTTGAGATATGTCTGACAAAAGAAATTGTTTCTATAGTCCCACTTTTAGGCGGGAGTTGTCTGGGTGTTCCCCTCTAGAAACAAGGGTCAGATGTAATCCTCGAAAAATGTGGACGGTGATGATAATACTTTATAGTTTCTAACGAAAGTATCTTTTACTTTTTAATTACAATATATCCAACCATTTCTCGTTTTCTTTTTATCAGTTTAGACAACCTTTGTTTTCTCTTGTTTAGAGCTCTAGAGAAAAAACTCAGATGATGATCTGATTAGAGCAAAACAGCAAGCTTCACAACCCTAAAAGCCCTATTTATCTTCATATTTAAAAGCCCTTTTCTTTTCCCGGAAAACTTATTTCTCTTGATAACTTCATAATCCTTTTCCTTTTTTTTTTTTATCTTTATCAGGTAAAGTATTGATTCTTCAATTTTGTTGTTTTCTTCTTCAATTTTATGATGTTGGGTTTTAATCAATTTTTTTTTCTGAAGTAGAAGACCTTTTGTCCGGTGCAATTGGGTTTATCTTTAGGTATACCATATACATCATTTGATTCGATTTGAATTGAATTTGTACAAGTTAATCTTGTGTTAGATTTTCATGTTTCCATTTTCAATTTCTTTGTCAAGGTTTTAATTTTTAATTTTATTTTATTTTTTCAATGCAGAAGACTTTCAAGTGAGTTGGATTTCTCAAAGAACTACATGTATAACATCTGATATGATATGATATGATTTGATTTGATTTGATTCGATTCGATGTGATATGATATGATATGAATTTCAGTTAATTTGTTCTTATGAAGTTCTTAGATGATTTTTTTTTATTTTTTATTTAAGTAATGGGATTTCTCTTTAGATGCTAACTGTTAAAAAGAATTGTATCTGTTGAAAGGTCAAATATTCCATGTCATGCTCAATCTATATAAGTATTTTTTTTTTTATGTTCAGTAGGTTAAGTGTTTGATAATTTGTGATACTGAATCCAAATTTGTTTCAATCAACTTTCATTAGTTTCAGTAGGTTAAGTGTTTGATGAATTGTGTTACTAAACCAAAAGTTGTTTTTCTCAAATTTAATTATTCTTATTTGAAGTGTTTGATCAATTTGTATCCCTGGTTTGGTGATGTTACTATACCAGCATGTTTTGTTTTCAGTGATTATGATGGAGTAATAGGTTTTCTTTGAAGTAATTGTGTTTTGGTTGATGTCAAATGTAATGGGATTTCTGTTTCTAATAACATGATAGTTATAAATTGAATACTTCAGTGCTTGTACATATATTAGTATTTGATTATGCATGATGTTATTCTTAGTTCGAACTTGATTTAGAATGATGATTTTTTTATCCAGTTGACTAGGTTTATGTATTACTTTGTTAATCTTTCAAAGTGATTTTCTTGTAGGCAAGTATGAGATAAGGAAGGGTCGGTTTGCAAAGGACTGACTGATTCAGTAACATGATGCATTTCTATACTTTTTTTAGTTCAGTATTATGCATCTAGGATAATGGTTTGATGAATTGTGCTCAACGAGTAAGCAAAGAATCATAATATCCATTGTGCTTATTTTTCTTTTTGTTAGTGTATATTGAGCTAACAGTGTCCCTCCTTTAACAACAATCTTAATGGATATTAATATTTATTTTTTAGCACATGAATGCAATCAAATTTTCACTGCTTCTCATATAGCTTAGGGACCTTTTAATATTCACTTTTTTTTCTCCATCATAAGTTGTTTGAAATTTTGAATTTGTTCAGAACTTTTGTTATTTACTCTTGGTGATACCAATTCAGTCAGTTACTTATATTTTATATAATGATCTGTTTCCTTACTTTCTTGTTAGTATCAATTCTGGAGTTAGCATTCATAGGGTAATATGTAAACAAAAATGATGCATAAAATGCTTTTGGTTCAATGTATGAGCCAAATGCATTCATAGAGTAATATCTAAACAATGGGATGTCCCTGTCATTTATGTTTTCGACACCCTTATATGATTCCCTTTATGATTGTGTACTGCATATGATTTCTGATATGGGTGTATGTGGCTTAAGAGATACTTATTATGGATTTTTTGATTTGATTAGATAACTATGGCTAGGGGTCCTTCAAGTAGCAATAGATCTCGTTGTTCTTCAACTCCTAGCACAAATCCAGCATCTACTTGGCGTCCTTTGGTTGATACATGAAGATCTCCATCAAATGATGGTTTGGTTAGTCACGGAAGTCCATCTGCAAGTAATGGGCATAGGTCTCTTCCATCGTCTGAGGGTGAGCATTCACCTAGTCATGGTAAGGTGATTCCATTGTCTGGGGGTGATCCATGGCCTGAGGCTCTACAGCGGACAAACACCGATAGTGAAGCTGACAATAGTGAAGAAAGCGTAATTGGTAATGCAACGAGATCTTTTCTTTAACTTCCCTGAATATATCAAGCTTTGTAGAACCTCGAATGATTATTGTATTATTTTGTGTAGGTGATCAACGCCTGCCAATTGAATTCAATGATAATGGACAGCCTATAGGCCCTACCCGTAAGACGTTTTCCACCAAGGTTGGAAAGATAACCAGAAATCTTGTCTCACCAGGTTATGTATCTTGGAAGATAGTCCCGCCGGTAGTGAAGGAATCAATATGGAAGAGTATAACTAATGACTACAAGGTTCCTGAAGTTGTGAAGGACAAAGTACTGAAAAGGGCACATAAGGCATGGAAGAATTCAAAGACTACCCTAAGGAGGATATGTGATAAATATACCACTATTGCTGAAATGAAAAACAATAGACCTGGAAATGTGAGGAAAGAGGATTGGGAGGTATTTGTTGATAGGGTGATTAAAGATGATGATAGGGTTATTAGGGAAAAAATGAAGCGAGCAAGGAAACAGTTGAAAGATTTGCATAGCACTGGTAGGGCTGGTATTGCATCTCGCCGGGAGGAAATGGAGAAACAAAATCCTACTGTTCAGGTTTCAAGGGTTGATTTGTACCTGGCTACACATGTGTACCAGGAAATCTCTGAAGATAATCTTGCAGATATGGATCCCTTATCTTATGATGTACGATCAAGAAATTATATTGTAAGTTTTGTGTTGTCATCTATTTAGTTGAATTCACTAGTATTACTTGCAACTGATGTTTCAATATTTGTCATCCACTTATGTATAATTTTCTCTACATTGTGCAGAAAACTGTGAGGGAGTTATATGCAATGGAAGAGAATAGAAATGAGACCCATTTAGATAGGGATGCAGTTGCACAGGTGGGTGGAGATGAATTTATATTGCTTTTTTGTGTAACAAAAATATTACCAACTAATTTTATTTATTTATTGGCAGACATTTGGTGTTGATATTAGGGGTAATGTTCGATGAATGGGAGGTGGGATCTCAAAGACAGAGTTACAAGCATCCGTAGTTTGTAGAGAACAACTACGACAGGAAAAGCTGAAGACTGCAGCTGTGGAAACACATGTCCGTAGTCTTGAAGAGGTGGTTCAGGAATTAAGGAAGTTGGCTATAAATGTCAACCCTAGCACCAGCAATCCTAATAATGCACAGGTAATATTCTAGAATCTTTAGTTAGCAGGTAATTAACAGTTGGAACAATTAGAAAAATGAATGGCTATCAGTTTGAATTAAATAACAATGAATGAATAACTTAGAAGTTAAAACAATCAGTTTGCTTTGTTTCTTACATTAGGATGTTTATTTGTTTTTAGCAAATGAATGTGGTTGGTCGAAGAATCCAGAATGTTGTGTTAAGGAATATGCGTAAGGATGCAGTTGCATTTGGCCGTATTGACATGAGTGATGATGAAAATGATGCTTTTTATTATCTCGTCCTCATTGATGAAATAGTGATGGGAAGTGAGGAGCTTTGAGTTGGAGATGGAACTCTTTCTACTGTTGCACATGGTGATAAGATTTTGTGGCCCAAGCACTCTGTTAGTCCTTGGCCAGTAACTCTTGATACAAACTTTTAAAGTTAAAAGCTTGTTTTCGTATTTTGGTGGTTGAAGTGGATATTATGGAGTTTTTTTGGGACTTTGAGTCTCTTCTCTTGTAAATAGGAAAAGTTGTGGTTTTGAGTCTCTTCTCTTCTCTTGTAAAGAAGAAACTCAAAACTTAATCTCAAGTTTTATGGTTTTATATATGTGTGTAGCTTCAGCAGGTTTTATAGCCCTGTTATTATCTAATGAAATATATATTAGTATGCTTATGCACTTGTTGATGTCAGTAACTTGTTTAATTGTTCTTGTAGTTTATATTTTAGCTATTAAATTTGCATATTGATTGTGCTTGTGTGAACATGTTGTTGATTTTAAATTTATGAGTTGTATGTGTTCAATATTACTAACTTTCAATCTTAGTAACTTGTTCAATGTCAAATACCAGGAAGACTGGTTTCCTTTTCAAATTTGTAATCAGTCCTTTTCAGTTTAATTTACAATTAACAAGTTGATGTCAGGGTCTGGAATTTTGAAAACCATCTCGAAGTTTCTCACAACAGGATTCATCACTTGCTAACTCTACATAAACTTGTAGTATACGATAACAGTATCATCTCTAAGGTTGAATGTTTTTCCCAAACTTCATTTAATCTTCAATCAATTTGAGAAAAACCACATCCCTTGATTGATCCAGATTTTTTATTTTCAGAATACGAGACCCATGGAAAAAGATAGACGTTTCAGCTCATTCAGATGTTACTGAGTGGGATTCAAATCTGACTCGGCTTAGATTATTAGTCTGAAAAGAAAAGAATATCTCCCAATCTATTCTTATCCTTGTCGTCTCACTCCATCTCTCTCTCTCGTTCTCTTATTTCTCTCATTAATGTCTGATTAAAAACATTCTCAGACAAGTTTAATACAAAATCATCGTCTCACGCAAGTTTATTAGGGTTACATATTGTTGGTTATCTTTTAAATCAGGTTTCTCTCTGACAAATCAGGTATGTTCTTCATTATGAGATTTCTTTTATTAGGGTTTTGACTAGATATCAATTTCAATGGTAACTCCTTCCTAAATTATTCTTTTGGTTTCAATTTCAGACTCCTAATCTCTGTTGAAGCTTCACTTGGAGTGATTCAGGTGATAAATAATTTTTTAAAATAAAATTGGGGTTTATTTACCCCTTTTGCTAACTATTCTTATAATTTAAGGTTCTTAAAGTTGAGGGTTTTATTTGGGGGATTTTGTATGCAATGATTAATGTATTTGGAAACAGTAATTTAACAAAAATTTGTCAAGAGTAATTGTATTTGGTAGGTTCTGTTATTTTTTCTTACTATATAGCTCAAGTACATTAATACTATTGATTGCTTTTCTCATTTATTTGTAGATGTCACTACATTGTGTGGATCCTCCAAGTAAAGAATGGTTCAAGGCACCTAAGGGTTCACCTCAGTTTATTGAAGGTGTTAAGTTGTTCATTCAATTTACAGTTAAGAGTCTTGGGGAAGATATAAATGAATTTCATTGTCGTTGTATGAAATGTCAAAATTACAATACTTGTCCAAAATCTCTTGATGAAATACATGGTGATATTCTTCAGCATGGGTTTGATGTGACATATAGAACGTGGATCCATCATGGAGAACAACCTCGTGCGAATGATTCCAGTGCTAGATCTCCTGCGTTAGCCACTAATAATGTTGTAAATGAAGCTCCTGGTACGAGAATGGTCGACTTGTTCTTTGACACACTAGGCCGCGCTGATATCATTAATCTTGAAGACTTCATTAGTGATTCTGATCCTCAAGCTGGTACTGCTGCAACAGTTGAAGATGGTTCTGGTGCTAATGTTGAAGATGGTGCCGGTGTCGATTACAGTAAGATGATGATGGATGCGTTATAACCCCTGTATCCAGATTGTGGTTGTGAACATACAAAAATGTCGGCAGTAATCGAGCTACTTAGTATGAAAGCAAGGTACCAATGTTCCAATGTTTTCTTTACTGAATTATTGAAATTTATGAAAACTATTTTACCCGAAGGGAACACGTTATCAGATTCTTGTCTTAAAGCTAAGAACATGATTAAGCCATTTAACTTTCCGGTAGAGATTATACATGCTTACTCTAATGATTGCATACTTTATTGGAAGGAGTATGCTGATTGTGATGAGTGTCCTAAATGTCACGCAAGTAGATGGCAATTACCGCCTGAAAGGACTAATCCAAATTCTAAAAAGGTGCCAGTGAAGAAACTAAGATATTTCTCAATTACTAAAAGGCTATAGCGTTGGTATGGTACTCCGTGGATAGCTGAACAGATCTACTGGCATTCTAATGTTGAAGAAAGTTCAACACACATGCGACACCCTATGGATTCTTCTTCTTGGAAATCAATAGATAGGATATGGCCTGCGTTTGCTGCTGAGAAACGTAATGTGTGTCTAGGACTAGCCACTGATGGTTTTAATCTATTTGGAATGATGACTTAGCATAGTACTTGGCCTGTCATGATTAATGCTTATAACCTTCCACCATCAATATGCACGGGAAAAGATTTCACAATGTTAGAATTACTTATTCCTGGTCCAAGTTCTCCCAACCACAATATTGATGTCTAGTTACAGCCCTTGATCGACGAGTTGATTGAGTTATGGTTAGACGGAAAGGTAACGTATGATTCTCATGCAAAGACCTCTTTCACAATGAAAGCAATTTTGATGTGGTGCATACACGACTATCCGGCTTATGCACACATGTCTGGTTTGCGAACATCTGGAATATTTGGTTTTCCGGCGTGCGGTGAAGAAACTGAGGCCTTTTGGTTGAAATGGGGTAGCAAGTTTGCGTACATGTGTCATAGAAAATTTTTAAGAGATCGGTCTCACCCTTATAGACGTGACAAAGCCAGGTTCAATGGATCTGAGGATAATAGGGGTGCACCAAGTAGTTTGAGTGGCGTTCAATTGTTCAATAGGACAGCAACAACAAATAAGGAATTTGGGAAGATGGTAAAGCGGTCAGTTGAATCTCCTTATTCGAAGAGATCAATGTTTTTCAGTCTGCCATATTGGAAGGTAACGATGCATAATTTTCAATATGTTGTTATTTTTAAGCCTTCACTAACTTTTATTCAATATGTTTTTGTTATTTCTTAGCCTTTGCTAACTTAATTAATCTTAACTTAAGTTTCTGCATATTCGACATAATGTGGATGTGATGCATGTAGAAAAGAACTGGGCAGAGAAATTGTTTGGAACTTTAATGCGACACAAGGATAAGTCCAAGGATGGGGTTCCGACGCGCAGAGATCTAGAACTGCTGAACTTAAAACCTAACTTGTGGTTGCTATAAAATAATGGAAAACAAGAAGTCTCCCATGCTCCTTATTGGTTTCCTAGGAATGAAAGAGAACTAGTTTGTAAAACTTTTAGCAAACTGAAGGTTCCTATTGGTTATAGAGGAAACTGGAAAAAAAAATTGGATCTGAAAGAGTTACAATTTAAGTGTTTAAAATCTCATGACTATCACTATCTTATGCAGGGTTTGATGCCAATTTTTCTAATGTATTGTTTGAAAGAGCATAAGACTTTGCGCGTGGCAATAAGACATTTGTCATTGTTTTTTAAAGTTCTTTGTTCTAAGGTTATTGATCGTGAAGAGCTTCGTCTAATGCATGAACGTGTAGTGGAGTCTTTATGTGTGTTTGAAATGTACTTCCCGCCGGCTTTTTTTGTTTCTATGACTCATCTAGTCGCACATTTGGCCGAAGAGGCACAAACATTGGGACCAGTTCAATTTAGGTGGATGTACCCTTTTGAGAGGTATACTCCTTTAACTATTGATCCTTTTAGTTTAATTCCTTTGAAATTATGTGGTTACCTTATATATCTGGTGTTACCTATTGCATGTGCAGAATGATGAGAACCTACAAGGTTTATGGTCGGAACAAAAACTATATTGAAGGGTCTATTATTGTACAACATGATGTTTTTGAAGGAGCTCGCCATTGGATGGAGTTCATTCCCGAGGGTAAGTTAAAGTCTTATAAGTGTCATGGAAAGGTAGCATTGCGCGGTGAGGTTTATGGAGGTCCACACCCGCCTAGTTCACTTGGAAAACCATACTAGTTAACCGCCGTACAACATGAGCAAGTCCTCCTTTGGGTTTTAAGACATTAAGATGAAAATATTGAATGGGAAGAGTAAGCAGAATCCTAAGTTTTGTCTTTGAATCATTTCTTTACACTATATGCGACTCTTGACCATTATAATTATGTACAGTATGAACTAATAACCATGTCGCTAATTGTTATCTTTGTCGTTTCGCAGTAAATACAAGAGTTACATTGGAAGTCTAAACAAAAAATCAAGGAGCAAGGCTATGAAGTACATTCCCTGGTTAAGAGAGGAACTTCTAGGCACACCCATGACAGAGTTTCATAGGCTCGTACTTGGTCCTTCCTTCAAGACAGTTTCCTATCGGGCGTATTCGGTAAATGGTTATCTATTTTATACGGAAGAAGCAGAGAATTCTATGACCACACAAAATAGTGGAGTGACAATGGATGCCTTCACCAGCTTTAGAGAAAGTGCAAGAGATTCTAACTTTGTGGTTGATGATACTTCTTACTTCAGCATCGTGCAAAAGATACTTGAACTCGATTATGAAGATTTCACAGAAGTGGTTTTTTTATATAATTGGGTTCGAGTGGAAGACAAAAAACATGGATCATATGTGGATGCAAATACCAACTTGAGGTTCGTCAACTTCAAATGGTTTACGACCAAGTCTAAAGATGTCGACGAACCATTCATCCATGCTTCTCAAGATTGCCAAGTTTTTTATTGCGGAGATGAGACTAGGAAGCATTGGCATATTGTTTTATAATCTCACAAAAGATTAGCCATAAATGTGAATGCTTATGAAGATCCTTATGTGTTTACTTCATATGCTAATCAAGCTCCACTAATTTCAACATCTGTAGCTGACAACGAGTATTGGAATGGAGATCAGGTAATAATTTTTGATTGAATACTTAAATTTTGCTTTTTTCTCTTTTTTCTATGTATATGGAGAGTTGAACACATGGTCCTCTTCATGTTTTCAGGAAACAAGCTAAAACCAAGGATTGCAGCCCGTCATTCAGGTATATATCTTCTTTACAAGTTAATTAGCACCACCATTATCTAATGTTGAATACGTGGAACATGTTTAGAGTAGAAAAAAGTATCAAACATACATGATTCCTGCCAAGTAGCAACATATTCATAAGCATATCTGCACTTGCAAATATTAAGTTCATGTCAACATTCAACTAGATTTTTTTCTGCTTGGGAAATTAGAACTGCATTATTATCTAATTGTTTCTTGCAGCAGCTCCTTGATTTTTTTTTGTCATCACTAGCTTCTCCATCAGAGCTTACTCTTTTTTTTTTATCATCATCAACTCTTAAAGAATTGCTTGTTTGTGAGAACCAGTCGTATTATGCTATCAGAACTTTGTTTTTAAACTTCTAATGATGAACATATTTTTCCCGCAGGTATACTATTTCGATCAGTTGGAGAAGTTCATCTTTTTGTTGGTCTTAGTCTATTTTCATTGTTTGTAGGTTGGTTTCCACCTATTGTAAGAAAATACATCTGTAAGAACTTAAATTGGTGTGAATTTAGTAGTTGTGCAGATCTTTTTGGGGTTTTGACCTAAGTATCGGCCCAATTCACATATGAATCCAGTTAATATATGGTACAACAAAATTTGAATCGAATAGTGAATGTTTTGATTAGTGTATGAAATTAGTTTTAATTTGAATTTAGTGAGTTTCCAATCTTCAGTCAGAATTGAGTCAGAGGATTTAGATGAATCAGATTTTCTGAAATAGGTTCAGTCAGAAATACCAGTTAGATCGCGATTCAGATGAATAAGCTTTTTGAAATTATTCAGAACCATATTAGTGTAGATTATCTTTTATAGTTTTTAATTTGAATTTAATGAAACGTCTGTTTATGTTAGACCTTATGATGAGTCTCTTGAAGTAAGTCGTAATTTAAAAAATTAAAAGAATCTTAGAAATAGTCGTTTTGGGAATTAAGACTACAATTCTAGGTCTCCCAGAATCAGTCGTTTTTAGTGATGTTAAGTCCTTTTCTAGAAGACTTTTTTTTTTGATTTTCCACTAGAATTCCCTTTTTACTTCTAGTACACTGCTTGTTTGTTTTAAAAGGCGGTGCTGCGTCGCCGATGCTGTTCTTTTTATTTCCGTTATACTTTTTACTTCGTGGAGTTTTATGACGCTTTTCGAGCTTCTTTAATTGGCGTAGGACGTTGTCTCTTTAACTTTTGTTTCTTATATCATTCCTGCAATTGTTGATTATACATGTTAGTATTTTAACCTTTTTCGGTCGAACACACCCAACAAGAAGGGTCACCGGGCCCAATGCCATGTCCTTATTGGGGTATATCATCACTATATCTTGGATTCATTGGAAGGGTACTAGTAAACCTAATTCTAGTTTCGATTTCCCCGAGCGGTTATCGATCAACCAATCTCGGGCAAGTGGTCACAGCCACTTGCGATGGGGGAGACCTTTAAAATGTAAGTAGGCCACCTAGCTGAGAAGACTTCGTGTCTTATCAGCTTGTGGAACTGGTTTCCAACCACCAGAACCCTTAGGCTACCTTGGAACTTGCACACTTCCACTTCCCCCGGTACGAATAGTCAGGCGACTGTAAGGCACCTCGGCACTTCCATACTGGCTTTGCCCCTAGTATGAATGCCCATTCGAGTGTAAGTCACCTCGGCACTTCCACACTGGCTTTTCCCCGAGTACGAATAACCATTCGAGTGTAAGTCACCTCGGCACTTCCTCACTGGCGTTTCCCCGAGTACGAATGACCATTAGTCGCTCATGCCCTATCTCATACCCCTCACGGTTTTATAGAAATGGAAGACAAGTATGCTCACCATTTCTCCTCACCTCCCTTCAGGGGTGGTAAAGATTCAGATGCTTGACGTTCCAGGGATTGGGATCTTTTGTTCCATCGAGTCTAAGTAATCGATACGATCCCTCGCCTGCCTTAGACGCAATTATATACGGCCTACCCCACTTTGGTTCTAGCTTTCCGCACTTTTTGTCTCGCTCCCATTAGGCTAGAAACTTTAGTACTTGCTGACCTGGTTGGAATTCTCTTGTACGAACACGCTTGTTGTACTCTCGATGTAACCTCCTTTGATAATTTTCCATTTTTTGTAGCGCCATCTCCATTGTTTCTTCCAAATCATCGAGTTTCTCCAAAATTAGATCGGACGAGACGTTTTGCCTCCAAGATTCTATCCTAGTGGTAGGGATCATTCCTTCCGTTGGTAGAATCTCCTCGGTTCCGTAAGTAAGCATGAACGGCGAGAACCCTGTAGATTCCCTCTGTGTGGTTCTGTATGCCCATAAAACGTTGTACATCTCCTCGCAACAGTTACCATATTCCCTATCCAATTTCTTTTTAATGTTGTCAGTGATTGTTTTGTTAGTGATCTCGGCCTGCCCATTACTCTGGGGGTAAATGGGTGTAGCTTTACTCTTCCCGATGTTGTACGTGTTGAACAAAAGATCAATATTTTCCCCTGTGAGTTGTTTATCGTTATCAAATAAGATAGCTGCTGGGATCCCAAAGCGGAAAATGATATATGCTCCCAGATGAACTTGAAGACATCTTTGTCTTGGATGTGCCTTAGTGGTGCTGCCTCTACGCATTTGGTAAAGTAATCTGTGGCCACAATCAAGTATTTCCTCTGCCCTGTTCTTACATGTAACAGCCCGACAATGTCTACCCCCCATTTGGCAAAGGGCCATAGGATTATAACAGATTTTAAAGGTACTCCTGGTGCCTGTATTTTATTGCCAATCCTTGAACATTCTTCACAAGATTTCGCTATTTCCTTTGCATCTTCATTCATGTACATCCAAAAATAGCCCATTGTCTTTGCCTTGGCCGATAAGCTTCTCCCCGAGCTGTGGTTTCCGGCGGCTCCATAGTGTAACTCATGCAAGATTGTGTGGCCTTCCTCCCTACCTAGGCATCGTAAAAGTGGCCCGAAGTAGGATTTCCCATCTCTTAGCTCGTAGGCACCCGACTTACTCTTTATTTTATTTATCTCGGGCCGACCCTTGGATAGCTCGCCTGTTTCCAAGTATTGGTGTATCGGCTTTCTCCAATCACCCTCTTTATATCGATCGCATGTGTTAATAACCACATCGATCTGTACGTCCGGTGTTTCTGGGATTGAGGGAGTAAGGAGCCTCATACCACGAATTCCCTCTATGCTCGGGTCTACCATATGTGAGGCGATATAAGATAGAGCATCCGAATGCCTATTATCTTTTCTACAAATGTGACGGAACTTAATGCTTGGTATTTGGTTGATGTAAAATTTGGCGACCTCCCAATACTTTTGCAACACGGGGTCGTGCGTCGCATATTTGCACGTTATCAGCCGAATCACCAACTGTGAATCATAAGTTAAGTGAACCTCCTATAGCCCCATTTCGACAATTATCCGTAAGGCGTGGATTATTTCTTCGTACTCGGTGACATTGTTTGTTGCTTTGAATTCTAGCCTGAACGAGTGCACTATCTTTCTTCCTTTCGGCGTGGTGAAGACTAACCCAAGGCTTGACCCCTCTTTGTTTGATGCCCTATCGACGAAAACTTCCCACCGTGTTGGACTACTGGCTGCTAATAGGTCAGCAGGCTCTTCTCGTTCTTCCATCATCCCATATATATCTTCAACCTCGTCTTCATCGCTTAGTGGGAAATCCGCTAGGAATTCGGCCACTAGATGTCCTTTGATCGCCGTTCTTGTCTCGTACACCACATCATATTGTTTAATTATGGATGCCCATTTAGAGATTCTCCCTGATCGTCCTGCATTATCCAAAACTGCCTCGATAGGCGATTTGGTGAGCACTCGTATGCGATGAGATTGAAAGTATGTTCGGAGTTTAGAAGCGGCAAAAGATAGTGCAAGTACCATCTGCTCTAGTCTGGTATAGTTTTTCTCAGCCGGACTTAATGTTTTGCTAGTGAATACACCAGCTTCTCCGCATTCCCCTCCGTCCTAACAAACACTGCACTAATGGCGTATGGTGTCGCCCCTAAGTATAGGGTAATAATTTATGCCGGCTCGGGCCTATGCAGAACCGGGAGGCTGGCTAGGTGTAACTTGATATTTTGAAAGGCCTCTTCGCTAGCATCCATCCATTGAAACTTTTCTCCTTTCTTCAGAATGTCATAAAAGGTTTTACATTTATCCGACGATCGTGACACGAATCGCCCTAATGCTGCTATAGAACCATTTAGCTTCTGCTTTTATCCCTCCGGGGATGATGATGTATCCTAGGAATTTCCCCGATGTAACCCAAAAGTGACACTTGGCGGGATTAATCTTCATCTTGTGTTTCCTCACCGTATGAAAAATATCGCTAAGGTATTGGACGTGATCCTTAGATCGGCGTATCTTCACAAACATGTCATCCACGTAAACTTCTATGGTGTCGTGGATCTTGTCTTCGAACATGTCTTATACCAATCTCTGATATGTAGCACCATCATTCCTAAGTCCAAATGACATCTTGGTATAACAATACAGCCCCCTTGGTGTGAAAAAGGAAGTATGCTCATGATCCTCGGGTGCCAACGGTGTTTGGTTGTAGACATCCACCAATGTCATCGCCTTATATACAACTATTGATTCTATTAATTGGTCTATGCTGGGGAGAGGGAAGCTGTCCTTAGGGCAGGCCTTGTTCAAGTCACTAAAAGCAATACATATCCTGACTCCTCCTTTTTTCTTTGGTACCACGACCATATTAGATATCCACTGCGGGTAACGAGATTTCCTGATTATCCCAGACTCTTGTAGCTTCTTCATCTCGGCCTCAACCACTGCCTGTAACTCTGGTACGATTCTCCTAATTTTATATCTAACTGTTTTGAACCTCGGATCAATCTTCAAGTGGTGGCAGCAGACCTCCGGTTCAATGCCCTCTAAATCATGTACTTCCCAAGCGAACACGTCTAAGTTTTCCTTTAACACTGTCATGAGTTGACTTTCTTGTTCATCCGAGAGTAATGTCCCGATCCTTACTATCTTTGGCTCCTCAGCCGTCCCCAAATTCACTTTTTGAGTCGGCTCAACTGTCGAGAAATTAGATTTAGGTTCCTTGAACGGAGTCATTTCCTTTAATTGCTATGAAGGGTCTTTCTCTTGAGTCTCGTATGCCATGACCAATTTTGAAGTAGCCTCCTCCAATTCTTCTGCATCCCTAACTTCTTTGGCTTTGCTCTTCTCTTGCCTTTGTCGAGCTCCCCGATCTTCATTAATTTAGGCATCAACCCGCATTCATTGTCGTGCTGCCTGGGAATCACCTACAACTTCAGCTATTCCCTTATAGGTCGGGAACCTTAATCTCTGATGATATGCCGATGCCACCCCTTTAATCCCAGCGATCCACGGACGCCCGATAATTGCTTCATAAGGCAGGCGACGTCGACCACACAGAAGGTGGTTAGCGTTTCTAGGTAGCCCCCACCGTCCGAAACCCTCAAATTTACCTCACCCTTAGGGATGGTTACTGTATTATTAAAGCCGTAGATGCGATATGTTGAGGGGACGAGGATGTCGTCTGACAGCTTCATTCTCTTGAACGTGTCGTATAATAGTACCTCGACTGAACTTTCGCTATCCACGAGAATCCTTCTTACTCCCCACTTCTCAATCAGCAACGTGATGACCAGGGGATCACTATGTGCTTGCCCATTCGCTGGGACATCCTTGGCCGAGAACGAGATAGGTTGTATCATCCAAAGTTCTATCGGTAAGGTCTTGGCCATGCTGAATATTTCCACTCCATCGCGATCCATCTTATGAATTCTTGAAGTGATTACCGGGCCAAGAGTGTAGTCTTGAATAGATGAGTGTGAAATGGTATTCACAAATTGAGTTGACCTATCAATGCGGACTTGATGAACCGGCACGTCGGGTGTTGATGTCGGATGAATTGGATGTCGGACGAACTGTATCAGGTACCCATCTCGGATGAGGTGTTGAACGATATCCTTTACTTCTCATCAATTATTAGTGGAGTGGCCCCTATACTGATGGTAGTGACAGTACTCGGGGTGATCCTTGGTTTCTTGGAACTGGACTCCCCTTGATGTTAGGTAATTGATAACGTTCCTCTTCTCGACCTCCTTGAATACTTCCTCCAAGGAGCGTTCAAAGGTGTATATGATCGGGCTTCATGCCTCAGCCTCTTCCCTTTTTCCACCCACTCTTTCTTCTCCCAGCTTCTTGGTGGAGGGTCTCATCTCTTCTCGGGACGCCTCAGCACCGGCCTCAATACTAACTTCTTGCACTCCCCTATCTCTCGACTCGGCTTGAATTTCTTCTAGGGCGATAAAATGTTCTTGCATCCTTCACATCTCGTTTAAGGTTTTTGGATTTTCAGAGAACATAGCTATCCAGATGGGGTCCGATCTTCCCAATGCGTTTTCGAATCCAAAGATAGCTTGATCCACTGGTACTTTTCTAAATTCAGTACACAGTTTCCTCCACCTATCAGTCAAGGTTCTCAAGGGCTCCCTGAACCTCCGGGAGAGGGTAAATAGATTGTTCATTCTTGGCCGAGGTCGGCTGTTTTGCATATAGGTTTCAATAAAGGCCCCAATAAGTGCATCATAACCGTCGATCGATCTAGGGGGGATTGAATAAAACCAATCTCTCGCCTCGCCCTCCAAGTTGGACGGAAAGAATTTACACATGACTACCATGTTTCTTTTCCATTGGATCAATGACATGGTATACATTTTTAGATGCTCAACCGCATCTCCCGTTCCGTCGAATCTAGAAGGAAATGTAGGTAAGGGACACTTTGGTGGGAACGACATTTGTTCGATTTCTTGGGAGAAAGGTGTTTTCTCGGCCTCGCTCATAATCTCTGCCAGTTTGTTCTCTTCACTACTTCCCGATAGCTCCTTGATCTTTGCCTCAAACTCCTTAAGTTTAGCTTCTGTCACTATGTCCTATCATCCGTCCCTTCTTCGCCTCTCTTCATCAGTAGACGAGTCCTCATGTGGTACATATCCTTGTGGGGAGGGTATTGGAGGTCTTCTGGACTGGCTAGAGTTGCCCGACCCAGTCATAAGTGGTGTCTGGCTTGATCGGCCATGATAACTCGACGTTCCTCGGCTGGACGATCCTCTTGATCTGGTTCGTTGATTCCTCAAATGATAATTCTCAAACACCAGGGCGAGATTCCGTTGCTGGAGCCCTCTTAGTGTCGCTTCTTGTCTTCTTTGACTTTTTAAAATGTCTAATAGAGTCGGGTCTGTGCTTTCATGACTAGAATATCCATTAGGGTAGTTTGGCCGAGACTGTAATGGTACCGATATTGGTGGTGGAGGTAGTATCAGACCAGTTTCATGACTAGTTGCATGGACAGGTGCAGGGCCGACGTTACTAGATGCTCCTCGCCCCAACTGAATCTTCCTGAGACGCTCTTGCTCTCTTCCTAAGTCTTCCTGGTACTCAGCTTTTTTCCTTGGTCTTTGTCTCTTGGATTATACCGCAAGCGCCTCCTCATCGTCCCCTGTATCTGAAGATGTAAGTCCATCGACTTGGTCAACTCTCCTCCGGGTCACGATAACCTGGTCTAAGGGTAGGGTGTCATCGTCTCGCCCAAGATCCACTTCCTCGTCAACAGTTGGCATGCCTCGTGCAGCTGCACGAGATTCCTCGGGCGGTGGTTGTCGACTTCCTTCTTGCCTCGGCCTAGTTACCCCTTCCTGCATGATGCTGCTAGCAACTGTACGATTCCTTAGCGTCCTTCCCGCCCCTGAATTACTATCCATCAGGTGTGACGCATGGTGAGCCGAGTATCGTCCCTACCTTCGTCAGCAAATACAAAGAACACCTTATTTTGACCTGATATTGTAAATGAACATTCAAAAGGGTGACAAATATTCGACTAACACAAGAATTGTCACTACACTAGAACTTGCAGATACAAAGCCTACTCCGTTTATCAAATGGGTTCTGCCTATCTACCCTATTTTGATTCTATGCTGACTTTGTGGTAGATTTTGCGCTATCTCACTATAATTCCGTACGACGTCGCCTTCAGTACTTAACCTCAGCATTTAAGTTAGTTTGTCCATCATTCTACATGATTAAATCATTAAAATCATGCACGTGATGATTGAATGGTACGCCGTGTAAGTTAAAAAATTAACTCAAGTCTCTACTGTTGTTATTTCCTCAAGATCTCTTCATGGCTACCTTCCATTGGCCTTCCCAAAGAACTTTCCGACGACTAAGCATCATCAAATGAAACATCTAGAACATGACTTCCACGACGGGAAGCCTCAAATCGGCATCTTAACACGCAAAGGACACCTTAAACTTAACCTTTTGCAACTCTAAACACACAAAATTTGTACCGCAACAAGAAAACAACTTATTTACCACTAAAATTCAGTCAACCGTCAAAAACAAACAGTCGTCCTGTCGGCAGATCCTCCACCTAGCTCCTAACCTTCGCTGCTGATCACTGGTGAGCTTATGTAGGTTTTTTGCTGATCAAACCGTTTGTAGGAGAAGAAACGAGAACTATACTATACCTTGTAAAAACGTTGCTCAAAACAACAAGAAAATGGCAGTTTCGGCCAACATAGTTCATCATAGCTTCAACTACATCACTTAAACGTGTATTTAGGAGATTTTGATCGTCTCTGAAGGCCTTTTAGGAAAGGTATCCGGAGATCTTAGTCGGTTCCCCTTAGTCGGCGCCAGAATGTAGATGCATTTTACTACAAAATACATCCAAAGGATAGAAATCTTCTTCTCAAGCAAGTGAAAGTTAGAGCTTAACAATAGATACAAGGATATACGTGGTTCGGCATGATTACCTACGTCACGGGGGGTGAAAGGATGAATCTTATTGCTTCAAGGTGTTACAATGGTGTCACTCTCCGAGTTGAACTCTCTTCCTTACCAAAATGAACTAATTCTCCACTCTCTTTCTCTTTTGTGCGGTGACAAGTCTATCTCTCTCCAAAATTACCACCTACCTCTCTTGGGTACAAGTTCTTCTATTTATAGGGGAGGCTACATACAACTAAACTATGGTGTTGGTCATGATACATCTATATTGAAGTCCTGTGTCGGGCCAGCTCGCATCATCTCTTCTTCCACAGATATGGCCGATGTACTTTGGTTCTTCGGCAACCTCTTATCCGAGCCGATCCTTTTAGGTGCTCTCTTGGTGCGATGTCGCCCCTCCAATCCTGTCTCCCTTTTAGTTGGCCGATATGGCATGTACATTCTTATCCCTTTGACTAACGTCTTTTATTTGACCCAATATGTCTCGTCTGTCAGCTTTGTCAGAGATCTGGGTCAAGTCTTGTCCAACAGTTGTAGAGTGATCATGTCTGATCCACGTGATTCCTTAATATTCGCGCTAGCCAGCCTCTGTCCCATGCTTCTCGCTTCCTCCTCCTTGGGTACATCATAGCTTAAGATGTTTCCACCTAGCCCTGTGGATAATCTACACCTACACTTAGCTATTACAAAAATATTTTAAATAAAGGGTTTTTGCAATTACTAAGGACTGGTTTTTGACCTATTATTGAAGCTCCTTTATTAGAATCAAAATCTAGGTTCTTCAAATGATGGTATAGGTGTTTAGGTGTTTTCACACAGATTAAGAAAAAAGAAAGAGATTAATTTTTTTCCCAAATGTAGCCTCATTAAAAGTTCCTAAAGCATTGATGTCTTTAATTTTTAATTCCTAGATTCTAGTGTAAATTTGAAATCTAGTGAATTGTTTAAGAATTTCATTTTAGGAAATTGAACTTACACAATATTTTATATTTGTATATGATTCCAAAGCATGGACAAATCAAGAAATTATTGGGAAAAAAAGGAAAACCTTTCAACTAATATGGGACCTACAGAAAACCTAAAACCTTCGCCTAAAATGAGACGGAGGGAGTATTAGATATATGCTTCTAATTTTGTGTCATAATAAGACACATATTTGGGATGACCATATGGTTTTCGAATCGCATTAGGCAATAGATGACGAACCACCAGTTAACAATGGGTCAAGAGACAAATTCAATTCACAAGACAAATTATGGGGCACTGACCCACGGAGATATATGGGCCGCATGGTCCACTTAAGTTTTTTTCTTGTCGTGCTTAATTGGTTCCACCGTGCCAGGAATAACCGCTTCATGTTTAGCTGATGTCACATCTTATTGTCTGGAAATGAATATACTTAAAAAATGAGAAAAACAATATCCTCTTAAAAGATTGAACCTCCTTTTAGAAATCTGGAGCACAAGGAAATCGTCACGAGACAAATTTAAGAAAGCATTCCAAACTTAATAAATTCCCGCTTCATGTAAAGATGATGCGTCATCTGGATATGTATCAATGGACATAGCTGAGTTGATTCTTAATTTAAGAAACTAAGCATCCAAGAAAAAGGAAATCATTCCATTAAAAATTCAACCTCATCCTTAAGAGATAAGTCGATCTCCCTTTTATAAGTTCAGACATGAACCTTATCCATACACAACATTCATCTATATATAGGCTGTGCGTTCATGCACTACAAGCACAAAGTTATTTCAATAAATTTTTCAATACAAGTAGAAAGCAAGAAGTAGCAATGTCGTGCATGAAAAGAGTTGAGCAGAGATTTTTTGATACTAAGAGAAAGCTAAAACAAGCATTGTCTCCAAAGAAGAGAGTTCAGTTGCATTATCAAGATAAGCATGTACGTAAGGAATTATAGTAAATAAATTTTATGTTTATATGATAAATTATCGTAAGTTTGTTATCTGAAAAATGGTTTTACTTGCAGGTGATGTTGGATAATGGGATTCTACAAGTTGCAATATCGAATCCTGGAGGAACGGTAACGGGAATACTATACAATGGTGTCGAAAATTTACTCGAAACAAAGAAAAGGAAACCTAGAGATCAATTGGGAGGTTACTGGGATCTCGTTTGGAATGTAAAAGAGTTTGATGTGATAGTGTAGAAAATCTGATATCAAAAACTTATGAAAAGAACACAGAACTAAAAACTCAAACAAGCTTCAACAAGCTTCTCTAAATTGATATATTTAAAACTCACGGCTTAGCAGCCTATTTATATGTTTACAAACTTGACTCTCAAGTAATAAACACTTTCCTAACTTAATCAAACTCTAACAAGAAAGTTCTAGACAATTCTTACGTAAACAAACTCTTGAAATACGAAATACTTGTAACTCAAGTAAACTTCCATAAACCGTACTATGGATCAACAACTCTTTTTGATCCATTCAATTCATGTCAACTATCCCAGTTGACTTGGCCATACTGGATCAACTCTCATAGTTGATCCATATTGACTTCTTCACAATGGATCAACAACTAATGTTGATCCTTACTGTTGTCTTTATAGTATCTTGGTTTATTCTTCAACATCCTCCCTTAAACCAAGATACTCTTTGCTAATCATACCAAGCTTTCCACGCAAGTAAATGAAAGTGTTAGACTTCAAGGACTTGGTGAAAATATCTGCAACCTGTTCTTTTCTTTCAAAAAACTCCACAGCAACCTCTTTGTTACTGACTAGCTCTCTAATGTAATGATACTTAATATAAATGTGTTTGCTTATCCCATGAAACACAGGATTCTTATTTAGTGATATTGTCGACTTATTATCACAAACTATTGTTGTTGGTGTCTTTTGTTCTTCAAACAAAGACTTCAGCATCATTATTAACCATACAGCTTGTGTAGCACAGTTGCTAGCAGCTATATACTCATATTCTATTGTAGACAATGCAACAACTTGTTGCTTCTTAGATGACCAAGAGAAAAAACCAGTTCCCAACTGAAATCCATAACTTTGATGTACTTTTTCTTCCTTCGTATCTCAGCCCAATCACTATCTGTGAAACCAACCAACTTTGGATCTTACGAGATAGTATAAAATATTCCCATATTTGTTGTTCCTTTTACATACCTCAGAATACGTTTTGCAGCTTTTGTAAATGTGATTGTCTAGGAGCTTCCATGAACCTACTAACCATACCAAACTGCATACATGATGTCAGGTCTTGTAGCAGTCAGATACCTCAAGCATCTAACAAGACCTTTAAAATCTGTTGAATTCACAAGTTCTCCTGAACCATCTTTTGTCAACTTCATTCTTTCTTCTACTGGTGTTAAGATTGGATTACAATTATCCATCTTGAAACGCTTCAAAATTCCTTCAGCATACCTTTGTTGATTAATAAAAATTCCTCTTTCAGTCTGTTGTACTTCAATACCAAGAAAATATGACATCAAACCAAGATCTGTCATTTCAAACTCCTTCACCATATCCTCCCTGAATTCATTAATCATCTCATTCTTTGTTTCCGGTAAATATGAGATCATCCACATACAAACATACAATAATATGATCCATACTATCATCTTTCAGATACAAAGTATGCTCATGTGGACATCTTGTAAAACCCTTCTTTAGAAAATATGAATCTATTCTTGTATACCAAGCTCTTGGAGCTTGTTTCAAACCATACAAAGCTTTGTTTAGCTTGTATACTTCATTCTCCTTCCCCTCCATAATGTAGCCATCTGGTTGCTCTACATAAACTTCTTCTTCCAATACTCCATTCAAGAATCTTGACTTCACATCCATCTGAAATATCTTCCATTTCTTTTGTGCGCTAAAGCTATTATCATTCTTCTTGTATCAAGTCTTGCAAACTGGTGCAAAGACTTGAATAATCTACTCCTCTTCTTTGTCTATATCCCTTAGCAACTAACCTTGCTTTCTTTCTCTCTATTTCTCCATTTGCCTTATACCTTGTCTTATAAACCCACTTAACACCAATGGGTTTCTTTCATGGTGGAAGTTCTGTTAATTCCCATGTGTCATTCTTCTCAATTGACTTAAGTTCTTCATTCATGGCTTGAATCCAACCTTCTTCTTTGGAAGCTTCTTCATAAGCTACAGGATCACAATCTCTAAACAATGAAAAGTTCACCACATCATCATCATCTTCATCATCTCTTGTTAAAACATAATCATTCAACCTAGCAGGTATGATATATTTTCTTCTTGGTTTTGTATTTTCTTGTTGTGTTACAGCTTCAGTTCTTGCTTCTTCATGCTGTTCTTCCACATTGTCTTGATCTTGAACTTCTTCCTCAACTATAACTGGAACTGTTCTCACAGTAGCAGGTGGATCAACATTTCTAGTTGATCCAATATTATGTGGATCAACATCCTTAGTTGATCCAGAACTTGGATCAACAATGATTGTTGATCCATTACTCCAATTCCATTTTTAATCTTCATCAAATATCACATCTCTACTTATAACTATCTTTCTGGTTTCTGGGTTATATAACTTGTATCCTTTTGTCACTAAACTGTAACCAACAAGGATACATTTTTCACTCTTATCATCTAGCTTCTTTCTCAATTCTTTAGGCACATGTGCATATGCAATGCACCCAAAAATTCTCAGATGTCTTACACTTGGTCTTACTCCTCTCCATGATTCTTCTAGTGTTTTGTTGTTCAAACTATTTGTTGGACATCTTTTGAGTAAATACACAGCTGTGTCAACTGCATAACCCCAAAAACCTTTTGGTAAATTTTTTCTTCTTCTTATTGTTCTTGCCATCTCCATAATGGTTCTATTCTTCCTTTCTGCAACTCCATTCTGTTGTGGTGTATATCTTCTTTGTTAGCTGATGTTGAATGCCATGTTCTTCCATAAACTTATCAACAACAGTGTACTCAGTTCCTCTATCAGTTCTCAAAATCTTGATACTCTTACCAATTTGTTTCTCAGCATAAGCTTTGAAACTTCTGAAAGCATGAAATGCATCACTCTTTTGTTTAAGCAAATATACCCATGCTTTCCTACTATAATCATCAATGAAAGTTATGAAATAGTTATTACCTCCATGTGATGTAACTTCTATAGGACCACACAAGTCACTATGAATGATCTCCAACTGTTGCTCAGCTCTTCTAGATTTGTTAACTGGAAAAGAATCTCTGTGCTGCTTGCCAAAAATGCAATTTTCACATCTTGATTATGGTACCTCAATAAAAGGCAAACCAGACACCATCTCCTTCTTAGCTAAAACTTGCAAACTATTAAAATTCACATGCCCCATTCTCTTATGCCACAACCAAGTATCATTATAAACACTGCTACTATAACATCTTTCCTTTTGATGTTGAATATTCAATGGAAACTTGATCTGTTTCTAGTCATCTCTACTCTTGCTATTAATCTTCTTCTTCTATCTCTGATTAAGCATAAGCCATTGTAAATATTCATAGAATAACCTCTTTCAGATAATTGACCCATACTTAGCAATTTTTGATGTAAACCTGGAACATAAAACACATCCATGATGTATGCTTTAGAACCATTCTTGAGAACAATTCCTATTCTTCCTTTTCCCATAACTGGAATTGTTGAACTATTTCCAAACTTCTTTGTGGATTTTACAGACTCATCCAAGCTTTCAAATAAATCTTTTCTGCCACACATATGATTCTTTGGAACCTGTATCCAAGTACCACTTTAGTTGAGGTGGTTCTTGGTGTATGACAAGCTAGTAACATATTTTCGACATGCTTTCTGCTTCTTCTTCTTCTTGACTCTTGGCAAATTTAGCTCTGAAATTTGCTTTGTAGTTATTAGCAGAGTCTTTCTTGGTTTTGAACACTCAGTAGCAATATGTCCAAAGTCTCCACGGTTATAACACTTTGTATCTTTGATTTATCATATGGCTTCTGTAATTTCCATTATTTGATCTTCCTCCATTATTATACCCTCCTTGAGAACTTCCAGCATTAGACTTTCCTTGATTATTTCTCCAACTAACTTGACTTTGAAGTGCTTCTTCAACTTGTTTTGCAGCTGCTATTTTCTCCAACAATCTTTGTTCATAAGCTTGTAATGATCCCAACAACTCATTAAGAGTCATGGTTGCAATTGTGTTGCATTCTTCAATAGCGAGTAACCTTTGATTCAAACTTCTCAGGCAAGCTTCTTAAAATCTTTTCAACTACTGTTGAATCCTCTACAGTATCACCATTGGCCTTCATCTCATTGACAATATTCAGTGTCTTTGAGAAAAATTCTGAAATTGTTTCAGTTGTCTGGATGGAGTGAGAGCAGAGATGAGTTGGTCTCGAGTAAACTAGGGAAGATGGACTAGGATTCTGTGGTGGGAGAAAGTTATTGCTAAAATGGTTCGTGGAGAACAAGTGTGCTGCTCCATGGTACGAGCAAGTTTGGTCGAGACGTTTTAGAAAATAATAAGATATTTGCCTGTTCACGGTGGTGTTGTTGTTGGAAATTGACAGTTCAGGGAATGGATGGTTGATGCAGTGCTGATAGAGTTGAATCAAGGGAATTGTTGCTACTCGGGATAAAAAGTTGCTTCTGGTAATGATGAAGAACGATCAATGATTGATCATGCTGCCATTAATGGTGGTAATCAATGGACGGATGGGTGTTACGATGGCAGCAATAACGATGACCGGAGATGAATGCCATTCACAATGATGATGAGTATTGGTTACATGTAATTGCTACTGGTGTTTAAAAAAAAATAGGTGACTGGTATTGCTGCTGCCAGTAACAGTGATGCAACAGTATGAGCTGTGACGACAAAGTAGTAATCCTTTGGTTATCGAAAGGAGGAGTCGGAAATATTTTTGGCTCGAGTCTTGGTGACTGATGGGTGATAAGGATATTGAGAAGGTAAGAAGTCTAGAACTCCGGATCGAGTTGGGTCTGTTTTTGGTGGAGTACAAAAAAAAAAAAAAAAAAAAGGTTAATTGTGGAGATTAGTGTTGCTGTGATCGGTAATGTGGTAGACGTTGTGGCAGAGCATTAGTTGATTTAAGAAGGTGAATAAGCTTTTGGGTGAGTGGTTATTTCAAAGGGTTAGGTTATGGATTCGAAATCAATATAAGTAGAAAGATCAAAGTTGGTACGACGATGGAAGGAAGGACTGGATACAGTTAGATGGAGGATCAAAGCTGGTATTGCAGGCAGAGGACTGGTACAGTTTGATGGACCAAAACTGGTATCGTGGTCAGGACTGGTACAATTTGATGGTGTGTTGAGTTCGGATTCAGAGACTTAGAGTGACAAGGAATGTTGGATGGTTATGTTTGAGCTTAAGGGAATTAAGTTCAAACATGTTGGTTGAAGAGTTTGTGGCGGAAACTTGGAAAACCTAAAAAGTGTGGCAGACGTTGGAAGAACGGTTAGAGCTTGTGGCAGAAGCATAACTGGAACAGAGAAGAAGAAAGAACAACGAAGTTGTGAAGAAATTGAAGTATCAGTAGAATTTTTGGCTTCATTTTCTTATCCTTTGTGCTATTTTTTTTGCTCTTTGATTGCAAGTGGATAGATCACAGGGTTGTATTTCTAGCCTGTGAAGTAACGTTGAAGAAATCAAGGACCTGAAGAGTGAACCGTTTGTCCGTTAGAAAGGTTTGTTGAGAATGTTTTCTCAAAGAAGTTTCAATTGAAGTGAGGCTTGACTAGTGTGCGGAAAGCTTGGAGTAATGACAGTCTTGGTTTAAGGGAGGATGTTGGAAATAATAAACCAAGACTGTATTTGGAAGTTTGATGTATTGGGATACAAGTTCTTTGGTTATAGAGAGTTCTAGAAGAGTCCTATTTTAGAGTCCGGTTTGTGTTAGGAAAGCGTCTTTATTTAGAGTTTGATTCTTATTATGAAACAGTCTTGAGTGGTCGTCAAGTTTGTGAACACTATAAATAGGTTGTTGAGCCATGAGAAATTGTACACCAAGATTATTATCAATGTAGACGATTATTGCTTCCGCATTGTGCTCTCCTCTCTCTTGTCTCGGTCCAACAATTGGTATGAAAGACTTATGAAAAGAACACAGAACTAAAAACTCAAACAAGCTTCAACAAGCTTCTCTAAATTGATATATTTAAAACTCACGGCTTAGCAGCCTATTTATATGTTTAGAAACTTGACTCTCAAGTAATAAACACTTTCCTAACTTAATCAAACTCTAACAAGAAAGTTCTAGACAATTCTTACGTAAAGAAAGTCTTGAAATACGAAATACTTGTAACTCAAGTAAACTTCCATAAACCGTACTATGGATCCATTCACTTCATGTCAACTATCCCAGTTGACTTGGCCATACTGGATCAACTCTCATAGTTGATCCATATTGACTTCTTCACAATGGATCAACAACTAATGTTGATCCTTACTGTTGTCTTTATAGTATCTTGGTTTATTCTTCAACAGATAGAAGGAACAATTTTTGAGGTAATCAAGGAAGACGACGAACAGGTGGAGTTATCATTCAAAAGGACTTGGAATGCCTCCAAAACAAATGTCGTTCCACTAAACATAGACAAAAGGTTTGTGATGCTGCGAGGTAGTTCTGGTTTCTACTCGTATGCAATATATGAGCATATGGATACTTGGCCAGCTTTCAGTCTCGCTGAAACCAGAATCGCCTTCAAACTCAGCATGGACAAGTGAGTAGTACTCTTACGTCTTAAGCATATTTTTCTTTCTTAATTACAAGCTTCATGACCTTAAATCAGTCAGGCATCGATTATTTTGATTAACGATTCCTAATGGGGGTTATTATGTATACAGATTTCACTACATGGCTATTACGGATAATAGGAAGAGGGTCATGCCCATCGCAGATGATCGTAACTTTCCTCGCTGTAAAACACTTGCTTATCCAGAAGCTGTGCGTTTGGTTAATCCTACAAATCCTGCCTTGAAAGGGGAGGTTGATGATAAGTACCAGTACTCGCTCGAAAATAAAGATAACAAAGTTCACGGCTGGATATGCACTGATCCTCGTGTTGGCTTTTGGAAAATCACACCAAGTGATGAGTTCCGCACTGGCGGACCTGTTAAGCAGGACCTTACTTCCCATGTTGGACCCACGACTCTCGCAGTATGTATCTACCATTGCATTTTCATAGATTTACGTAGCTGTTATTATAATGGAATAGAATGTTATATCTGAATCAAGTTGTTTCGTGTTCAGATATTCCAGAGTAATCATTACGCAGGGGAATCTCTGGACACAAAATTGCAACATGGAGAGCCGTGGAAAAAAGTATTCGGGCCTGTTTTTATCTATCTTAATTCAGTGCCTGAAGGCAAAGATCCGCTCTTACTTTGGGAGGATGCAAAAAGACAGGTATCTAATCATTTATAGTTCAACTTGTTTTCTATTGTGCTGACTTAACAAAAACAAATAATAATGTCACGCGTATCTTAAATGTTCTGTAGATGAAGATTGAAGTAAATAGTTGGCCATACAGTTTCCCAGCTTCCAAGGATTTTCCTTCTTCTAATCAACGGGGAAAGGTTAGCGGGAGGTTACTAGTCCATGACAGGTACGTTAATGAGAAGTCCACATCCGCTATCTCAGCATACGTAGGCTTAGCTCCAAGAGGGGATGCTGGATCATGGCAAACAGAATGCAAGGTAGTCTTTAAAAGCCTTTTTAAGTTTCAACATAGTGTTCTGCTTATGAATGTATGCTTTACTAACACATCTGTGAACTGACGCTTCAGGGTTACCAATTCTGGACAACAACTGATAAGCATGGGCGTTTCTCGGTGTCTAATATCCGAACTGGAGATTATAATCTCTATGCATGGGTTCCCGGTTTTATTGGAGATTATAAATGTGATGTTGATATTACCATCACTGCGAAATGTAATATCAATCTCGGTGATCTTGTATATGAGCCGCCAGGAGATGGTCCTACCTTATGGGAGATTGGTGTGCCTGACCGTTCTGCTGCTGAATTCTATGTTCCGGATCCTAATCCGAACTACATCAATAATCTTTACAAACATCACCCACACAGGTTTCGACAGTACGGATTATGGGAGAGGTATGCAGAGTTGTATCCTCATAAAGATCTTGAATACACAGTTGGCGTCAGCGACTACCGAAAGGATTGGTTTTATGCACAGGTTACTAGGTATGATTCGTTCATCGTTGCTAAGATTTGCATTGATAAAGCGCATTGCAACTATGAGAGATTTTCTAATATCTATGTCTGTGCTTGCATTACAGGAAGATAAAAGACGAGGTATATGAAGGAACCACATGGAAGATTATATTTAAACTGGTCAACGTGCTACGAGACTTCTTTGCAGAACGAAGTTTTTTTTTTTTGCAGTAGTTCCTCTACTTACGCCTTTACTGTATTCAAGTTTACTATCATGTACTGATTAGGGTGCAATTGTATTTATCAGGTACGAGTGAACGATGAAACAGCCAGTCCACCTCATTTCACCAGTGGTCTATTCGGGAGGGATAACTCAATCGCAAGACATGCAATTCATGGATTATATTGGCTTTTCAATGTCGATGTTCCAGGCTCTAGACTCGTTGCAGGAGATAACACCATCTTCCTAACTCAGAAAAGATGCAAAGGCCACTTCGAGGAAATCATGTATGACTACATCCGCTTGGAAGGGCCACCTGAAGCACATGTTCTCTAAACTTTAGGATGAGATCTGAGTTCTAATTGTACATAATTCTGTCATTTCATCGGAATTACTAGTCTACTGCATATGTGCACCTGTTTCTGTCAATCCTAATAAGAATTAACATTTTTTTTTTTAATTCCTAATTCATGCATGTTTGATCGATGGTTGAAAGCCATGCATGTTTGAACCTCCACAATCATATCCGTCGATGGAAGATATTGCCGACATTTAATAACTAGAAAATAAACCTGCTGCTTGTTTACCTCGTTCATGATAGAAGTGTTCTGCGGTTGGATAAACGTGCCAATGGATAAGTAGTTGATGAAGGACACTTCTAATAGGTGTGATGGTTCATAAAGGGACACAACCATTCCCAACAGACACCTTATGTGTCTTTAGCAAGAGGTGATCTCCAATAGGTATGAATAAACCTATAAGTAGTAATAATCGAATTTTAAGAATGAATTCAACCCTGTTTTCTCTCCACCCAGCACCATCAAATCTTCTCTCATGTGTTCTTGGTTACTGGCAGTGCAAACCTGAACCCACTTCGTTGTAGGGTTTCTCATTGTATCCTAGCTGCATTATTTCGCATACCGCTGCACCACACTGGTATTAGATGTGATTAACGCTCTAAGTTATAAAATCACCTTGAAATTAAAGCTTTTGAGTACAACAATAATTTCTTTTAGTGTTATCATCCTCTGTTTTATACCCACATTTTCCAATGCTTGGACGACATTTTGACTAATGGAGGGTGAAAACTGGTTAATTCAACGTGGTTGAATTGTGAGAATATTTTCTCAAGTGACTTCATGAATTGGAAGCTTTGTTGTTTTCTTTTTGTGAAAGTTCTTCTTCCATGGCTCATGGATTCTCATGAAGATTTCGATGATTGGGCTTCTTCATTTGATTAATACCAATTTATATTGGTTAGGCACATATAAATCATCGATTACAATTTGTGCTGAATAAATAAGGAGAGAAAACGAAAGGCTTAGTTGCTAACTCGTAAACATTGGATTTCGGGAAGTTGTTTTCAAGGAACAAGATAAGTCTACATTTCAGGCTGATTAACGGCGCATTGATTTTCGCGGGTTGTTTTCAAGGATGTCACTATGGCTTATTTGATCTCAATGGTTGCTGCTATGGGAAACTTGCACCTAACAAGATAAGTCTCCATTTCCGACTTTTGTTTTGTTATCATATCATGCCGTGGATCTAGATTCTAACATGCCTGTCTCATTCCTAAACGACGGGATTAGGAATTATAAGATTTTTTTCTTCTCTTTGTTTAATTAAGCCACGGACTAGGTAATCGCTGCCATATTTAAGTTTTTCTTTTGTTTTGATCCCAAAATGAATAGACGCACTCCTCTAGCTGAATCCGGGACATAGTGGTCATTCATCAAAACTTTAGGGACCAAATCATCGGTACATTCCATACATGTGAATTATGGTTTCGCTGCAGACAATGCTTTGAACTCATTATGAGTCTCGGTGATGGTTATAGTCACGGAATGTGTCGCTTCATATTTATAAACCATAACCTCGCGGATGGTTTCACTTTCATTTCTCTTATTTAGACAGAGAGGCTATAGGAAAAATCGTCAACTTCGCGGTTTTGGTGGAGTCAACTCAAGATTTCCCATTTCGTGAACCTCAGATGAACTTGGATCAGAGTGATTCATGCGAGAATATTTTTGAGATTTGATTCTCCTCGCTTTTATTACGGGCATGGTTGTACATTAACTATCCATGAATAAATTCTTCTACCGCTGGGAGAATTTTTTGGCATCTCGTGGTGACAGCTTGGGTACTTCCAAAACCTTAGTAGTCCGAAATCATCTTTTCCTTAATTTTTGTAATTCATGACATTTGAGAATGACATGAAATGTGGGGGAAAACGATGAAAAGTCGTCCCGTGAGGAATTCGTTGACACTCGCTCCGGCAATCAGTGGTGTCTATTGTTGGGAAACAAAAAAAAAAATAGTGGAGAAATTTTGACTGACTAACGTCATAATATTTTCTATTAGTTTTATTACAACCAAGATCGGCTATTATTGTTTGATATACCAATTGTGCTGCATATGAGCATAGTTCTTGATAAGAATTATAGGTTCCAAATTTGGAAAATGGTATGTCTTAAATGACATCGAAGGGAAGTGGAATACTGTGAAACATGTGAACGTATCGGAAGATCAGCACGGCACCAAATATCCAACATATGAGGTGTTACTATTGTTACCAATGCATAAATTATGAACATTTGCATTACATAATGTAGAATGTTAAATAGACATTGTCTATGTTTTGGGTATGAATTTGTAGAGGATTGGCATGAGTAAAAGAAGTTACTCATCAAGGTATTATATTTGTCGAGATAGCAAAGTATAAGTTGCCTACTAAATTTTCTATGCTCTAGTGTATGCAAGTCTATATGACTTCTTGTGAATTAACCGAAAATGTTAATTAGGATCACTAGAGAAGTTACAATTATTTTGTAAAATCAAAGAGAACATTTTTAATAATGTTTTCGTAATTGATTGCATGAGTAGATGCAATTAATGAGAAGAAATGGCTTAAAACCTAATCTTAGGTAGAGATCCCATTTTGGAAGAAGCCATCTCAGGAGGTCTTGATTAATTGTGAATCGTGATATGATCTCATAACGCCTTAACAAGACTTATAATGAAAAGTCAAGACATACAAGTTCGTGGACAAGGAATCAGAAGTCACCTGCTTCAAGAAAGGGAGTAATTGCAAGCAACTCATCTGAAACGGAGAAAAGCTTGGTAGACCTACTTATGAAGAGAGTCTCCTCAAAGGAATTAATTTCAATAAGCATGCAGAAGCCAGACCTAAGGTCTCGTGAAGCGAAGGTTGACTTCCCATGAGTGGTGAAACTTCCAACTCGGTGTTTTCGAAAAAGATAAACAAGGTTCAATGTGGTACCAACAAGTTATGACTTAGATTATGGAGCACTAACATAAACTTCCCATTTCAAGTTAGTCTGGTTTTCTGCAAGAAAATAGATGGATGTAATCCTTAATGAGTCTGTGATTAGTAAAAGGTGTCCCATAAAAACACCGAGCTTACCTATATGAGTATGGAAATGTGGGACGTTCTCAAGAGAAGAAGACCGTTCTCAAAAGAAGACTCATGAATAAGGATATAAGCATAAGGCCTTTATAGTGCTTGGCTACAGAAACACATGATTTATGAATCAATATGTGGAGACTCGCTTTATCATAAGGGATACTTCAGTTCAAGACTAGTTTCACTCATAGAATCTCGAGTAAGGCTTCTGAGTTTCTTAACTAAGTGAAGGTTCAAACCCAAAATGCCTATCATTTATGTATTGATTTCAGCATGATGCTTAGTCCCATCATTGCTTGAACTACGTTGGCTTGATGCCACTCGCACGAGGCGGCCACTTGAGTGATGCACTGATGCTGCGTTTTATAAGTTTATTTTATTTATGTTTTTTGTTTTTGAAAATAGGAGAGATTGTTGGATATTTTCAATAACTTAGAAAATAAAACTGTTTTCGTTTTTGGTTTATCACTATGATGGGGAAGTGTCGCTGTGTTGGATAAACACAATGGATGTTAGTTGAGATGAAGGGACACCTCTCAATAAGTGTGATGGTTCATAAAGTATACAATCATTTCATCGACACCTTATGTGTCTTTTTGGAAGTGAAGAGCGTCTCAATAGGCATGAATAACCCTCTATAGTAGTGAAGGAATTCTC